>JABSTQ010010049.1:0-356800 GCA_013358835.2 Ixodes persulcatus | reverse complement strand
TAACCTGGCATATTTGTCAGATTCTTTATGCCAGCTCACAAGGAGTAACCTTGACTGGAAGTGTACAGTGCAATTAACAGCACGAAGGCGGCATTCCTAACAGTGGATTCAAGTCCACATGTCCTTAAAACCGAATTACCCCATATGAGTATGGGGTAATGTATCTTCGGGGTCTTCGGAAGTCATCAATCCAAAGAAAAACAACTCCTAGATAAAAAAGATGAACTGGCCGTCATGTGGAGAATAGAAGACGACAACGCGTCTCTTCACAAGGAAGCAGTTCAATGTTCGCTCTGATCAAAAACTTTTGGTCAGCCTTCAAACCAACCCAACTACACGACCCTATGCTAGAATTCAGTTCCGATGTCTTCTACATCTTTTCGCTTCATCATCTGAAAGGCGCCGATAATTATTCTGACTGCACGTCACGTTACCCGTTGAAGTTCACCTTAAATTTATAAAACAGACAAAGTTCTGATGAGTATAGCCCTGCGCGGATAACAGCTTGTACATCCGCATCCTATCCGCATCCGCAGACTTTGTATCCGCATACGAACCACATCCGCAAAATTCGGAACAGTATCCGACCCTCAATCCGCGAATAATTTTTACATCAGAAAATAAGCATGAATAAAAAATTAAAGAAACCATCTCAATGGTATTTTATAAACCGTCTGCTTTTCGTTGTACAAGGAACTCTTCCAGGCAAAATAAGGTGAAAGACATTTTACCGTATCCTGATTTATTGTATTTATGAAACAAGGGATCATTCTTGCAGAGACACTTCGCATCACTGAAAATATGATTGCAGTTATCAGATCGTCTTGGGACTCCGTGACACTGACACTCTGTCCAGAAGATGCGCTTGAAAGGGGAAAAAATGTTATTCTTATTTTCCATTTTTGTTTTGTAAAACCCACTTCAAGCAGACACATATTTTATAAGCATGACAATTAAGAAATGACAGACTAATTATATGGTAACCATTTTGTTCTTAGCCCGAGACTGAGACAAAATGGTTAACATCCACCAGCTCGCCTACGCACTCACTGCATTGTCATTAATTTTATGGTGTCCTTTTATTTAAGCCAAATAATAAAAAAGTGGTAGAGGGAAGGCGCTCACTCACCGCAGCGAAGTACTAGTCTATATGTTGCAAGGCGCGAGTAAATACACTGGGAAAATGTCAAATATTCAATAACTCCAACACTTCCTATCGGTTTTAATTTTAAACACTATCGCTCAACTGCATGCTCGGAACCATTACTTAAAAACAACTCCGTGCGAACTGTCCAGAAAAAGAAACGCACACACAGGCACAAATTTCACTTGTCGAGGGTTGCTGTGTAAACGATACAGAATATTGTCTACATGGGCGGATTCAAACTATTTCGCCTGTGTTAAAGTAATACCCGCCATTGAGAAGCCTCTCTCCATTGGTGGACTTGATGCTGGGATGGCATGCACGAAACGCGCTACAAGAATGAGGTGCGGAAACTCAAGCCGGCGCAAGTTCCACCACTCCAGAGGATCGAATTCAATCTCCTCGATCTACTTGTAGGCAAAAAAGCCACTTGGAGGCTTTTTTTACATTCTTGTGGCTTGCACTTTTTGGTTTTCTTTGCCCAAATAACGTTTTCCTCTCTTTCTCATCCAAGCAAAAACACGCTTTTCCAGGACGTTGGATGCTTCTTCACTCTTTACTTTTTCTAGAGTCAGCCGTCTCTCAGCTTGCGGTCGAGCTTGTAACTGAGCAGCCTGAGCACCCTGTCGATCGAAGACATTGTGTGTTCCACTGGTCCGCTGGGTCTCTGAGGATGGGAAAAACCATGTCTTACGCCCAGCTGGCTCTTCTTTCGTCGTTCGGCTTGTGCAACGAAGTCGAGAACCCGCACTAGCCACCGACGATGTCGTCGCCGCTATTCTCGTTGTCGGACGACGAACGGTCTCTCATACGACGTAACTGGGTCTTGGCGTACGACTCGAAAACCAGAAGCCGACTATGCTGTAAGAGGCGTTCTGGAGCTCAGGGAGGTCGGCCATCTTACAGTTATCTGAGAAGAACATCAGACGTCAGATGTCAAACGAGCCGTGTTCCAAAATTTACATGATCTCACTCCAGGGTAACGGTTTTGTACCTTGGCATTCTAAAACCAACCCGAGTCTAGCGTTTTTCAATCTGTGTTGTCGCGTGACATGGCCCGCCGGAGTAACTATGATCCATTTGGTTAATATTTGGAGCACAGTCCCGTTGACTTGCGCGCGTGACGTCATCATAGCGCCGCGGTAGGAGCGATATCTGACGCTCTGGCTGCGCCCATTGCGTCCGGCCTACGTCACCATCTTGTGCAGACAACAAAAATTCGTTATTGGTTATCTTTTGTGACGTGTTTCTAGATATGACAGGGAAGCTCCTCGAAAAACAGAAATTATCTTCTTTACGCTAGCAAACGAATCCGGACAATGGAAAAAATGAACGCGGAGTATGTAATAAAAGACAAGAATACCAAATAAACATATAGCTTGGAATTTCGGAAAAATATTTCACGACCCCTTTAAGAGCAGCTGCCAACGCTATCAGATCGCGCTTCTAGCCTTCCCTGCGGTACAACATAAGGTTAAACGGAGTATAGAGCCTGACTGGAGATTTTACATTTCAACCTCAATACGAATAAATAAAACACACACACACAAGTGAACCGACCCAGCTAACTCAACTCTTTCATTTTTTTTTTTTTTTTTATTCAACAGATATGGCAGAGCACCCTGCAACTACAGCTACAAAAGGATTGAGAATTCCACGATAGTTTTAACGAATCTAAGTGTAGTTTTCTCTGTGTCGTCTTGATCGTCATTATTTATTTTTACTTTCAGTTCTGAAAAAGCCCATTCGTACCTAATATTTTCTAGCAGTATTAAGTGGTAAGGGTAGCAGAAAGCCGGAACATGTTGACCACTCCTTTTGTGGGGGCGAGTTTTCTTTGAGCGGTGCTTGAGTCACACACTCTTTCTTTACATTTCATTTAAAAGCAATGCAATCGAGACCAGCAGAAACAAGGACAGCTTTGCAACCTCCTTATTCAAGATAGGCCAGTAGCACTTATAATCATTCGATTTTTGTTTTCCGGATATTCTTCTTGCACCTACCTCCCCTGAAAACAACTAGCTGTGTAATGTCTGGTCAGTAACTGCTTATTTTACTTTGCAGATTAATCAGATCCAATATTTACTTTAAACGTTATCCAGGTAACTGAAGGCAAATCGCATAAAACACTAAATCCGTTTTTTTTATTATGTTCGTGTAGCACACTTTAAAGAAAGGTTCATCGTCACATTAACAGAGTACACTGACACCAAAACTGGAACATTCCTCCAGGCCCCTCTTGACAGATCAAGACTTTTGAAGCATGTTGTTGGAACAGTTTTTTCCTGTACTAGGAAAACAGTGTCGTACACAACGTGGCAAGCATTGCAAGTAGTACCCTCGAGAAGCAGTCGTGAGTCACGGTTGTACCGGTGAATATGTCGTGGTCGCTTTGTTTGCTCTGAACGGAACCGGAGCAAATGTCTGAACCAGGCATTTGCGCTGCAAAATGCAGCTTCAAGCGTTACGCTGGCGCTTGAAACATTTTGAATCCAGGCGTGCACAAGCTGCATAAAACTGAGCAACAACCATTGGGAAACGCCGCCAAATTATCCGATAACAACACGAACGACCACCAGCTACTACCAAGTACTGCAGGTCATGTTTCTTCACATTCCAGAAAAGTCGCGTTCCTAGATTTCACTGTATATGCAGTACCTAATCCTGGTATTTTCCAAGTTAAACATGTCGTCTACAAGACATATACATGCGGTCGTAAATGATCAACAAACGTCTTGTTCTCAAGACAGACGTCTTATAGACGTTGTTTCTTAGATGGAGTGAAAACGTCGGTACTAAGCGGTTTCGTAAACGTGACAAAGCGGTTTTTCCGATCGACATCAAGTTTTACCGGTTTTTAATTGAGACGTCTTCATTCGTCTACATAAAGATGTACACTGAATTATGTGGACTTTTGCCATTTTTCAAATACATAGTAAAAATATTATATAAACAATTCTACATGTTCTTAAAGGTTTGGATTGAGCGTTGGCATATAAAATGTCTTAACATGCAATTTAGAATACGATCAAGTGCACGGTAAACATTCCTGCAAATTTTCCTTAAACTCAGATGGCGTGCAATCAAACTCGGGACGCTGCCTGTTCACTTCATTCTGTCCCTTTAACTTTGTCTGCAAGACACCTTCCAATCTCAGCTTTCAAACATCATGATTAATCGATCTTGCATGTCCGTTGATCTCAGCGTAGCTCTCTCTCATTTTGAAAACAGTTTTGGTGTCTTTTTCGGGGCTTTTACGTTACATGAAGTGGACGCGAAATCAATTTTTGATCCCACTGAAGTTAATGCGTTACCTTAATATATAATATTATAAATTTTATATTTTTACACCACAAACCAGACTTATTTAATATATATGAATGCATTCCTGTTTCTGCGGAGCAGCAACAGTCGTTGGCAAAGTGGGTACGACGGACGAGCCTACGCTGATTACGCCACCAACACCGCTGCGACAACAAGCACTGCGCTTTACCACTTTGTCTAAAAAGCTCAAAAATTGGAGTAAAACATGATTTTAAAAAATGGACTGCAGGTAACAACACACACACTCAAAATTCTAACACAGCTGAAATTTTATTTACCAAAACCTGCTTAAAGAGGAGAAAGAAACGAGTGACCAGGGAAAAGGGCAAACCCCAAAAACCACTTCTTTCCACAAATGTACATTCCGACAGTTAGCAGGACAATGAAGGCTTCGCGACATCTTCTTCCTCTTTTTGAGCCCTGTCACCCCAACCCAAAACGAACAAAACAACTTTTGTTTTCCGGAAACTTGTAGAGACTTCATGGACAGCACTTTTCAGAGCCTAAGAACCCGCCGAAGTTCGTGGTCCAAACAAAACGAAGGCTAATTAACAGCGCTTCTGTGACGTAGTATTGTGAGCAATTCTTTTATCAAACGTTTGTGCTCATCGTTTTTCCGCTTTTCCACTGACGTCAAATTCCACAAGAAGAGACAATTCTTACATTCGACCAGATGTTTCGAAACTACAAAGGACGGGTATTTGTTCTTTATACAGCGCTTATGTTCCGTCAACCGTTACAACACTAAGCGTTCTACAACGCTTAGTTTGTACGATATAACAAAGGCCACACAAAATGGGTATCTTATAAATTACGCCTGACACACATTCCACATATTTTTCTTTGTGTTTTTTCGCACAACCTGAAATAGTCGACGCAAAGAGGGTCAAAAGGTTCAATCTCTAAAACCGTGCTAAACGCTGTGTCGACATTGAACTTCTTGGCGGACACTTTGATATTGCGAGACACTATGAAAATACGGAAGGACAACCCTCTTTGAAGGTCTAGTACATTTTATAATTGACTTTTTTGGAGCTAGCAGATACACCAATTGTCTAAAAATGAGTTCCTGAGGATAACCCACCAAGCCGAAACGTTCGGTCAGACAACGAAGAGATAAGCCAATCGAATGCAAGCAAGACTTCTGTACTGATGCTTTTTCAAGATTCCGAATTATCCCCAATTTCACATGCTTTGAGTGGCAGCTACTGAAGGGAAGAAGAGGTTTTGCCACGGCCTTCCCGTACTCCTAACAATGACCTGAACTAGTTCTATGTTGAAGATAGGGGTATTGAAGGCGACCATCCTTCGGTCTTTCCGTGGAAATCTTTAACTCGGGGGCTCCTTCGACCACTACATTCAGCATAGACTCCGCTAGGGACGTATCTGTGGAGCAAATCAGAATATCATTTCATTAGGTGACATATCATTAAGAGACTCAAGAAAACACAAATCGAGACTCCTTAGATAAATATCCAAAGGAGCTAGGGCTACTGTTGTATTGATACACACTCCTCGTTGTTGGATATAATACCGAAAATCATGCTGCACCACTGTGGAGCCTAAATACACCTCCAAGATCTTAGGAACGTCCCAAACCGAAATTCCTGATTGCGATTGAAAACTGGTAAATTGTTTCTCCAAACAACTACTCACCCGAGGCAATAAAGTCTTCGGTTCAAGAGTTCGCCGCTCTATGTTTGCTTACATGCGTTCTTTAATTCGCTTAATTCGCCGCTCTCTTTTTACTTACGTGCGCTCTTTAATGCCGGTTTTAGATGAAGATAAAAGAGAAGGAAGCTGACAGCGTCAGCAAGCAGCAAAGACACCGCTGTCTCAATCTCCATGTGGGAGGGAAGCTTATTGGATTCCCTAAAACAGGGGTGCGCAAAGTGAGGATTGCGACCCCCCGGATGGTCGCGATCCCCACTTTCAGGCATTTTTGGGGTCACGGGCTTGAAAAGTTTGGGCAACTTTTGCCTAGAAAAACCCCGAGGTTATGATAAGCAAAACAACTTGTTCTCTGGAGTATTGAGCTCGTTTCTAAGCAGGTTTATTACAGAGACACCTCTTACACCATAGCGATAAGGTACGCTCTAGCGGCAGCGATACTTCCCCAACTGAAAACTTCAGCTCTTTCTCATTTCAAAACTTTCTGTTTGGCGCAAAGAGGACTTCACTTCAGCCTGAGAAAAGTACCGAGGTCGGTGCGAGGAAAAACGAAGTCTTTGGGGAGTTTCTTCTTGGAGCATTGGGCACAACATTCCTCATAATGCCCTGCCCTCTTTTCTTAGGTAGCTTAGGCAGCAAGCGTGCTTTCGTTTGTCACCGATGGACGCACAGACTTTGCTAAAAACACATAAAAATACTGATACCCGAGTTTGCTCGCCAGGGAATTAATGTCACCTCACTTCGACAGACCCTGAGGGGGTAATATTGTCCTCACTCGATGCGTCTGATATCCCGTCGCAAATTGGACTGATGTTTTATGTCGGTGGCGTCCAAGTAACCAAAGGCAGCAAGAGCCAGTTCTGGCCGATCTTGGCACAATCTAAGGATCTCAATGGTGCTGGGATTTTGGGGATTGGCATGGTTGCAGTAAACCAGCCCCAGTGCATAACTATAAATTGCGCATCCCCAATGTGCAAGTTTGACCTCAAACCTCTGTGCTAAAAGCCAAAGCCATACTGGTTAGGCTGAACTTGTAACTTTCATAGTTTGCTTAACGGCCTGGTTTTGCTCAGGCGTCCCTGCAAGATATTGTCACCACTGCCAGCGCACCAGATGAAGCCCAACATCTCTCCCGGCTTTCCCTTTCCTTCTCTGGACCTCATTACAAGAAGAAGAAGAAGAAGACCAGATGAAGCTACTACCTAGTCAAACCACTAAAGCGTTTATCAAACCAGTGACATTCCTGGTTTTTTTTTTATATTAATCGGAGACTATGCGAGGGGTTTTTCGGCTGTTTGTGTAGACAACAATATGGGCTGTGTTGAATTTATTCTTTCATGCCATCGAGACCAAGTGGACAGTTGGCACACTAATCCAACCCTTTCAGGGACCGCTAAAAAGCAGGCATAAAATTATAAAAGGGGTGACTAAACAACTGAGTGCTGCGTTCTGGACATGGGCAACCATTACGTACACCTGCACTATACTTAAAAGTTTAAAAGCTCGAAACAATCGAGAACAAAAAAGAAAACACACACGACACAGACAGGCGTGGTGTGTTTTATTCTTAGTCTTTCTCTTGTTAGTCGCTTTTAACCTTTTAAAGGGTCAATGAAGGCGATTTTGGACATCTTTTGGCTATTGAACTGGGTTCCAGGCACGTCTCAGGTCACGTTGCCCAAATTTCAGCCGAAACCGGCGCTGGTGTGCCGCGCAAATCAATTAAACAGTCGCGGTAATAATCGTACCGGGATCGATTGGGGCGACGCCCCGAGAGTTGCGGGAGAAGCCAGGAGAAGCGGAGCTCACGTGACCGATGCGGGGTCGACAATCGCGACGTCACAAGAGACGCGTCAGCGATTGGTCAAAACGAGAAACGTGCCCTCGGTCACGTTTTGGTTCGCGATTTTTAGAAATACTGTTCTAATTTCCACTTGAACAACCATGAAAAGTATAAATCGAACCGGAAACGATTACTAAACCGTAAATAAAGCAGCATAATTGTTTTGTTTTTTTTTTTTGCTACGCTGGACGCGAAATGGGCAACGAGCAACTATGGCCAAACACAATAAAATAAAAAAAGAACACGGTACTTCGAAGGATTCTGCAAAATGGTAGCTCTATATGGCTGTTCTAACGGTCGACTGAGACCAGTATTCGTTCGGGCGACGCTAGTTTTCACGTGTGGGTTGCTGTTCGTGTTCTTTGACGACGAAAAAAGGACGTCCGCGGAGGAACCGGATCTCGGAACGGTCGGATCGCTGCCGCTTTCCCCTCGGCATCTCCCCCACGTCCGTCCTTCGACATGCGGGCCGCTCGTTGCCGGCGGGCGGTCTCCGTCGGGTGATGGCAGTGGCCGCCACACACGTACTCCCGTTCCGTTGGTGTTCGGTCACTGAACGGAAGCTCGAACTCGCTCGCGAGAGCGGCATTGCCGTCCATGTTTACAGATTCGGCGAAACGACCGCGCCACCGCGCTGCTATAACCCACCGCGGTAACCAGAGTCTCGATCTCCTAAATACTACCGATACCGACTATTCACACTTGACGTCACTCCCTACGTCACCTCCATTTTCGGAGGCCCAGAAACGAGAATGGAGATATTTCAGTTTCGGTTTCTTTAATTCTTTCGTAGGCACAGAAATACGCGTCACAAATGTCTTGGTGACTTGGTGAGAGAAAAATGCCAGAGGAAGAAGAACGTCTCGATTCCTCTGTCATTTTTCTTCCACCAAGTTCCCCGCTTTTACCACAGTCTCGGGTAATCTACATCATGATCAACATCCAGCAGCTCGCCTGTATTATGTTCCCTCAAGGTGTCGTTGGAACGTCTGGCATACATTGCTGAAGACGTCTAGCGTACGTTTCTGAAGTCGGCTATACTCCATCTCACTAACAGCCAAAGCTACAAGAGAGAGATTTATCCCGACCTGTTCAAGAAAAGGGAAAGGAGGAACGGGGGAATCCCAGCCCTTCTCTCCCGCTCCTGTTTTCCGTCTTCTTGAACAGGTTGGCATACGCTCTCTCCCCTGTAGCTTTGGCTGTCCTGCACGGCTTTAGTGAGACATCACGGAAGAGTTTATAATACGTCGGTAAAGGCGTCTTGTATACGTTTTATAAGAACCTAACCTAACCTAACCTAGAATACTAAACATCTTAAAAACGCATTTGTGTCGTACACATGCCATTTATGACGTACTAAAACGTCAAGATGCCGTGAATGTATGTTAATACGATGTATAGTATACGTCTTGGTGTTACTCGGGGTTAAGAATGGCATACTCCCAAGTCATATAAATTCTTAAACAAACTCAAAACGAACGGTAAAAACCGTGTCATAGAACTGGTCACGGCGTGTCCGTCGGCCGCACTAAGACGGGTACCACAAGCTTCAAATAGACTCGGTTGCTCTCAGAAAATGTCCGTGATCAAGAACCCGGTCAGCCGTTTTCCCACTAAATGAGCCGCCCACAATACATACCGCAGAAACAGTGCAGTGAAAAAAAGAGCCAAACGAAGGGGGGACAAAAACAAGCTTCATATTGCTAGTTTCGTTTTGATCGCTGTGACGTAGTTGTGACGTGGCCCATACTCTCGTCAAGCTTCGGAGTGTTTGCCGCTTGGGGCGGGTCGGAGATCCACTAACGATGACGTCATCCACAGGCCTTGTCTTCTGGGCGGTATTAGCAAGATTATGCGGTCGAGAGCTGGAGGGTGAGAGTGCGGTCATGGTGCGGTGAGCAATGAATCTGGATCCATGGATACGGTTGAACCCTTGACCCTTGAAATCGGGTAGCGGGTTGCGACACCTAGCCAAAGCTTCTCGAGTAACGCACGCCGTCTGGGCAGTTTTCTGCGAACTACAAATCAAAGGGCAGCCCACCATACTTCCGCCCGTTTGAACACATTGGCATCGTGCCATTGTATCGGTTTTCGTTCCCCTATATGCCCCGCACTACGGACAAAAGAATCGTCAAGACAAAATGCGCGAAAATATAGCCGCTAAAATTGCTGGTCATGCGGGATGGCACAGTTCCCTTCGAAAACGACGGCAGTTCGTGGGCTACAAGACCAGGGGAGAGGGTGTACGCATGCACAGAAACTTACAGGAAATCCGTCCAATCTGTCACTGCTGTCTACTCAAAGATAATACTCTGGTTTGTAGACTGAATCGCGGGATCACTCTCGCCCGTCGGGAAAAGCGACAGATAATCGTACTTTTTCTTTTAGCTCATCGTATTGTCACGGATGATGAGTGACGAAATGATGAAGAACTAAGGGAACTAAATCTTTCATGCGGCAAACTTGTGCCAAAATGAAATGTGCACCAGTGGGCGTCGTGTCGTCGGTGTTGACGTGGCATCCGTATTGAGCGCTAGCGGAAGTCTGACTGGATGCTGCATGATATGGCTGTTTTTATACACAGTCTGTGTTTTTGGTGGTACCAACCCAGAAGATACTATAAACAATGAGACTTCACTGGAACTTTTTTTTTTACCATCAGTCACGCTCACTAGCAAACAACTGAGGCGCCTCCACTTCACTACCTACGAGAGTAAAGAGGAACTCCGCCGATTTTTTTAAGCCAATGATGGCTTCCTGATTCCTAAATGCTATCTCGTTCCTCCAGATTTACTCTAGATAATTAAAAAAATGATATTTTTTTCGCTGCTGAAGCCAATACATCGTTCTCCCCACTTTTTCCCCAGCTTTCCGGCTATCCAAAACATGACGTCACCGGCGAGCAGCGAGGCGCGCGGTCGGCAATCGGACACACTCGTGCCCGCCTTTCTCGCGTCAAACACAGAGAAAACAGGGGCGTTTGTGCTATCTGAAGTTGATATTAATCTCTAGTTGCACAAAGTATGACCTTGCCCTGCGTGCTGTACTATAAGAAAGTAGTTCAGCACGTAGTTCATCACACAAACCTCTCGGTGCTTGGATAATTCGGCAAATGATCTATTAAAATATTGTTCACCAATTTCACACGATGGAGTTTAGCCCGGGTAGACCGTAGGTTTAAAGCGAATAAATACCATTTACTTGTAGAAAACTAAAATGGCGAATTTTGTAAATCCATTCGTGAAAACAAAAATAAAGTTGCGAAGCCAGAACCTTTACCGAACTGTACTTAAAGTGCTCAAGATTTAGAAATCAGCAAAGTTGAATATTTTTTCTCCATCGTCCTTCCCTGCCGCTCTTCGTTTTTTTCTCTAGATATCGGCACTTCTTAGGCACGTCCAGCGTGCAATCGCTCACACTATGCATATCTCAAACTTCCGTCCGGCGAAAGATGAATTTATTTTCTCCGCTCATTTCAGTCCTCCAAAAAACGCAATTTGGAAATTCAATGTTTGAACACTTTGGACATTTTCTGACAGCTGGGCCAAAGCACAAATTACTTATATCGCCTTCGCGAAGGAAGAAAACAGAAACAACGCGGTATGTTCGTAGCTTCCTTTTCTTTTTGCCTTTACTTAACGTGACGAAACCCGTATATCAATCAAACTTGGTATATTCCTGGTCAATCCGTCTTAGGCACCGCACGGGTGACGTCTCCGAGGAATACGCCACAAAAACTCTCAACGAACTCCGTCAAACATAAAACAAAAAGTAATACCAAGCTACAAAAGGTGAACCTCGTTGGAAACTTTCCCGGAAAAAAGTGTCAGAGGCGTCAGCATAACCGCTCTCACGCCTCAGATGATCGGGCAGCGCCTGGAAAAGGCCGAGAAGGACGAAGAGTGGTAAACGAGAAACGCCCGCGGGGCCTAAAGCGCAGCAAAAAGCCCATGATATATTTTCGGGAGGCAATCGGCAGCTTCCCGACGTCGGGGAGGATGAAAGTTTGGGCGACCCGCACGGGCGCCACGCGCGCTGCGCATCTATCACTCCGGCCGATGATCGATCGCGGGGCCAAGAAGCCGAGATCCCAATTCAAGACGCCCGCTTCGCCACCTTCCCAGGAACCTAGGGGGGGAGCAACGCTGGAACAAAGAAAACAGGGAAGCCCCTGCCCTGAGGATGCTAGACTGCGTCGACTTGAACCATTCTCCATGGTGCATAACGCCAGCATCATTACGTATGAACGTGAGATGGCGGCAACACGCCAAAGGGTTAATATTAGACACCCTTCCGAGGAAGAAAAAAAAAGTGCCCAAACACGTCTTTTGCGCGCCCCTAAACTTTTTTTTTTCTTTTTGCTTTCACGCCTAGCAGATTTGTTCTATCTCTTGGGTTCTAATCTTTACCCTGTGTGCGCGGGAATCAATTAAAAGTAAAGAATTTAAAATCAACCGTCAACGATAAACATTTCTCAGTGTTGCAATTCCCTTGAACACGAACCGTTCGTGCATTAAAATATTAGGGAGTTTTAGCAGGTCGTTTTTGGAACGAACGGTTCTAAAATGTCCAACGGTACAGCTGAACGGTTAGCTCAGTCGTAAGTGTCACGCGGCGGATTTTAGCGAGTCGTAAAATGAAACCGGGCGATAGAACCAAGTCAATGATGATGACAACGGCTTGCTCGACCTACAGCGCCATCTCGTAGTGAAAACCAACACTGTTACTATGATGGTTTTCGGTTTTCTGTGTGTGCGGAATCGGTGGCTTACTCCGCTTACCCAGCGATTGCTGATTGCGCTCAATCGGCTCAATTCACTTCTTTGTCGATTCCGACGCGTTCATTTTCCTGTTTGTGCGGTGCGTGCTGGTGTGTGCCGTCTCGCGATTGCCTTCTTCATGGCAGTGAACGAGGCAGTGGTCCAGGCGGTCCTAGATGAATTGGAGGACGACGACCTGGAAGCTATTTTGATAGAACATTTGGCTCTTCACGGCCATCGGGCAAACCATGCTCGAAGGGGCCACATCGACCTGTGGGGCATGGACCCTGTTGATTTTCGACAAATGTTCCGTTTCGAACAGGCGGATGTACAAAGACTTAGAAAAGCACTCGCTATTCCAGAGCGCGTACGAAACGCCCAGCGCGTTGAAATAAGCGGCGATGAGGCGCTCTGAATCGCTTTACGACGCCTGTCGTACCCGGGGAGGCTTTGCGACATGAGAAGAGAATTCGGGCGCACAGAGTCCACTCTGTCCCTTTTCGCCAACTCTGTACACAAACACATCGTGGCGGCGATCAGGCCACTCCTGGGCAACTTCGCCCGGAATCCGTGACTCACCTCCACTGCTCTGGAGGAGTTCTCCCATGTAAGTACAATCGTCAACGTAGAAACTAGGTTAGTAACGAAAGTTTTTCTTGTGTGTGTGTGTGTGTGTGTGGAGGGGGGGGGGGGGGGCTCGGGGGCTGGCTGGCTGGGGGGGGGAAGTGTGAATGTTATACCATGATTACCGCTTTCGGTATTGTTAATTGATTCTTCTACTTCGGACTGAGTGGTGAGTACAAATAGACAAGCTGGTAGCACATACAAGTCTAAGAAAGGTCTTTAAAAAACAATCATCCATCTCTTTGGTTCTGTGGCCAGCTTATATGCCATTTTAGATCCGCACAAATTAGCTAGAATGGTTATAAAAACACAAGAAAAATCTTAAATAGAGTTGTAACCCTGATTGAAATTGCCACCTCTTTGCCACAGGCTGTTCAGGAGAAAGGAGCCCCACTCCCGAACTGCTCGGGCTTCATTGATGGGACAGCGAGGGCCATGTGCCGACCAAGCCGGGACCAGAGGGCCTACTTTTCGGGCCACAAACGCTTTCATGCGTTAAAATATCAATCGATAATGTGCCCCAATGGGATCATTGTGCACCTTCACGGTTCACATAAAGGGAGCGCACATGATGCAGGTAAATACCATTATGCCTCTTGAAAATTCGGATTTAGGGCAAACCCATTTGTGCCGGGGGATCTCGGCATACTAAATACGGCCGCTTGTGTTGCTTTGCTCAAACTTCTTGTTCCACAATTGTTTTAATCTTCTATTTATACTACCCTTCGATGAAAACCGTGACCTCTGTCCTCAGCGCTGTCGTGGTAATTGCAGTTCTGAAAACCCCAGCACCATCTCCGCATTGTTTCCACACACCACTTCCAGTTGCAGGCCCGCCCATTTCATAATAATGTGCTCTGCTGTCACTTCGGCTCCCTCTGTGCATATAAAGCACTTCACATCTTTCTGTATTTTGTCATGAGCACACAGCATGCACAGAACACACAGCCTCCTTTTGAGCAATCTCAATTGCTTGGTTTAGCACAAAGATGTTTTCATCCAGGCGTTGACCCTACCTAAATCCATTCTGCAGTTGCCCGATGACCCCCCTGCCCCTGCCCATGCTTTCAGTCTACTCCACCCCCCGCATGAACAGCCAGTACAACACCGATGTTATGGTTATGGGGCAGTAGCTGTTGAGCGAGGACAGGTCGTTCGTCATTCTAGACCAACTGGTCTCTCGACCCTCGTCATTGAGCTGGAAGCTGTCCGTCTCTCATGACTTGGCACAGGGTCTGCTGAAGGAATTTTCTCATCTCTTGACACCATTTCTTTTAGCCGCCTCATCGCGGTTTCATTTAGTCAAGTGGCCATGGTTCCACCTATCCTCCTTATTGCTCTCCTCTCCTACCCGTCATTTAATTTCATTAAATGAATCAGCACCTGATTATTTCCAGCACTTTTTTTATAGCACGGCCTTCTGTAAGCCTCAAATACTGTACCACTCGACTAAATTTTGTATCAAACACTTAGAGTACTCGGACGTCGTGCAATAATTCTCATGTCTGTTCCGACAGGTTACTTAGTTTCGTCGAGTGCGCTTCTCACTGTGCACTGGTGTACTGCAGAGAAGCTACAACCGCGATGGAGGCATTGCAATTTTGTGTCTTGCTTTGCAGCAGCGCACCCCTGTGCTAAGGGAAAAGCACTCCTCCAAAGCGAAATGCAATGCAATTTCTGAATACTTTGGATTGTATATATGAGTGACTGCAATATCCTGGCAGTACCCTTTTCCAAGTCGAGATTTTGCAACGATACTTCGGTGTTGCAAGAAGATTCACATTCACTCTTTTCTAGGTTTATTTTTTACACCAATTCTTTTGTTTAGCTGTAACTCTTGTGTAGGCGTCATAGGACTAGCATTATTTCAGTAGATTCAGTACCTCAAATAACAATTCACAGCAGTTCCTTCTGTCTTTCATCAGTCATCTTCTTGTTACCATGTCTGGGGCTTCTCCACGCAACAAATGCTACCTCTGTGTTGGTAGGAATTGCTTCTGCAGTGCAGTCAATGTGCTTCTGCAGTGCAGTTGCAGAATTGCTTCTGCAGTGCAGTCGAGCACCGGCGGAGGCGGTTGATCTGACATACCGCGTTCGGCTTTGGCTATAGCAGACGGCGTTCGTAAAATGGCGTCAGCTGTTGCCGGCTTCACGCGGCGGTACCGTGCGTGCTTCCATTCATTCGGCGTTCGTTGCCATGGTGACGGCGAGGAAAGCAGACGTGCGGAAGAACGCTGCGGCGCAGCGATACCAGGTGCGTTCGAAGGCCCTTCCCGCATGCTTTTCAATGGGCGGAAGGCGAACAAAAAGAGTTCGAAATAAGGACTTAACGCAGAAGGCTTAATTTCTCCAGCGCCTCATAATTTGACGAGCCTTACACGAAAAGCACGTTTTTTTGGCCATCCCGCGTCCTGTTTTTTTTTATCCGCAACATGGGTCTAAAGTATCAAACTGCCCAAAAGTGATTTGAGGCTTGCACTTAGTTCTTATCGCAATTAACGGGTCAACGTTTGGTTTACGGGCCGCTGTCGTTTGAACGAGCTGACGACAAAAAGCAAACAAGTTTGAAAGAGCAGACGAGAGTTCAAACGCATGCGCAATGGAGTGCAGGCAAGAAGCACCGCGTCTCGCGTCAACAAATCATTAGAATGTCACGTTGTCGGCGTCTGTGTGAGTCTGCATACTCTTTTTCGCGTTGGAATTGTCGATTCTACGTCCTCATAGCAATGTCTTACCACTTTAATCGCCTGAGCGAAATTATCAAGGCTCGTTATGCCGCTAAACTTTGCGTAAATTATTTGACGTGTGGCGATTCATTCGCATGAACGCCGAAGAATGGACGCCAAAACCATGATGAGATTCTTGTAGCTATTTTCGGTCGCAACGTCGCTCGTGCTGCAAAAGTGTAGAAGGTAGCGGCAATGATCGACGTCGATACTGAAAATCGGAAGCGGGAACAGACCAAGCGTAACAAGTCGGTGATCGCCACTGGTGCCAATGATCAACATCTTGTATCTACTGTTTACACCGAGCCTACTTAAGTCTTTTGAGGCCTGCAATTACTTCTTATTGCAATCACCGGGTCAAAGTTTGGTCTACGGGCCGCTTTTGTTCAAACGAGCAGACGACAAATAGCAGACAAGTTTGAAAGAGCAGACGAAAGTTCGAACGATCAGGCGGCCGTGTGAATCTGAAGACGCACTGAACTCGTGGGTGGTCCGGACAACTTGGCGGTTTTCTCTCGTTCATGTTGGAACAAAGCAAATACATCTGGCAACCACAAAATGTTACCCGCACAAGCAATCGTAGTTCGACAGCATCTGGTTTGCCCTTTTCACGGCTACTATCCACATTCTCGGACGAACGGAGGGGGCAGAAACACATGAAAACTGGTCTTCAAACCTTTCCAGACTCTCTTGGTACAGCCCCCGTAGCAGCATTTTGACGAGAAGGCCGGTTTTTTGTCTGGTTTCTTCCAAAAGGATACAGGAATGCATGTCTCGCACGGCGACGTCTGCCCACCGCCCCAGACCGGAAGTGCGCCCGACACGCCACCACCGCGGCGTGACGTAGGAGAGTTGAGTTCGTGTATAAACATGAGATTCCTATTACCAATACACTCAACCCGTCTTTTCATTTACTTTATTTTACTTTGTTTTCAGGCATTCTTCGTGACAGCCGGCTCATGGAGCAGCTGGAGGAGCTGATACCTGCAGAGCCGTTTGTCTGGGGACCCTGCATACCCCCTCACACCTCTTGTTTTCAAGCCATATGCTGGCTCAAAATTGACCAACACCCAGGCTTGCTTCAACAAGTCCATGAGCACTGTGAGGCAGTGTGTTAAATGGGGGTTTGGAAAAGTTGTCAATGAATTTGCATTCATCGATTTTAAGAAAAACCAGAAGCTTCTCAAGCAACCACTAGAGAAGATGTACAAGGAAGCCGTTATTCTTGCGAACTGCCACACTTGCCTCTACAGCTCCCAGACGTCAATGTTTTTTTTCTGTATAGCCACCATCCCTCGAGGAATATCTTGCAACGTAACTGCAACTTTTTTTTTTTAATAATAATAAACTTTATTCAGACTCAGTAGTCTTGGCTGGTGGGGCAAAAGGCGATCTAACGCCGCCTGATGAGGCTCCACCAGCCGTGAACATCGTTCAGCAGCAGAGGGGAAGACGAATAAATACAAAAATATAAAAAAAAAATTAACAATATAAAAAAAAAATTCAACAGCATTTAGACAATGATAGGACAAAGTCTAAAATGTTAGCGCTAGTAGTAATATAAATACACATAACACTCGGGTACCATCAAAGTCAAAAGTAAGAATACATTCACATGAACACACGTCATACCGTCTACGTCAGAACCGTACAATCAACAATAGTAGAAAAAACACTAGCCAAAATTCAACAAGAAGTAAGCTTTCACACTCTTTTTAAAACTATAAGACGATACAGCATCTTTAACTATTTCTTCAATTTCCAAATACTTATTTAAAAATTCAGGAACTTGATGTGCTAATCTTTTACGTTGATAGAGCTCGTAGAATGTCGCCTGGTCACTACTAATTTGTTTATATATTTCTACCGCAAGTTTAACATTGAAAAGCTGATCAATACGCAGTATACGATACTTTGAAAAATAAGGGGCTGCATGCTCTTTGGATGATACGCTTTCAATGGTGCGTACAGCTTTTTTTTGAATGGTGATGATTTTGTCAAGGTTGGTTTTTGTGGTTGAACCCCATACTAAAAGACAGTAATTAAGATGTGAGTTTATAAGGCTGTAGTAAAGTTGGCACATAAGCCAGCTGGGAAGAAGAAACTTGACTCTATTCAGAATTCCAACTGAACTAGATATTTTAGAGCGCACATTGTTTACATGGCGTGTCCAATTTAATGTTTCATCAAACCAAACCCCCAAGAACTTGGGCGAAGGTACTTGCTCTATTAGTGAATTTAGAAATTTTATAGTCACAGTGCTGGTCATCTCCTTATTTCTGGGCTTGAAGATGGTGTATTTTGCTTTACCTATGTTTAGTTCTATTTGATTTAATTGTAGCAATAATGATAATTGGTGCAGCCAAGCGTTCGCCGAGTTTTCAAGTTTTTCTAGGCTTTTGCCGGTGAAAAAAACATTAGTGTCATCGGCATATTGTCACGAACGGAGGTGACACGAAGACGAGCAGTGAACTGAAAAATAAAGGTTTAATGGGCGAACTTGTGCCAACCAAAAATAAGTAAGGAAAGAGCGTCGAGGCAGCAGAAAAGCAGGCGGCGATTCGGCGGCGAAACAGAGCGCGAGCGAGACTGACTCGACAAGGTCGCGGGTAGCTGCTTATCTACCGTGCGTCACTATCTCGAAAGTTCGGCAAAGAAGGCTCGAGTGTCGCGCGCTTGGAGCGTGGATGAACTGGCACTTTCGAGAACAACAAAGCAGGTGGAAAGCTACGTCTGGTGCGAGAATGAATGCGAATCTTCTAGATGTCGGTGACCGAGCGTTGCTTTCTCGGCCCTGCGGGCGGCATTATCCCCCCTTTTAAAAGTGCATCGTCCCGATGCAACGCGAAAGGAAAATGGAAATGGCTAAAAAATTTACGGTGAAACGAAATAAACATTCAGTAGCAGTCCTAGCGCGCGTAGAACGGCTTGAGTCGAACTACGTGGACGACTTCGGGTCGTGGCTGGCGGCGTCCTGATGGTCGGGTTCCGTCGGGGAGCACCTCGTAGTTCAAGTCCCCAAGGCGGCGGATGACCTTGTAGGGTCCGAAGTAGCGTTTTAACAGTTTCTCGCTGAGGCCGCGGCGGCGAATGGGCGTCCACACCCACACCCTGTCTCCGGGCTGGAACTCCACGTCGCGGCGACGAAGGTTGTAGCGGCCAGCGTCCACACGTTGCTGGTCTTTTATTCGAAGACGGGCCAGCTGGCGTACTTCTTCTGCTCGTTGGGTGACCAGCTGAGCGTCGTCGGTGCCGTCGTCCGTCGGGTCGTGGGGCAGCATGGCGTCGAGCATCGTCGTCACCTTCCTGCCGTGCACCAGCTGAAAAGGTGTAATGCCGGTAGTTTCTTGAATCGCCGTGTTGTACGCAAACGTGACGTAGGGCAACACTTCATCCCACGTCTTGTGTTCCACGTCTACGTACATCGAGATCATATCGGCGATGGTCTTGTTTAGCCGCTCCGTCAGTCCGTTGGTCTGCGGGTGGTATGCCGTGGTTCGGCGGTGGTCGGTGTGGCTCAGGCGGAGTATCTCTTGTGTCAGTTGCGCCATGAACGACGAGCCTCGGTCCGTAATCAGGACTTGGGGAGCGCCGTGTCGGAGGACGATAGACTCCACGAAGAACTTGGCTACTTCCACGGCGGTCCCCGACGGGAGTGCTTTTGTCTCGGCGTACCTGGTGAGATAATCAGTTGCCACGATTATCCAACGGTTTCCCTGCGTCGACGGCGGAAAAGGTCCGAGAAGATCCATTCCAATCTGCTGGAATGGTGCAGTCGGGGGCGCGATCGGTTGCAGGAGACCTGCCGGCTTCGTCGGTGGTTTCTTGCGTCGTTGGCATTCGTGGCACGAACGGACGTAGAGGTGGACAGTCTTCGGGAGCTTGGGCCAGTAGTATTTTTCTCGGATCCGTGCAAGAGTCCTACTGTAGCCAAGGTGACCAGATGTTGGGTCGTCGTGGCAGGCTTGGAAGATCTCTTCTCGAAGACTTGCAGGAATCACCAGGAGCCACGTCGAGTTGTTGTCCCCGAAGTTCTCTTTATAGAGGATCCCTCTCCGGACGGCGAATCTTGGCAGGTCACGTGAGAAGGCTCGGGGAATCATACCCCCTCGTCCCTCCAAGTGGTCGATCAGTGCACGCAACTCAGGATCGTCCCGCTGGAGCGCTGCCATACCGTGAATGCTCACCGCGCCAAGAAAGTGATCGTCGTCGTCGCCGTCGTCTTTCGCACAGCCGGTAGCTGACTCGACAGGGGCTCTGGACAGACAGTCGGCGTCGCTGTGTTTTTGGCCTGACTTGTAGACCACGGTCACGTCGTACTCTTGCAGTCGTAGGCTCCACCGAGCGAGGCGTCCCGATGGGTCCTTCAGGCTCGCTAACCAACACAGCGCGTGGTGGTCGGTGACCACCCGAAATGGACTCCCGTACAAGTACGGGCGGAATTTCGTGATGGCCCAGACGACGGCCAGGCATTCCTTTTCGGTCGTCGAGTAATTGCGTTCCGCGCTCGACAGCGTCCGGCTAGCGTATGCGATCACGCGCTCCGCACCGTCTTGTCGTTGGACCAGTACCGCTCCGAGTCCTGTATTACTGGCGTCCGTGTGAACTTCCGTTTCGGCTGATTGGTCGAAGTGGCCGAGAATCGGTGGTGACTGGAGCCGTCGCTTTAGTTCATCGAATGCCTGTTGTTGTTCTTCACCCCATTCGAAGTTCACGGCGTCTTTCGTAAGGTGCGTGAGCGGCGCAGAAAGCTTGGCGAAATCCTGAACGAATCGCCGGTAGTATGCGCAAAGTCCAAGGAATCGTCGGACGGCCTTTTTGTCGGTGGGCGGTGGAAAGGCCGCTACGGCGCGAGTTTTCTCAGGGTCAGGACTTACACCTTCGTTGCTCACAACGTGGCCCAGGAACTTCAGTTCGCCATAGGCAAACCGGCACTTCGTCGGCTTGAGGGTGAGTCCTGCGGTCCTGATTGCCTCAAAAACGGCCCGAAGTCGTCGCAAATGCTCGTCGAAGTTGGCCGAGAATACCACGACGTCGTCGAGGTAAACGAGACAACTCTGCCACTTGAGGCCTGCCAGGACGGTGTCCATGACACGTTGGAACGTTGCCGGCGCCGTGCACAGTCCGAAGGGCATTACCTTGAACTCATACAATCCGTCGGGCGTGACGAAGGCAGTCTTTTCTCGGTCCCGTTCGTCGACTTCGATCTGCCAGTAGCCACTCTTAAGGTCCATCGACGAAAAGTATCGGGAGTGGCGTAGCCGGTCCAGCGTGTCGTCGATGCGGGGGAGCGGATACACGTCTTTCTTCGTGACCGCGTTGAGCCGCCGGTAGTCAACGCAGAATCGAAGCGTTCCGTCCTTCTTCTTTACCAGTACGACTGGAGAGGCCCACGGGCTGCTCGAAGGCTGAATGATGTCGTCGTTGAGCATCTCTTGTACCTGGTCCTGAATGGCCTCTCGTTCCTTTGGGGAGACCCGGTACGGCGGCCGATGCACAGGGAGCGCATCCTCGTTGGTAACGATGCGGTGTTTCGCAACTGTTGTCTGGCGCACCCTCGACGTCGTCGCAAAGCAGTCGCCGAACTCGGCGAGGAGGTCTCCGAGCTGTCGTCGTTCCGTGGCACTGAGCTTGGGGTTAACGTCGAGCTGCGGCGGCGGTGTACTGCACGGCTTACATGGCGAGGGCTCGTTGGAGATCGCGGCGATTTCGGCGTCGCCCCGGAGTTCCTCGACGTGTCCTACAGCGACACCTTTCGTGAGGTGCTGCGCCTCCGGTCGAAAGTTCGTCACGAGGACCACAGCACGTCCATCCTGCAGCTCCGTTACGCCCCTTGCGACGCCTATTCCTCTTCCAAGAAGCAGTTGGACGTTGCCCTCCAGAAGGACTTTCCCGCGGGCAACTGCATCGGTCACGACGGGCACAAGAACACTCGACCGTGGCGGCAGGTTCACGTGGTCCGCAATGACTCGGACGGCGGCTGGCGACGTTTTGGATCCTTCCGGAGGTAGAACGGGCTTTCGCAGCGTCAACCTGTTTGCTCCAAGGTCGATTCACCGCACCGTACTCACAGAGGAAGTCCATGCCAAGGATGACGTCTCTCGAACAGTCTTTGAGGACGACGAATTTCACAGGACAGGTCTCTCCGTGGATGTGCACGCGCGCAGTACACCTTCCCACTGGTGTGATGAGATGTCCGCCGGCGGTTCGTATTTTCGGGCCATCCCACGGCGTCATCACTTTCCGAAGGACGGCGAGAGAGCTTCCCACTTAAAACGGAATAGTCTGCTCCGGTGTCGACGAGTGCCTTCGCGTCGTGGCCGTCGATGGTAACGTCGAGGTTATTCGACACCGTCGCAGAACCGTCGTTCCTATCCGTCTCGTCGCTAGTGTGGGAGCCCTCCGACGTTTGTGGAGGATATTGGCGTCGTTCGTCATCGGCAATACCACCTCCCGGCATTGCCGCACTTAGTTTTCCCGACGAGGGGCGAGGGGCGACAGGCTCTCACGGCGGGATCTGCGTAGAGGCGACGCTGGGCGGTGGGGTGACGGCGATCGGAAACCGCGACGGGTAGACGGCCCCGGGGATGGCGACCGGCGGAGGTATTCGTCGATGTCTCGGGGTCGCTCGCCGTAGCGTGGTCGCGGGTCGTCGGGGTGGAAGCCGCGTAGCCCCAGCTGCCGGTACGGGCAACGGCGGTAGACATGGTCGGCTTCCCCGCAATGGTAACAAAGCGGGCGTCGGTCAACCGTTCGCCACACGTCGGTTTTTAATGGCGAGGGTCGCTCTGGTCGGACGTGCTGCCGTTCTTCGCGTCGTTGGGAGTACTGCGGCGCTGGAGGGTCACGTCGTGGTGGCGCCGTAGCTTGGCGGGGAACTTGCGGTGGTCGTCTTGCCATGGCTGCGTAGGTCAGCGTCGGTTCCTCGGAGGCTGGCACGTCGACTGGAGGTTCAGGCTGCAAGGCCCGCTGTACCTCGTCGCGTACAATCTCGGCGACTGACAGCGACGCCGGACGCTCAGCAGCGGGGAGCAGCTTTCGTAGCTCCTCTCGGACGACGTCTCGAATGATGTCGCGAATGTCCCGGGTATGGGCGCCGATGTCGTCACTGAAGCAGCGTGGAGGCAACGACGCCGGGATGTCGTTGGTAGTAGGAGGCGCGTGCTTGGAGGGCGCGCTCCATGTTCGTTGCCTCCGTGACGAACGCTTCGACTGTTGCCGGTGGGTTGCGGACCAGGCCTCCAAAGATGTCGGCCCTCACCCCGCGCATGAGGACACGCAGCTTCTTGTCGTCGGCGGCTTGTGGGTCGGCACGCGCGCTCAGACGCAGGACGTCTTGAACGAAGCTGGTGACACTTTCGTTGGGGCCTTGCGTCCTTGTCCGAAGGAGGTCCTCGGCTCTCTCCCTTCGGTGCTGACTGGCGAACGTCCCTCGGAGCTCTTCTTTCAGCTGGTCCCATGATGTTATCGAGGTTTCATGATTCTCGAACCAGTATCGCGCTGTGTCCTCGAGGGAAAAATAAACGTTTTGCAGGCGCTGTTCGGGAGTCCATTGGTTGTGCAGCGCCACCCGTTCGTATTGCTGCAACCAGTCTTCGACGTCTTCGTAGATCTCGCCGTGGAAGGACGTCGGCGTACGAGGGGCGACGGGCAGGTAGACGACGGGGCCGGCGGTCGGGGTCTGCAACGACTGGGGGTTCATTGTCGGCTTCGTCGACTGGTTGGTCTTCTTCGGAAGTAGATCGAATTCTGGGGTCAACCCTTGATCACGGCGGCTTCCTCGGGTCTCGGTCGTCTCCACGTACGGTCTTCTTAAGCCGGGGACTCGACTTGTGCTGCGAAGCCTCAGAGGGGTACGCTTTATGGGCTGGGGTTACCCCGCACCTCCACCAGAAATGTCACGAACGGAGGTGACACGAAGACGAGCAGTGAACTGAAAAATAAAGGTTTAATGGGCGAACTTGTGCCAACCAAAAATAAGTAAGGAAAGAGCGTCGAGGCAGCAGAAAAGCAGGCGGCGATTCGGCGGCGAAACAGAGCGCGAGCGAGACTGACTCGACAAGGTCGCGGGTAGCTGCTTATCTACCGTGCGTCACTATCTCGAAAGTTCGGCAAAGAAGGCTCGAGTGTCGCGCGCTTGGAGCGTGGATGAACTGGCACTTTCGAGAACAACAAAGCAGGTGGAAAGCTACGTCTGGTGCGAGAATGAATGCGAATCTTCTAGATGTCGGTGACCGAGCGTTGCTTTCTCGGCCCTGCGGGCGGCAATATAGAATAATATTTGGAGTTGCTGGTATGTTTATTAGGTCATTTATGTACAAGATAAAAAGTAATGGCCCTAAAATTGACCCTTGTGGAACACCGTAATATATTTGCTTCAGCTCTGATTGAAAACCATTAATGAGTGTATATTGTAAACGATTAGATAAATAATTACGGATCAAGTCTAGTGAGATACCTCTTATACCGTATAATGGTAGTTTTTCAAGAAGAACATCGTGTTTAATAGAATCAAAAGCCTTTCTAAAATCCAAGAAAATTCCAATTGTATATACCTTGTTTTCAAAAGCATCAATTAATTTATTTTTTATGTTTAATAAGGCCATTTTGGTAGATTTGCGTTTTTGAAAACCATACTGCTGTTTTGCAATTAATTTCTTCTCTGCTAGATAACAAATCAATTTGCTATTTATTACTTGTTCTAAGATTTTTGAAAAACGCAGTAGCACCGATATTGGCCTATAATTGTTCATATCGTGCTTTGGCCCACCTTTATGTAAAACACAAACTCTAGCGATTTTCATCCTATCAGGAAAAAGTCCTGTAGATAAAGAAATATTGCAAATGTGTGCCAGAGGAGCTTTTATGAGGTACGAGATTGCCTTAATCGGTGCTGCTTTAAGATCATCCTGACCAGCTGAGGTGTTATTCTTTAATGCTAGTAATAAGGTAGTAACCTGTTCTTCACCAACTGGCGAGAGAAAAATTGAGTTTGGTATCACGTTTGGAATATAAGAGCTAATAGCCCCATTCACAACCGGAGAGGAGGAAGACCCGCCGCAGCGTAGGAAGTGCGAATTAAATTGGTTTGATAGTGATACACCGGCGTATGCAACACCATCACTAGTGATTTCAATGGGGTGTCTACTAGTTGGTCGCGATATAAGGCTTGCCACTTCTTTCCATATTTTCTTGGGATCATTAGAGATAGCTGAAAACTTGTTTTGATGATAATGCAATTCGGATTTCTTAATATCTGAGGCTAATTTATTTCTAAATGTTTTGTACTCAGCCAATACTTTTTTCATCTCTCAGTTTGATGAATTTATGGTATATACGATTACGAACATTAATTATTTTAAAAAGATCCGGTGTTATCCAAGGTTTTCTCGATTTCTTGTGCTTCCGAACTCTGGTCAATGGAAATGCTAGATCATAGCAGTATTTTAACTTATTCAAAAATAAATCGTAAGCTGTATTAGGATCACCTTCATTGCAAACATCATCCCAGTTCAAATATGACACCATATCATAAAAACAGTTGATGCTACTGGTATTAATATATCTCTTTAAAACTGGAGCATCTAGAATTGGACCATTTGTCTTTCCACTTCTTGCAGATGGTAGAAAACAGAATAGTGGTAGGTGGTCGCTTAGATCACATGTCAAGATACCAGCAATTATATCTTCAGACGGATAGCTGGTAATACATAAGTCAATTAGTGTTTCCGACTCTGACGTAACTCGTGTTGGTGAATCAATTACATTTTTACATCCGTGTGTTTGAATAACATCAAGAAATATCCTACGTATAGGGCTTGGGGACAGCTAATCTATGTTAAAATCACCAATCAATGTAACTGGTAAATTTAACGGTTCGACATTTTCTAGAAATTCGTCAATATAAGACACAAAGTCATTAACCGACCCAGAGGGTGGACGGTAAATAAGAGATACAGTGGATCCGGCACACTTCACGACAATAGATTCACAGCAATCGTTAACATTGCTATATTCAGAAAGAACTTCATAAGAAATACCATCGCGAAAGTAAAGAGAAACGCCTCCGCCTGTTCGATTAACACGATACATTCCCTCACTTCATGTCATTGGCCTTGTACTTGAGTGCACTTTGGTCTGTCAGAGGAAACATTCATGCGTCTGGGAGCGGTGGATGCACGTGTGAAGCACACCGAGAAATCACCATAGAGTAATCCAACCGATGAAGCAGGGTCCGAAAGTTTTGTGCCAATGTGTTACAGGAATGTGATCATACCGGACTGACAGTTCCACATCCTGCCCTTGTTACTGGAGTTACCCTTCTGTGTAGTTCAAGGGCAACTCCTATCCATATTTTCAAATTTGGGATGACTGGCTGTTTTCAGCTCAGTCAGTGTAACAATATTACAAGTTTTTTTATGTAATTTTATAAGTATTCAACTTAGTTTGTTTTCGGCATCTACGGCAAAACGAAACTTATCTGCTCTAAAGATTGGCCATGCTGATATGACCTCTACGGCTGCGACATGACAACACGGTGGTGCTGCGGTACGCGTCGCCCAGTGTTGCTTGACTAAAAGCTAAGCGTTTGCCAGCTGCTAAAAAGCAGCTGGTCACATCTTTAATTGGTTTTAGTTGAGTATGCAGGCTTCACTGTTACGTAATATTTCGGCTGCGATCATATATCGTACCACTAAAGTGATACCAATAATTTATTTTGCTTCCATTTTAAACTGGAGCTGCCCTTTAAGCATTGTGTGAAGCGTAATTAATTTATATGCTGAATGTGAAGTCAATCATAGCAATGTATTTTCTTACATTTTTCTAATTTCAATCAGAGCAATGTATTTTCTTACATTTTTCTAATTACACCAAGTATAAAAATGTCAACTTCATGCTTGTATAAATTTCTGTGTGCTCATATTTACTTCCTTGTACTTCACTTTCCTGTGTCTAATGCAATTTTTTTGTCCACATTGCTTACTATAAACGAGATTTCTCTTGTGCTTGAAAGGATGGAACTTTTTTTTTATCTTAAATCTTCAGCATGGCAGGCCCACACTGAAGAGTGCCCCCGCTTGTATAAGTTTATGCTCGTTCATGTTCAATTGTTGAAACAATTTCTTGTGTGTAGTGTGTAACTAATTTCCATGTCTCCAAATCCACAGCCGTGCACATATATATATTTGTCGCGTTGGAAAGCAAGCAAGTAAAGCACATGCCATACACAGAAGCATTGACCAGCCATTTCTGCCTTTATTGGTTTTGCATCTGAACACACAATCACATATCCCAACTGAAACATCCTTGTTGAATAATTATTAGAACAAACGAATAAAAGGTAATCTCCATAGTTGAACATTATCACTACGGCGTCTGCTGGTTCCTAGCTAGCATTGATATAAATCCCTAGATTCTGCATATGGCTCCTCGACCAGCTTTTCAAGCGATTCTTCATGTGCCAATACCTGCTACAGTGTAAACAAATGCATACTCGGAAAGTAACAACTCACACTGTTTACTTGTGCAAGGCAGCCACTGGGAGGAAAAAATATCACATATTCTGCTGCTAATTCATTTTAATATTGCACATATGGCCTTGTTAAAATGTGACAAATTGCCAAGAAACACCTCTGTGTAAAAAAAAAGAGTTATAAATAGTAGAACGAAAGACAAAAGGCACAGTTGTCATTGGGAATGAAAATTGATACAGGTGTGATGTACAATTTGAACTTACTGATATCAACATGAACACTGAATGTCTAACATCTATTGATGATACATTCAAAACAAGAATGTAACTCTCTCAAAATTCACAAAGCAATTTTAGGCGGCACAACTCATGAGTTTTGGGACACATAAATAAACAAGTGGATATGATAAACAAAATTGAAATATAGGGAACTGCAGCTAAACATGCACTACATAATTATTTGATTACAGACTGAGTCTGCCATCCACTGCTGCAGGAAGCTGGAGGAATCGTGGCAAGCTGCTATATAGGGTGATATGATTGAAGGGGGCTCATTGTAAAATCAGCTGGGAAAATAAGTGTCTTCATGTAATTAGGTCAGACATTCACCAAACATGTTCCTGGTAAAACATTGTGAACACCCTTGATATTTTCTGTGGTGGGCTTTGACACGGACAACTACGTTCACCAAGAGTTGCACTTGTAACAGCACCAGGTGACCTTACGGGCGACCTCTGCAAAGTGTCGCCCGTAAAGCTATCGCCTTAAAAGCTTCAAAGCCACAATGATTGTGTACTTATGCCAGAAAAAATGTACATTGCAGGTAATTGAAAGAGGTTGACCATGCAAGATTTTTCGTTGAGTATAATAAATGCATGAACGAATTTAAAATCTTATAGACAATGCTATTATTATTCAAGTGAATATAGTTGAAAACAATGAACTTGCGCACTACCAACTGAGGTTGAATGACAACGGCAGAGCACAACAGCGGGCTTAGAAAATGAGAAGCACAGGACGGGTATGGTGCTCCCCAACCTTGGAAGGGATACTCCGGTGATTTTGTTAGCTACCCTTGCTGCATTTTCTGAATCCCCGGCTTTTACACTTTCCGGTATACAATTTAGAATAAATATTGTGAAATCGGCAAAAGTATTTGATGCCAAAACCACAATTCAAATATACCCGCAGGCAGCAGTAGCAGGCAGGCTTGTATGTCAACCAGACCGTCTAAAAAACAAAGTATGCCGATCATTTGTTTTGTGCTGCTGTGTGGGTGCTGGAACAAGCTTACAAGGTATTCATGACATGACACTTGTAGTAAGTTGGGAATAAGTTCGATGGTCCAAAGAGTAAATCCCTGCCCTTCCACAACTTTTTCCTTGCTGCCAGTAGACTTTCAATCTTAAAAAAAATGAATAGGACCAAAAGTATAAATTCAATAACTACACAGAAAAATATTTTAGCCTAATATTTGGATTATTAGTTCAGCTATGTTTGTCAGTGTGTTCTGTCAATTTTGAGGCAAATCGAGGACCACGAAGAAAATGCCAGAGTACCCCTTAATGCTGCACAAGTTCTTGACTTCCGCAAAGAGATGCTATTCTATAGATGATGACAGGTTAAGAGTTCAAGGGAACGTCCTACCACCCTTTTCACTTTAGCAGAGCGAACGCTGGAGAGGAGGCGACCTCCTTTCGAGCGTTCACTCTGCTAAAGTGGAAGGAGGTGGGAGGTCCTTCCCCTGACCTTAGCCTCCCACCGACCTTTGCGGCAATAAGGAGTATTCACTGGGCGCCTTATTTGTGGGTGATGTCTAGAGCGCATGCTCTGAACGAGCCCACATTAATAGGCTGCTAAGACCGGCAATCTTGAGGGTGCGAAATGCACGTTACAAAAGCACTGTGGAAGCTCGCCATCAGCACGCGCTCAGCAGTCGTGTACACAGCTATGGCCGCCAGTGAATACTCCCTATTGCTTCAACTGCCTGTCAAATGCTGGGGCATAGTTGACCTGTTGACCAGGCTAGAGGGACAGAGTTGGAACAGAAAGGCAACAGGCCAATTTTTTTATCGTGTTTGGGTACCTTCCTCCATCAAGGAGCAAGCTGCTCTTGGTACTGGTACACATCCAAAACACGCTCGACAAGGGACTAATGACCTGTGGTGGCCGGTGGGGCGGTTAAAGTAGTATGACTACTTTAGCCCCCCCACCGGCCTGGAGGTTGGGTATGCCTTGCCATGTAATGGGTAGTTGAAACAAGAGCTGCTAGGATAACACTCCCTCACCTAAGTCGGGCAGTCGTGGAGCACTGAAGTTGAGGAGCACCATACGAAAGAGCAATTTAATGACTCAATTTCTCCAGCACCGTTTTGAGGCAGTTCCATCATCATCCTGTGCTCATCACTCCGCTGTTGCCTTTCAAGAGCCCGTCTCTGTGGTCCTCAATTAGAAGTTGCATTCTAGCAAGTTCAAGGTTTTCATACCTATCACGTTCAAGCTTAAACTTCTCCTCCTCCAGCTTCAGTTTCTCTTCCTCCAGCTTTACCTTACGCTCATCGAGCACTAATTGTTCTTGGTGTCCTGGATGTTCTCAATGTCAGAGCATCCACTGCAGAATCCAGTGTCCTACGCCTCCCTATAAAGTAATTTTAATAGAGTTTGTGTTGCATATGATAATATGAGTAACTTCACATAGTTATGTAAATGCTGTGAATAACAGCTCACACTTTACATATAAACACAGATGCTAGTTTGCCACTCCGAAATAGCTACCTGGGACTTTCACTGTTTTGCACCGCCTAGTGCAAAAGATATGAAGTTTTGTGATGTCAAATGTAGCTTGAACCTTTCTCATATCAGTGATAGTCGCTAACATGCGCGCTCGAGCTTAATGCGAGCTAGACTCTACTACACAGACTTTTCCTTTCTCGTTTGTTACCTACAATTTTCGTAACACCTGCACAGCTTCACACCAAATGCACTGCTTCACTAGTTATTGAATTAAGAACAGCCTTGTTCCATAATTACCACCACATTCTAGCAAATTGGATTGGATTCAAAGCACTTGGCTAGTGACTAAACAGTTCTGAAATGGTGCCTCACCTTGACGCACAGCACGAACCTGGCCTGTGCATGGCAAGGGAGAAATGGGCTCCACGACAGGAGCTGCCTCCTCTGCTTCCGTGCACGCCACCTCAACTGCTGGCGAGGCTGACACGTACATCGCCTCCAGGATTTCTTCTGGAGTGTCTGTAATGTCTAGGAACAAGTCATGGATACACTGCTTAAAAAAGACATCTAAGAGAATCTACATACATGTTAAGCATCCTTTAAAGGGATGCTGAACCGAAATCTGGATTAAACAAAACATGCGGCAAAAGCGTGCAACAGGATGCTGCAAACACCAAAACATCACTCATACAGCGATATCTCGAACGGATGACCGTATTTTTCAAGAAAAGGAGGCGCATTTGACAGAAATGTTCACGTCATGTTTCTCCGAGAAGGAGAGGGAACGGCCTCGCGTCTTCTCCACCTCGCGGTCTTGAGGAAGCGAAGCGAAGAGAGGAGGAAACTAGGTATCTTCACGTCACGCGCCTCGTCGGCCTAGTTCAATCTCGACCTCTTTTTCCAAAATACGGCCGTCTATTCGAGATATCGCCTTACGAGTAGTGTTGTAGGGATTGTAGCGTCCCGCCTACATCTCCTGCATTGTTTTTTCTGAAATTTAAATTTCGGTTCACCATCCCTTAAGATAAATCAGATAAAATGTGGAGCTTTCGTCAATACTCACACCACTCCAATTTCTCACTTGACGAAGTAGAATATGTTGGTAATGTCAAAATTTACGGAAAGAGACACAAAGGTTGATGACAGGACATCCTCTTATCATTCTTTTCGATTTCACCGTGTTAAAATTTAGAACGGTGTTTTCATTTTTATTTTTCATGTAGCCATGAAAGGTATTACTTGTGTTATAGTGGGCTAAAATTGTATTTTAGAGCGCAGCTCTTAGGCGCCTGTTTCCGGCTTGAGCGGCGTCGGCGTCGCCGTCGCCGTCGCCGTCACCGTCGCCGTCGCCGTCGGCGTCGCCGTCGGCGTCGGCGTCGCCGTCGGCGTAACCGCGCGGTGCATCATGGGTAAATTTTCCCGAAGAACCCCGAGGTCCTCCCGAAGGAACCCGAGGTCCTTCGGGAGGACCTCGGGTTCCTTCGGGAGGACCTCGACCCTCGGGTTTCTTCGGGTTCCTTCGGAAGGACCTCGGGAGGTCTTCGGGTTCTTTCGGGAGGACCTCGGGAGGACCTCGGGTTCCTTCGCGAGGACCTCGGGAGGACCTCGGGTTCCTTCGGGAGGACTTCGGGAGGACCTCGGATTCCTTCGGGAGGACCTCGGGAGGACCTCGGGTACCTTCGGTGACCTCGGGGAGGGGGGGTCGCGTGACCCCCCCCCCCGAGATATCGGCATCGTCATCGTCACTGATGACGTCATCAGCGTCCGTATCGTCATTGGCATCATCGCTGATGACGTCATCAGTGACGTCACTCATGACGTCATCGGCATCCGCATCGCCATCGTCATCGTCACTGATGACGTCATCAATGACGTCACTGATGACGTCATCGGCATCAGCATCGTCACTGATGACGTCATCAGTTACGTCACTAATGACGTCATTGTCCCCCGAGGTCACGTGACCACCCAGGTCACGCGACCCCCCCCCTCCCAAGGTCACTTGACCCCCCCCCAGGACCGTTCCCACCTCCTCCTCAAGAGCTGCGCTCCAATTCGGCAGTTATAGGGAGTTGTAAACGGCTTCAATTTTTAATAAGAGATTCATCCCCTGAGCCATTAAAAATACGCTCAGATGTATGGCATTGCTGGAAAAAAATCAACATGCTGTGAAATATTTTTTATTGCTTAGGGAGTCACCCAAAACTTCCGTACGTTCAAAACGACCAGTATAAAAGACTGAAACGCAGAGTTCGGGCGTAGTGACCGGGTTAGTGTGCTGTTGTATTGATGTTTGTATGTGCGATGCATGTGTATACGTTCAATGTATGTTCAGCTGATGCTTGTAGTATGCCTAATGTGTCTACATGTGTGTATAATAGGGGCCCCCGAAGATCCCGAAGCGCTATGGTGGCGCTTCGGGATTTTCTTTGTGGAACATGAATTGGGCGGTACTTAGCGCCCCCTAGCCTAGCTACTTGCAATTACTCGGCTTGACCCTGCCATCTGCTGGCAAGTGATTTAACATCCTTTTACGCCACGCGGCTACGCCATAATTTCGTGTTACCGTGCTGAAATGAGCCAAGAGGCTGCTTCGGATTTGCTTTTTTTAAGAGCGGCGTTTAGTTTCGCGGGCGAATGGTTTATCACTCCTCCGTGATGTGCGGTTGACGCAACGATTGACGAAAGAATTGTGGCTCGAGGAATAGCAAAGGTAAGACATAAAGTGCGCGAACTGGGTGCCGGTTGTCTCCGTTTAACATCGCTGTGCTGACGATGAGAAGACTGAGTGACTGCATGCTTTCGAAACGTAAGTTTCTTTACCTGCAGGGGGAAGCCGGCTTCGGAAATAAATACAGTTCGCGGAAAGCTCGCGTTACGTTTTTATTTGCTGCTCTTCTCGCCCCGTACAATAGACTTAGTGTTCTGGTTAAGCCTTATTGAGCTCGATTTGCTCGATTCGGGGCCGCCATAATGAGATGCAGGCGACGTAGGAACTTTTGCTCCCCTGCGTTAGGGACAAACGTTTCTCCCTTTCTGAAGGAACATATGTATCAAGAGCGTTCCTCCATGTAGGGAGGACTATACTGACCCTTTTTTCTAAGAGTGCACAAACCACCTCCTCGTAATTTACAGGAATTGTGCTTCCTCTGCTTATTAATCTATTACAATTTTACTCAAAGCACTTACCAAAGACTCGTAAAATCTGTGTCCAGATGGTTGGCACATATTTTGTGTTCAAAAGGTCTATTAACGCGATATTGGTGTGTTGTCATAACATTTTGGCTGATCAGTGTAAGTTTACCTCACGTTTAAATGTGTGTTTTGGTTGGTTGATTTTGTGACTATACAAATAAATGTGTTTCCTTTGACACCTGTGTTCTATTTTTTATTCCACGACTTAGAAATGAATTTCTTACATTTGATACATGCATTTTATTTCCCTAGACTCGGCACGTCGAGGTTTTGCGCCTAAAACATGCGGCCGTATCGTATATACAGCCTACTTTTTTTCTTTTAGAGCGCAGCTCTTAGGCGCCCGTTTCCGGCTTGAGCGGCGTCGCCGTCGCCGTCGGCGTCGGCGTAACCGCGAGGTCACGTGACCCCCCAAGGTCACGTGACCTCCCCAAGGTCACGTGACCTCCCCAAGGTCACGTGACCTCCCCAAGGTCACGTGACCTCCCCAAGGTCACGTGACCTCCGCAAGGTCACGTGACCTCCCCAGGGTCACGTGACCCACGGGTCAAGTGACCTTTGTGAGTTCACGTGACCTTGGGGGGTCACGTGACCTTGCGGTTACGCCGACGGCGACGGCGACGTGGGGGGTCACGTGACCCCCCCGGTCACGTGACCGCCCCGAGGTCACGTGACCCCCCCCCCCCGCGCCTTCCCCCTCCTCAAGAGCTGCGCTCTAATTCGGCGTTACAGGGAGTTGTACACGGCTTTCATTTTTCTTTTAATCCTACAAAACATTGTACTCTTACATTTCTCCAGCGGTTTTCTCTGAATTGTTTCCAAAATCACTGCACATAGCACTTTGCCACCCATACCCTTGCAGGTGTTGCCAAGCTCTAAAGTCAAACTGCACAGGGAGCAAACAGACTTCTCAGGAAGTCGCAGCTTGTCAATTATAATGGAATAGTTTGGTTTGGGTGTTATTTAGTGAGCCTCCTTTATGGGTGTCTGGTGCTCTGAAGCCTATCCTGCACACAGAAAAGTATCAGTAGCTCTGGGATGACACCAACTGCAAACTCGAAATTGACTTTAGTGTCTCTTTATCTATTTAAAACAGTTCCGGAGCCTAATAAAGTATTGAGGACAAAGACGCCTGTTGTTACATCCCAAAGATTTGTCTGTCATCAACATGTGGAGACAGAAAAGCGCAAGGGGAACTGGTCTCTCTCCGTTGGTGAGGCCAAAGTGGCATTGCAAACAGTCTGTTTCGACATAAAGATTTGTATTCAGACTACTGTAGTCAACATAATCACGTTCTCAGCATCTTACTGTGACAGCTAGGGGAAATACAACTTGATAAATTTTTTAAGTGGGCAAACACCCTGCGATTTATTTCTATGAAATGGTCTCTTGTCTCTGTGATGACTTTTCAAAGCAACCTAATTCACTCATGTTGCGACAGTTGACAGCATGCACCCAGGGTGTCCAACAGAGGACACCACTTTGAGTGCCGATATTATGGTTCCACGCTCATTGGGAGACTTATTCCGTGGTGGGTAATAAACATGTTTGTTTAAGTTGTAACAATTCAGTCTCACCCCTTGCTGCTGAAATTATTTGAGTTGACACTTTGGCCACATCTAGAGGCGACCGCCGACTGCAGCGCCGCATTGCGCCAAACAGGAAAAGGCGCGAACTGCGCCGGGACACTCGCTACGAAGCAAGCCACTGGAGGCGTCGTCCTGGGTCGGTCCTCGTATCATATGTATAATCTCTAACGCCCCGAATAAACCGTTATCCTTCTACCTACCCAGCGGCCCGACATGGTGCCAGCAATGGGATCCATCGACAACACGAGTCAGCAAGCAACCGCTCCGGGTAGGCCGTACGCGCTGTGCCAAGCGTCCAAGTAGAAGCGCGGAAAACGTTAGGCCTCGCCGCCAGGCTGGCCAAGGTACGTCAATGAACCACGCCGAACTGTACGATGATGACAAGCTCCCAGCAGACTACGCAGGCAATGCCTCAACCCGTTTGTGGTCAAGCTACCTTAGAAGCTTGACTTCATACGACTGGAAGACTGGAAACGCTGCTTCACAAGGTGGGAACGCTATAGTGATTTCAGGCTTAAAAAAACAAGACAAATGAGACGCAAGTGAACACTCTAGTGTGTGCCATGGGCCGGGAGGCCGAGGACATCCTGGCCTCACTGAAACTAACAGACGCCGAAAAGCAAGACTACGATGCTGTGACACGAGCGTTTGGAAAGCACTTTGTGCGAAGAATGAACGTGATCTATGAGCGGGCGAAGTTCAACAGCCGAAAAAAAAAAGGCACATGAAACTGTCGACGCCTTTGTTACACATCTCTATAAGATGGCCAAAACGTGCGAATATGGGGAGCTGACAGAAGAATTGATCAGGGATCGACTCGTTGGACTGATCGACGTCAAGCTGAGCAAAATACTTTAGCTGAACTAGGAACTGACATTAGAGACTGCCATCTTGACGGCACGTAATTTGTATGTAGTCAAGCAGCAACACAAAAAGATCCGCGCAAGCGAACAAGCAACCCCGTTGGTCAATGAAGTCAAAAAGAATCGACACAAGGAAGCAAGAAAACCGCCCATGCAAGCATCCCTCCAGCACAAGAACAAGACCGAAGCAGGACACTGCAGGTGGTGTGGCGGCGCACGCGATCACGCGAAGGCACATTTCCCGGCTTCAAACAAGACGTGCAACCACTGCGGGAAAAAGGGCCACTTCGCATCAGTGTTCCTGTCACAAAAGGGCAGCATGAAACACAGACGTGCTTCTCAGAGCGCAGCAAAGGTGTCGAGGAAGTTTACCTCGGTGAGGTCAAAATCCGGTCAACCACGAAACCATGCAGTCACCGTCAATGTCAACGGCTCGCCTCTCACGTTCAAAGTCGACACCGGTGCAGACGTAACTGCAATTGCACTCAACGACTACAACAAGGAGACCATGGGACCCGTAAAGACCTCAGCATAGACACCGAGTGGCCCACGTCAAACGCCAAATGGGGTACTTCAAAGCCAAGTGGGGTACTTCAAAGCCACAAATGACCGGCATGGTACAAGCACACTAGACAATGTCTTCGTCATCAAAGGACTGAGAGAGGCATTGCTAAGCAGACCAGCAGTCGAGTCTCTTGGCATACTACAGCGCCAACTCAAGCTTGGGGAGACATGTGCGTGATCAAGCGATATCTCCGATCTTCTGGCTCAGTATCCTAAGTTAACATCTGGACTCGGACTCACGAAGACTGAATACCGCATCAAAGTGAAAAACATGCCAAGCCCTGCGCCGTCACATATCCAAGGCAGGTTCCTCTTCCACTGCTCCCACAGGTGGAGAAGGAACTGGAAAGGATGCAAGACATATGAGTCATCCAGAAGGTGGAAAAAGCAACAGAGCGGTGCTTTCCGATGGTCGTCGCCAAGAAAAAGAACAGTGAGCTGAGAATTTGTGTTGACTACAATCAACTAAACCAACAGGTGGTCCATGAATGCATGCTGATGCCAACAGTCGAGGAGTGCCTCGCCAAACTAGCCGCTGCAACAGTGTTTAGCTGCCTGGATGCCCGAGTTGGGTACTGGCAGGTGCCCCTCGCCCAAGACTCTCAGTGAGTACACAACCTTCATTACACCCAGCGGACAATCCCAGTTCCTCAGACTGTTTTTCGGAATATCGACAGCACCAGAGTTCAACCAACAAGAGATGCTTCGAGTGCTCGAAGGACTGGATGGTCTGGCATGTTTACAAGACGACATCATCGTTTCCGGACGAACGATGAAGGAACACAGCAAGAATCTACGCAGGATGTTGAGCCAGCTGGTAGAAGCAGGAGTGACCCTCAACGACAACAGACACACCCTTCGTCAAAGCAAGGTCAAGTTCCTAGGACACATAGTGTCCGCAAAGGGTGTCAGCGCTAATCCAAGCAAGGTGGAAGCCATCAGTCAACTCGACCCATCATCAGACGCGTCAAAGTGAGGTCCTTCCTGGACTCGAAAAACCACCTAGCAAAGTTCCTTCCAGGTCTGGCAGACATGACAAAGCTGCTGAGGAACCTGATGCTTTGGGGTCTGGTTCAGCAACAGAGCTTCGAACGGATCAAGCAGGCACCGAGCACAACACCAGTTCTCGTCCTCTGCGACTCCCAGCAGTTGCATACTGTCTCAGTCGACTCTTCATCTTAGGGGCTGGGAGCCGTTCTGCTGCAGTAGGCAGGTGACAGGCTGTCACCAGTGGCGTATGCAACACGGTCACTCTCTGAAACAGAACAACGATAAGCCTAAATCGAAAAGGAAGTGCTAGCCATCACATGGGCATGTGAACACTTCCGCAAGTACCTCCTTGGATCCACATTCCATGTAGAAACGGATCACAAGCCCCTTGTACCGCTGCTCACGAACAAGCGACTAGACGAGCTGAGTCCCCGTCTCCAACGCTTTCGAATGCGCTTGCTACAGTATGACTACACTGTGTCACACACTCCAGGAAACAAGTTGTACACTGCCGATTTACTGTCCTGGAAGCCACAACAAAAGCCAGTCAAGGACGACTGAAAGAGACCTTGAGAGCGGAGTACAAGAGTATGAGGAGCTGACACTCAAACAGCTGCCGGCATCAAACCAAATGCTGGACAGAATCAGGGCAGGCATCCAAGCAGATCCAACACTTGCCGGAGTGGTTAACCTAGTGTACCTCGTCATGGCAGACCGTACATAGATTTGCACCTGAACTAAAGCACTACGCAGAGGTGGCGAGTGAACTTTCCATAGTTGACGGTCTTCTCTTCAAGGGCGGCAGACCCGTCATCCCGCCAAACCTGAGGCTTGAGGTGCTGGAAAGACTTCATGCTGGCCATATGGACACAAGCCGATGTTGCGCAAGAGCAAGACAGTCGGTGTGGTGGCCCAGCACTGGAACACAGGTACAAGACTTTGTTGAAAGATACTCTGTCTGTTAACATCGAAAGCCACCAACTGACCCACTGCTGATGACACCTTTGCCTGAAAACTCATGGGACACCATTGGCATCGACCTGGAAGGGAGAGACTACATAGTAGTTGTGGACCACTACTCCAGAGGCCGGATTCTCAAAGCGAACTTACGACGAAAAAAGTGCGTACGACGAATTTGAGAGAAAATCCGTATTCTCGAAACGAAATTGTCGTAACTTTTGAGCAGGTTACGACAGAATCCTACGACAGCTCCGAAGCTGTCTTACGCACTTTTTACGATCGAATCAACATGGCCGACAGCGTCGCTCAGATACTTGGTCGCGACGACCAACGGACGTTTATTTTTCTACGTGCTCTTCTCGCTCGTCCCGACTTCAACCAGCAAGAAAAAAGAAAGGAGTACTTGAAACAGACCACGACGAACAAGAACGCTGGATCCACAAACGCCCGAGAAGAGCTACAACGGCCACGATTTCACCGACTAAGCGAGCTCGGCAGAATATAGTAGGCATAGCAGCAACACCGACTCGGCGTACCGTTGCTTCGGCGGTCCTTGGCCAAGACCGTCTGCCCACGACCGGCTGGCCTGCTAAATGGAATATGCCCGCGTGACCCTTGTGGACCCTTCCCGTATTATGCCCGCGTGACCCTTGTGGACCCTTCCCGTATTATAGTTTGATCGCTGAGCTAAATTTCAGAGGTCAATCTTTTCCCCTTGTCATCACGATCGCCTTGTTTTCTGAGGCAGCGGTGAAAAGGGACTCTCATTGATTCTATCTGCTTGTTTTGTGTGATATAGAGCTCAAATAAACGCCACACGGATTACCTTCGCAACACGGTATGTACACTTTGTTATTAGTATTCCATTTTTATTCTGACACGACGCTACGTCACTGTCGAGCTATAGCAGTTCGTGGGAGCTACGCGATGTCGGTCCAACCTTTCTTTGCCGAGTGTCACGTCAGTATCGACTTGCAATCGTAAAAGATCGGTCCAGAAGAGCGTACCGAAACGCGGTCTAACAGAGCGAATCCAGCACTTCGATGAAACGCGCGCGTCCGCTCAGGTATTTGCGTGGCTCTTGCTGACACTCTCGTAGTTCAAACATATCTTTTTTAACGTCAGCTCGCTCCTGCATTTCCGAGGCCGCGAAAAATGCCGCAGCGGTTTGTTTCTATCTACGTCGCTTTGCAAACGACTGGCACGAAGCTTTTACCAACGATGACAGTTGTGTTGACTTCGTAGCGATCGAGTTCGTAGCAGTCAACGAAGCGTTTAAATCGTGTTAGCGTCGATATATCACTGCACGGACACGAACCCCAGAGAAGCGGTGGTGGAAAGGCCGCCTGTGTTTATGAGAAACAGCTTGAACACTAAACATTTACACACAGAGGACAGGACATACACAGAGCTGACTATCAACGAATAGTTAGCCTGTGTTTGTTATTAAAAATCAACGTGCCGGTAGTCGTTTCTCTGTAAGAGGTCGTATCTTTCCTCCTTTCACTTAAGAACCCGTTTGTGAATACCATTCTCGCCTCATCTTACGATTATCTAACTTTACGAAACTTGTAGCTAAGTTGCCGTAGGTAAGATGTTTTTTATGAATCTGGCCTCAGGTTCTTTGAGGTGGAGCAACTAAAGGGCACTACAACAAAAGACATTGTTCAGCTCTTGGAACCGATCTTCGCAAGGTTCGGAGTGCCAAGAACTGTATGCAGGGACAACGGTCCTAAGTTTGCCTCAGCCGAATTCAAGCATCTAGTGGAATGTTGGGGGGCAAACCACATAACTTCAAGTTCGTACTACGCTCAGAGCAATGGCGTGGCAGAGCGTGCAGTCCAGACAGCAAAACAACTCCTGAAGAAGTCGAGGGACATAAACCTGGCTCTCCTATTACACAGAGCCGCACCGGGAGTCGAGGGTTTTTCACCCAGTGAGTTGCTAATGGGTCTCCGCCTCAATACGGCTGTGCCAACCACAACCAAGATTCTCACACCTTGGTGGGACGACAGCAACTTCAGGCACAAGAACGAAGCATACAGAATGCAAGTGAAACAGACCTACAACGTGCGCCACAGAGCGCGAAGTTGTGAACGCCTGCCGCCAAAGACGGTAATGCCCATTCTGAGTGGTACAGCATCCTACAGTACAGTGACACAGCCAGCGGCTCAACCAAGGTCCTACATTATAAGCACATCAACAGGACTGACATGACGCATAGGGAAGCACGTGCAGCCGGTAGCGGTCACAAGAAGTGGACATCCGTGCAGATCACCGAACCGGTTGGACTTGTAGCTTTCTTCTCCTAAGAAACGGGGGTGTCGTGAGGCGGCATCTAGAGGTGACCGCCAACTGCAGTGCCACGATGCGCCAAACAGGAAAAGGCACAAACGGTGCCAGGACACTCGCTACGACGCAAGCGAGTGGTGACGTCGTCCTGTGTCGGTCCTCATATGTATAATCTCTAACGCTCTGAATAAACCGCTATAGTTCTACCTACCCAACAGCTACAACAGACATAAAACAAAAGGCCAGCAGAGGCTCATTGAACAAATTCATAAAAGGAATTTCCTGATGGGTTCACAAACTATTCACGTTTTCAGCTAAGGGACTAAATCTGAGGCACAGAAAGAGATCCAATGTGCAAATTCCTTTCGGATCACACAGCTTGATTATATGAACATTGTATCAATCAAAGCGCTGTCGAATTTCGTGATTCCAACAGACTCTTTTCAGATTTTGAACTCGGGAACTCATTTCTGAACTCTATGTACCTCACTTTTATGCAAGTATGCAATAGTGTTGTTTTTTTTTGTCTTTACATTGTGCATCGCGTTTTTAGAATTAGCCGTTCCGCGGCGGCAGTCTGCCGGCGGCTGATTACAAAATGTGAACCCACTTGGCCTACCCGTAAACACCGCTTCGCGGTGGCCGACTGTGTCTTTCGATGAAAAAAGTCGGCGTTCGCTAAAACGCCGAATGAGTGCCACCCCTAATGGCACTTTGTAAACAAAGCGTAACCCTAAAACCTACCTTCGGCCGCTGCCCACGTTACCGCGGCGCCATCTCGCCGCATCGTCGCAGTGGCTTTCGCAGCATTCTGCGACTGCTTGGTCTTCTTAGCCGGCGGAAAACTCCGTACAAGGTCGGCGACCTCTTGGAGCAGCACTTCTTTCTCCGAGTACTGCTCCTCCGTGCCTGATCCTGCAGCAACAAGAAGCGGTCATAACAGCAATTGCATTGCAAGATTTTGAAGTCAAAATTTTCATGAATGGAAGGACAACATACTTTCTGACGTTGGCGGTATCTTGCTGCCGGAACAGCGCCAGCAGCCGCTCCGTCCGTTCCCGGACAGCGCGGATCGTGAAGGCCTTACCACTGGCGCGGTTTAGCGCGTCAGTGATCGGACCCCACCTTGCGCTGTCCTCGTAAGGATTCTTGCTTACGACTTCCCGCAGCAGCCATATATCATCTGTTACTGAGAATCTCAGTTTTTTGTTGGAGCCGCCTCGAGCCACTGACTGCGACCCACCGTCAGCCATCTTGAAAAGCACTGAATCGTTCTCCTTTGGCGTAGGTTTACGTGAACGACTCGGGCGCCGCGAGTGGTAACGTTTTGACCTAACCGTTCCCCAAATCCCGACTCGACCGCTCGCGCATGCGCAGTGGTGTCGGAAAGTCGTCTGGGGGCGAACCGTTCGTGTCGACACGACCTGCTAAAACTCCTATTTTCGAGCGGGATCCTGTTTCTCTTCTAAGGCGAAGGCTTTATGGACGATTGGGAACAGGGCATGCGGCGGTCGCCATTTTCCTCCTTGTGTGAGCAAGTAAGTGAAATTGCAGGCCAGCAAATGCTATCTTTACGCGCATACTGCACGTGCTTGCACGCACGGAGCACCGGTCGGGTACGCCATGCTTGCAAACGTTTATAAAGAAAGCCACCTACTCCCAAAAATGTTTTCGTTCGTGAGCTTTTGCATACGCCATGACGGGCATTTCAGCACAACCGGTGACGTCGCATGATGCTAGATAACGTCACGTCACGGTGTAACTTGACGTGACACCACGTAATAACAGGACCTTACGACGTGAAGCCACGTGACCACGTCGCACGACGTTATGGCGTGAAGTCGTTGTGTTACCTGATACCATCATGTCATGTGTCAAGTGACCCGACGTCAAGGTGAAAAAGATCAAAATATTTTAATAAAATAATTTAGTTTATGTAAATCAAATTTAGTTGACTTAAATCGGATTTTTATAATTTAATTCAGATTTGTGTGATTTAAATCAGATTAATTTGATTTAAATCACTGTAGTCATAATCGCGAGATATATTTTAAACGTGACATTGATTTATCAATCCGTTTGATCTCAAAACAATGCGCCAGAAATAATTACTGTAAATTTAAAGTACATTTCAATTAACAACCTTTTATGAATTTAATTAACGACCATAGTAGAAAAAAACAGCTTGATATTTTAGATTAGTTAAAAAAGCTTTTTTGCTCTTTATTTTGCGTTCTTTTTTACTTGCAATAGGACGCTACGTAGCTGACAAACGAAGTGAATGGTAAAAAGAAAGCTCAACCTGCCGATTTGCTCGAAAGTTCACTGCTTTGTGCTCGTGTTCGAATTAATATAAAGTTTTCTTGCTTTATTATTGCTCGATTTAAATACAATACAAACTCTCATAAAGAGCATCAAATAACAGAGAAAGTTTGAATAAAAATATTTTTGGGATAATTTTGAAGAAAAAAAGGGATTTTGAATCATTATAAAATAAACCGGTTTGAATTTGTGGGGTCCCGTCAGCCCCCCCTCTGGTCGACAACCGGACGCCGGCGCCTGAGGACCCGTTTTCGGTTGCCTCCGTGGCGAGGACGGCGCCTTTGAAGTTTGGTGCCCGAGTGCCTCCTTCCTCGGGACCCATTTGGAAGACATTGGCGGTGTCGGCGGTGGACATCTTAGGACCCCCCTCCCGGACAGCGTCGGCGCCCGAGGCCCTGCACGTGCTGCGGCTGAGCCAGACGGGGAGCTCCAGCGAGAGACCGCCCACGATGGGAGACAGGAGGCTCCCGCCTGTCTGGTGCGCGGTGACTGCGGGAACAACGAGGAAAGCTGGGACGACGGGTGATTGGGGGGGACTCTTGCGCGGGAAACGGGCCACGACGGACGTTCGCGGTGGTGGCGACCGCGACGTCGGCTCGGGCGACGGCCCGCTGACATGGTCCGGACTTAGACCCCGGATTCGACCCTCGACGGCGACGTCCCCGAGATGCGGTATGGACTAGCACCGCAGGGACGATCGGCAAGCAGCAAACAGTGGCAGCGCACCCCCTCCAGGCTTCCTTGATCACCTTTCCCGATCCCGAAACCCCCCAGCAGAATGTGAGTGGAATAAACCCCTTCTGCCGAGAGCTATGCGTTGCTGTGTCACGTTCATCCGGAGACAGGGGCCCGGGGAATCGGACAAGAACCCTACAAATTAAATCACGATACTGATTTTGAATTCAATCACGATTTAAATAATCTTGATATGTATTCTCCTTCCTGCCATCGTGATCCTATTTGATGATGTGTGTGACGACATTCGAATTGGCCGATGTTTCTGATGCCGAGCGCACTGATTTTTTATTAGTTGTGTATTTAAAGGACACTGCTGCTCACACATGTAGTCCATAGCAGGTCTGGGAGCATTAAAAAACGATGGTTTGTTATAGCATGCCATATTACAATCACGAGTACTATCTTACGACAGAAGTCATCTCGGCTACAAAGGGTCAAAATTTCATTTGACAGTGTAATTCCATTCGTTGATTGCCAGAAGGATAAAGGATTACTTGAAAACTTCATGGTCCCGTTCAAATTGTATTACCGCAATAATATGATTTAATCTGAACGAACTGATTGTTGAAAATTTCATATATTGTTACTGTTAATAATAAACATTTTATTTACGAAAAAAATATGGTGCACTAGTCTATCTTCGCTCTTAACTGTCTCTGACGCAAGATCATTAGCTTCTAAAATCAAACTTGATACAGAAGATTTAAATCTGAAATCGTTGCATATAAATCGCGCAAACAGGTTTTACACACTATTCCGTTTGTTAATTCCTACGTCTGTGTGCGGATACCATACGGTATTCGCATATTCCAGAATAGGCCTTATTATAGCATACAGTTTTTTTTTCTTTCTTTTTTTTTTACTAACGGCAATCTTTAACGTTTGCTGAAGTCTAAAAGTGTTCACCTTGCCCTCTTAACGATGTCATCTATATGCTGGTTCCAGTTAGGTTTGCTTGTAATACTCACACCGAAGCCCTTACCTGGACACCACTTTCAGGGACAAACTGGGAGAATGCATGCATTTTTGTCTAGTTATTATGAACAACTCACATTATGGACGATCCAAAAGTTCACAAATGTTGAGAAAGTTCGATGTTGACATCGGCTTTCCGGGAGTGAGCGAATTCCGCGTAGCAAAGCCTTCAAGCTTGTCGTCTGCTCAACCCAACTCATCGAAACCGCCACAGACTCACCACAGACTCCGCGGTAACTCTATGTGATTGTTGTCTCATTGAGCTATACTACATTTTTCGCCCAGTGGAGTCACCCTCGACCGCAAAACATTAATTTATAAGAACTGTGAGGGCTGTCAGTTTTTATGTTTGCGCACAAGCTATTCGGCTGGCTCCCTGAACAGCAGCCAAAAAGTTTCAGTGCCGACAACAGATTAGAACCGGGGGAAATGAGAGTTTTTCTCGTTTTTCCCATAGAGTCCTACGCATTAGTTGGTGTCAAGTGTTGACTTCCTGTGGCGCCACTCGACCCTAGCAAGAGCCTGTGATGGCTCACTTTCGATACGACCGGGGCACCCCAAAGATGTTTCGATGCGCACGTGCTGTCAGAGGCATTCTCAACCCGGTGCCATTCTCAGCGTTTGCGCGAACGGCGCTTCGTATGCTCGCTTTCCAAAGCCGTGCTTTTACGACCCGTTTTAGACGACGCTCCCTGTGCGGTTTCTAGAACGTTCGCCAGGCGCCGACTTTCTGCTGGACAGGAAAGTGTCGGCTTCCGAATTTCACCTGTTGGATGCCGATTCGGAAGACGCCAACATAAAAATATCGGGTGAACAACCGCGTTGCAACGGCAATGCAATGCACCGCGTTTGTTCGCCCTATATTTACATGACGGCGACAATTAACTGAGATTCCTATTGGTCGAGAGGCGAATAAGAACTCAAGCGAATGGCGAGGCCAAAGAACTCGAACCGCTCGTAACTCCCATTAAGTAAAGTGATCTGCCAAGGTATTTGAGCGTGACGTTTCGCCTGCTCAAGCTCACAAACAAATTTTTATTTTTGGGTCAGAAACTTTATTGAGACTCATTAGTAACTCGCCACTATTTTTTTTTTGTCTAAAACAAATTGGATGCTTGGGTCGTCTGAAAAAATATGCGGTGTGCATTTATTCTAAATCTTTCCAACTTTTCATAAATAAAACACTCGAATTTCAACCAACACTTAATTTCAAAGTAATGTATGTTCTGGTGAGAAGCAACGACAATATTTCGTGCACACAAGGGCCTTTTTCTCCAGGTAGCTAGCCGAGAAGTGTCGATGATGATAATTTTCGCCACCGCGAACGGAACCAGCCATATTTTTTTCTCTATCTCATTCCCTCCCGGCGAATGGAATTGCCGGAGGAGAGCTTTTCGCGCCAAGAATTTCGGAGGCAATGATTCCGTACAATCAAGGACGCTATAATTGGCAAGAGGTGGCGTCCGTTTTCTCCACAGATGAAGCCAAGTGTAACGAAAATAGGCGTGGCCACAAAACGCTTTTTTTGGGGGGGTCTCTCAATTATAAGAAAACTCAGATAATGGGCGCCGCTTTGGAAATGTGGGGAAAACAAAGGATTGCTTTCCCGGTGCCGGATGACACCATGCCGTCGCGTTCTTATGTCTTTACAAATTTGCATCTCTAGCTTCCCCGGGGCGCGCCTTAAGTTTTTCTCACCGCAGAACAAACACACACTGATGCTCCATCTATCTTGGTATTTGGGGCTTGATGTTCGCCTAATAAGGTGTATTGTTTAGCAGAAACCAAACAAATAAATAAATAGTAGCTCTTGAGCCAAGAAGTTCCCATCCCTGCGCAGACTAAGTAATATATATATATATATATATATATATATATATATATGCAGGGTGTTTTTTTTTTAAGCTTAACAGATTTGTTTAAAAAAAGCCGTGAAAGTTACACTTATGCCACTTGCGGAGGTGAGGTATACGGCCAGGGGGACAGATTATATGGGGCTAATCGTAACGATCAGTCGGCTAATTAACTAAAATTCGTTAATTAACTTTTTAATTAATGAAAATAGACATATGGTTCCAATTAGAAACTTGCTCAGCGTCATCGAAAACCCCTAAATCAGTCATTTTCAGAAAGACTTTAAGCGCGTGAGAAGCGTAGTAGTGCACTAAAGTTACCACTCGTGGAGCAGGTACAAGGCTGGGGCTAGATAAGAGACGGAAAAATCGCGCGGGCGCCTTATCGCAACCTCTAGCTTTGTACCTGCTCCACGAACGGTAACTTCAGTGCACTACTGCGCTTCTCACGCGCTCCAAGTCTTTCTGAAAATGACTGATTTAGGGGTTCTCAATGACGCTGAGCAAATTTCTTATTGGAACCATATGTCTATTTTCATTAATTAAAAAGTTAAATAACGAATTTTAATTAATTAGCCGACTGATCGTTACAATTAGCCAACTATAATATGTCCCCCTGGCCGTATAACTCACCTCCACAAGCGGCATAAGTGTAACGTTCACGGATTTTTTTAAACAAATCTGTTAAGCTTAAAAAAAACACCCTGTATATATATATATATATATATTATGGAGATCCCTTCACCCGCTGCTATTTATTTAGGCAACACTGCCCCGGCGGCGCCACTCACGTAAATTTTAAATTGACCTGGCGCCACCACCCGCAAAAGTAGTCGCGGTTCACATATCATACAACAGGCCGTTTCCCAAAAAGCGGTGACCGCAACGTAAGATTTGGTGTTTTTTATTTTTTTTTTCCGGCTCAGGTATGTTTAATTTCAATGTCAGCTTTTCTTTCCGTTCTGTCAAAAATAACGACAATAATACCTTCTTGTTTCGGGTGAGGGTTTGCTTTGAGACTGCTTTATTAACCTGAAGTACGTATTTCTTGCGCTCTAGATAGCCAAACTGAAAAACTGGTTATGTGGTTCATTGAAAATATTGGGATCAGAAATGCAGCGTCAAGGCAATAACAAAGATGTTGGATTTAGGCTTAACTAGTCTTCCAGTGAACAAATAAATCAAAGTAATCCTGCCACCAATGTTAGTTACATCACTATTCAACTTTTGAACGAGAACCCAAAACTGCCTAGATCAGCCCCAGTCCTTGAAACACACTGCAGCGCGATGCAACATCAATAGTCACAAGTCGTGTTTCGTTCTTGGTGATTTGAAGTGCCTTTCTTGACTCCGGAGAAAACTTCGGCCAATCCAAGTCTAAGACGATACCAGGATTGCTGAAAATAAACCAAAGTTTGACAATTTACCATTTGATTATTTTCATTCGTGTTTTTCTTGTCAACTTATAGATAAACGTACCTGAAACACGTAAATCTGCGAACGTTACACATATATTTTGTGCACCACCGTTATAGACCCTTGACTGTTGGTCGGCACATTAAAATAATACATATTAGCTGATTTCACCAACTGAAGGTGGTCCCACTCGCAAATGGCTCGATTTGTGAGTGGTCCCACCTGCAAATGGTACCACTGTAAGTAGTCACATTTGTATGTGTTCCCTTTAACTGGTGATTTTACTTGTATATGCTCCTATTTACGAGCAGTCACACTTAAAAGTGATCTACATTAATACCTGGTGTCATCTCTTCACGGTCTCACTCTAAAGTTGTGTACCAAAGCTCACTTAAAAGGGAATTTAATTTGCAGTTTTGCCTGGGTTTGCGTCCTTTATACTTGACTACAATGGTCCCAAGAAAAAGATATTGGACAATAATCTTTCGCGAGGTCAATGTGCTCATTTCTTAGAAAAAAAGCGGCGAGAGTACAAATAGGAATTCCAACCTTATAGCATTTCGCTATTTTTAGCATTCCCAAAACAAGAAAGAGTCGCTATATACATAAATTCTAGTACGGTTGGGAAGGTAGCAATGCCAGTGTGCTACTAAAATGGAAAACAGTACTGTACACATTAGAAAACAAGCTTTTTTTTATTGCCCCTAAAAAGCACGGCCATAATTTGAAAAGTTTTATTTAATAATTAGACAGCATCATCACACCATAATAATATTTAGCTGTTCCTGCGAAAAAAAAAAGCAAACAAATTCGATGCCGCGAAACATATACAGCAGAACGTATACACGCTTGGAAGTAATCCGTCAAAATGGCTCCGATGTGACCTCGATGCAAGCCATGCATTTGGTAATATCATGCCCGCATTTAAGGAACGCAGCGATCAACCTATGTGTGATTGGGGTATTTTTTAATTTTTTACTTCTAAATTCCAAGAACTTTTAGTTCTTAACAATCAGACAGTTGACGAGGAAAGCGGCGTGTACCAGATAATACGCAAAAAAAGCAAAATACATTGTATATTCAAACACCACCCTGCACCTGATAAATAATTGTCAGCCTGTGTGCTGAATCTGATATCAAATGAGTTATTACAAAACATTACTGTTGACATCACGCAAAGAAAAACGATTATGATATTATTTATGCCGAAGCTGTTTACATCTGCTAGAAATTAACTTCAAAACAACTTAAGAAAGTTGTTTGGATCTTATTGTTGGCAACTTAGTTGGTAAGCGTGAGTTAGTGGAGCATCAAAATTAAAAGAATCCTCATCGCCATAATAATGTGCGTAGTGAAGCCGCAATCGGTCATTTTAAATTCTACGCAATCTACAGCACCGAATTATGCGCAAATGTCACAAAACTAGACAGTTTTAGCCACGAATTGAGTTTCTTATTTGGTTAACTCGTCGACGTACCTTTTCTTCGGTTTGCTAAAGCTCAGCAAGCCCAAGCTTATTAACTCTTTAGCCGAAAGACAACGTTCCCAAATATATAACTAGTATATATTCCCTAATACTTGTCATAATATAGGCACAATATAATATAATTATCCATTAATAACCCGCCACTGGAAATTAAGGTACTAAAATTTATAAGAACAAAACGTGCTTAACTTTATTTTATTTTAAAACTGAAGACATATATACTGCGATATAAAAATGTTCGCATTACCTTAGTCGGTGTTAAGAAGTATCAAAACGCCAGTGGCGTGATAATTTTGTGCGTTTCTGTAGTGCTCACCTTTTCTTGGCAAAACTGCTCCATATACGCATGACTGTGCGGCTGATGTCGCTGTCAGGAGCGCAACCGCCCTCTTCAAAAGAGGTTCCGAAAGCGTAGAGGATATCGTCCGTGTGCGCTGTCTTCAACCAGGCTTCTCTCTCTATGCATTGAGGCACTTGACTGATTCTGTAATAGTAGACACCCGCACCCGCGCTGTTCAATGACGTTGCATTCGCCAACTTTAACGCAGTCCCCACGGTACTACAAACAATCCGAGCGTCTCCTCGTGCATCCACCAACGCTTGCCTCAATGCATCGTAATCGAAGTCCTGCAGATGCCCCATGTACTTATCCTGCACTTTCTTCAGCGAAGGGAGATTCAAGGAGGGAAAGGTCTTGCCGAAGAAGTACGTCATTTCGACCTTATTTATTTTCCTCGAGGGCTGTGACGCAGAGAATGTATCTCGAAAGTATTGAGAGATGTAAGTGGCGCCCTCGCTCTCGACCTGTCCAATGAGAACGTCCTTGTCGCCTGGGAACGTCGCCAGTCGTGGTTCCACCGGCATGAACGCGTCGCCGAATATTGGCTGGAAAAAAGTGTTCTTGCCGTCGATTAACAATCTCTCTGTAACGCTTAGCTCACTGGCATTCGTTGCCCTAATGCAGTTTACCGTATCACCGCTTAACTTCCCAGTAGAATTGGCACCGCCGGAGCAGCCAAGGAATTTGGCAAGCTTATGCGCTCTGTCAAGCATATCCGAGTCCTTCCCCACTAGGTCTCTCCGATCGACTCCTCCGCTTTGAACGATGGCCCTGTGTACCATAGATCGGGTCATGGGCGACAGCAGATGAAACACGACGCTCGATGCTCCTGAACTTTCTCCAAACAGTGTCATCGAGTCTGGATTCCCATTGAAGCGATCGACGTTGTCTCTCACCCACGTGAGCGCCAGTGCTTGGTCGTAAAGCCCCTGGTTGCCGGGTACGTCTTCTGTTCCACCGTATAGAAATCCGAAGGCGCCGAGCCTGTAGTTAATCGTGACGACGACGACATCTCCGTAAGCAGCCAAGACTGCGCCGTCGGGCGTTGAACCGGTGATAAGAGTTCCTCCAAATAGATAGACCATGACATTTAGCTTTTCCGACAAGTCCCGCCTTGGTGTCCAGATGTTCAGAAAAAGGCAGTCTTCGCTAATTCCAGAAGTTGCTAAAAAGAAAAAACAAGTAACTGTAATGGACTTGATCAGAGCTATTATTCGTTGCAGTTTAATAAAAGCAGTACAAGCTCTTTCCGCAAAACCCTTCGCTATTAGCACTTCGGCAGAGCGAACGTCAGAGGTCAGGCGAGTAGACAGGAGGACACCATCAGTCATGGCGAGCAGGGAGCCCTGTGAAAGAAAACTGTCCTGCTTTTTTTAACTTGCAACAGACAATAAGTGTAAAACTATGCTCTTTTTCCCTCCATTTGCATGTTCATTTTATTACATCCTTCTGTACCGAGATACGCAGTATAACGTTTTACTATCTGGATTACGCAACTAGAAATCTAACTGTAATTGTTGCTGGAAACCTGAAATCCAGATTGCAGCAAAAGGAATAATTTCTGAAAACCTAAAATCCAGATAGAGTCCAAATTGATATCCAGTCCCATAATCCGATAGCGAAAAGCTATTCAGGTTTTTCTTTTTGTTTTGTTTTTTGGTAGGTCGGTAGTGTTGACGCAAAGAGTGAGAGGTGTTAGCCGTGAGGTTTGGCCAAGTCGGCTGCCATGTACTCGGGTTAAGGGAAGGGGAAAAGAAAGTTACTCTGGTGACATAGCACAGTGATACTATTGTTATGGTGATTGGAGACGCGACGTGAGTGCATTAGACCAAATCTAAAACAATAACTTTTCAGTTTTTAAAATAACTCCTTCTTGTTTCGCTCCTTTGTCGTGTGGAATCGAAACTACGAAGGGCAATAAAGGTACATATTTTAGTCCGATCACCTCACTGACGTTTTTGCTTTAAAGCCTAAGTAATGTGCGATCTTTATTTTTAAGATGAAAAGGTTTTATTGCACTTTATCATAGCAGGGCTGGGCAGAGATACTCCAGAACGTATTTGGGAATACAAATACTGAGATAGATGTGCTTTAAGGGCCAAATAAAGATACTGGGATACATTTGTCTTTTATGAAACGGAATATCTCTGAGATACTTCTGCAAAAACAGCGAAAAAGTATACCGGAATACAGATACAGATACTTATAGAAATACACTTGTTCCAGAACGGTGCTACTTTGAGAGGGTGTAGTTCGTAGCGAATGCGAATTGCAGTTTATGCTTGCTCTCCTCACGTGATGCCATTTTATGCACTTCCCCTGCCAGAAACTTTTTATTTATCATTAATGCCGCTAAGAAAAAAAAGTCACCTCCATTGAACCACACAATCGCAAAACAGTTAAGACTGTGTACCATGCTTGACAAAAAGTGTCTGCCCAATTAGAACCCTGTTTTGCCGAGAAAGCGCATCTCAAACTGTCGTCTTACAGGCTTCGGAGTCACCCATATTGTGAGGATATTCAACAGGGCCGCATACCTTTTCTCCACTCAACGCCTTTACCGCGCTCGCAATACTAGATCGGAAAGAGTGGAGGGCTTTGTGAGAGCAGGTGACTTTCTTATTCTTGCAAGTAACCTTCTTTAAACCGCAACTTTTTTTTTTGTACTGTTGGTGACTAAGATGGATCATGTTAGAGGGCAGGTTCATATTATAAATTCCGAAGCAAGTTGCCCAAACAGATTTTTTTATCCTTTAAATTTATCTTAAGAAGGGCAACAAATGTGACGAGATACCTCACCTGGCAAAATATCGCTATACAAGCGATACATTGTAAATGTTTTTCACTACTGAGATGCAAATGCATTTTTTTTTTTTGCAAATGTATCTCGATACAGAGACACAGATACTCAAAAGTATCACTAAATACTATCGCGATACTGCACAGCAATGTAATAGGTTCATTCATCTCAGAACAGTTCATATGGGGCACTTAATGCCAATTCCATTTATTTTAAGATGCATTTCGCGAATGCTTTCCTAATGTACAGATCCATTTATGCTTGCACCGCATTTAAGAGTTCGGCATGCACACATAATTTATCACTGACTGCAAGTAACGCCCAACGTTGAAGAAGAGCACAAGTTTCAAACCCATACTCATTAGTTTTTCGCAGAGTTGCCCCATATAAATGGACCTTTACGAGTAATTTCGTTACTCGTGATACGCTACTTTCGCATCTCCCACTTACCAGACTTCGGATCTTGAAATGGGAGCTTCCTCGCGTCAACGGCAGGAGTCTGCATGCAGGCCGGGGCCAGCCGCGTGGCGTCGAGTGTGTTGCTCCAGGGTTCCGCGGGCTCTGGCCTCCGGAACCGCCGCAGGCCCACGGGTGCCCTCCCGTACGGGATTCCCGTGAAACAGTCCACGCCTCTGTCCCCCAGGAGGACCCGACGAATGCCGCGCACGTTTCCCGTCGTCGTCGACACGATGGGTCCGCTAGAACAAACGGCGAGGGCCCACCGTGGGACGGTCAGGAGTAAAGCAACAATAATCCTCCAGAGCATCATTCCGACCAGAAGCTTTCAACCACAGCGTATGATACTGCTGCGAGCTGCTAGAAATATTTGTTTTTGTTTTCACAGCTGGAGGCAACAAGGGCCTTTGAAACTGCAACGCTACGCTATAGCTGCGAGCTAAACGCCGTAACAAAACGAAAACATTTCGATCGAGGACGCCGTTAGGGCTACGGAGTCCCATTTCTATGTGACGCGCGTGTGCAAGGTCGGAAGCACCACAGCTGCGTGAGAAAAAAAAACGTGGGGATACACATGTACGTACCTCCCTTGCATTGTGTTAGAGCCACACTTTCTCGAACTCTGGGTGGTATCGCCTGCAGGGATTCATAATCTAAGCGCCACTGCGCACAGGTAAATACTATTACGCAATAACGTGAAGTGGGTCAGAATGAAGCAGTTACTCACAAGGCAACACCTTGCTTTAAATCAGGGTGTTACACCTTACCCAGACCGGAACCCAAACCGAAAACCGGATCAAAGCCGTTATTTTTGACCTAACCGGAACGAATCCGACCGAAACCGAAATGAAATAATCTATATTGAACCTGAACCGGAACAAAGCCACAATCTCATGAGGTGGTTACCTGTTCACTGGGAAACGTTTCCACTTAATAAAACCTGAGCCGAATTTTATTTTGCGAGAGGGGCCGCGAGGTCAATATTAACATTAGGGGCGCTAGCGTCAGCATCCGGAGTGTTACCTAACTAAGCGGCAGCAACTTGGAAGCATCTCAATAAAGTGGAACCAAAAACAAATTTCACGACTGTGTGCAGTACGACCTGGTGTCGACGCGAGGCCATATCATCGAGAAGACAAGGCCTGCACCCGACGTCATCGTTAGTAGATCCCCGACACGCCCCAAGCGGCAAACAAGCTGAAGCTTGACGAGAGTAAGGGCCACGTCGCAACCGCGTCGCATTCACTGGCGACCACAGCTGTGTGCGCGACTGCTGAGCGCGACCTGATAGCAAGCTTCCACAGTTCGTTTGCAACGTGCACGCGACACCATTTACAGTGCCCATCTTAGCAGCTTGGTAATGTGAGCTCGCGCGACACCATCAAGATTGCCGGTCTTTGAAGCCTATTAATGTGAGCTCGTTCTGAACATGACCATTGAGGGTTGGAAGACCTGTTTTTCCGACCTCCGCCGAGAGCTGTACACAACGCTAAATTTAAGGGGCCCTCACGCCCCGGAAAAGGCCTCATGGACCAAGGGGGACCCTCCGTCACCCTCCAACCACCAATGTTTGACCCGGGAGGGACGAATTCAGTGAATTTGGAATGCGGCAGCATGGACATCTCGGTAAGCCTAGCACCCGGAGTAGAAGGCACGGGCACTCAAGCTGCAAGTACAGAAGCAGCCGCGGCCAATGTAGGCCCAATAACAAGAGGCATGGAAAGCATGCTGAACCAAGACAACCTTGACGAATTAGGTCAAATTCGAGCTGCGAAGTAAGATGGCAGAGAACAAACGCAGGGGACCCCGCGCCCCTTCTAGGGACTAACACCGCCTGAGGTGAGCCAACTTTTTCAAGTTCTGGCAGGCGTGATTGAACGCCAACCGGCGTTCCTGCAAGCTCTTCAGCAATTCGTTGCTCGATTTATGCCGCCAACACAAGAAGCCGCGAATGACCAGCCGCAGCCTAAACAGAAGGACCCAAGGCATTACCCACGAACCAGATGCAATAACGATAGATCCCGGTCGCCCAGGAGACCAACAACTGATGACCGCGAAGCAAAATCTTACCAAGAAACCCAACAAATGGAAGATGGCGGCCGTCTCACACCGGCACATTCAATACCACAAGATGGCGGCCGGCCTCCCCGAGCTGACGCGCCATCGTGCAGTAACTGCACTTCTCAAAACCTCACGCCGTGTCAATCTGTACCGTCGGCACCTTTCACTGCGACATCGGTCTGCCAGACAGACGATGACCAAGAATGGCCGCTACCAGGCACTTCCTCGCGGAAGAGAAAGCGAAACCCACCACCTATGAAAAACGATGACGAATCTATGCCGAGACTACTCCCGGTTGAAACGGTGGTGCTTCGCTCTGTAAGAAAGAAAGAAGTGGGCGCCTTCACAGCAAAGAAATCCGCGAGGCTATTGAACGTGCCGGCGTCCACGCTCAGGCAGAAACTGGAAAAACCGGCGATCGCTTGTTCGCGCTAACAGTGTCGCGCTCTGTACATCGAAATAACAAAGCGAATGCCCTATCTATCACCACCAAGGACCCTGCCCTCACAGAAAAACTCATGCAAATCAGAGAAATTCGCAAGGGGGACGAAGCCAACACCTTCCAACCATACAAGGCCCTCACCAGGAACCAATGCCGCGGAGTAATACACTTACGCGGTCAGGATAATCAGGTTACTTCAGAACAACTTCAAGTGGACATTGTGAGCAGAACACAGAAGGTAGTAGCAGCGCGCCCTCTCGGGAAGAAGGAGAATGTAATACTCATTACATTCGAAGGAAAGACTCGCCCTAAACGAGTATGTTATATGCATGAGGCCCTCACCGTTGACGAATATCGTCCGAGGCCGCTCGTTTGCTTTAGATGCCACGCGATTGGCCACAAAATGGACGTATGCCCGCGGGAGAATGCACGCTGTGGAACATGTGGCTCCGAACACGATGGTATGGAGGAGTGCACAAAAACCCCTAGGTACACGAACTGTGACGGGGGCCACGTGGCCACAAGCAACGACTGTCCAAAGCGCGCCATCCCACCGCGGAGCACCAGCACGAAACAAACTATGACATTAGCAGGAAGAAGGGGAGTGCCCACGCCCCCTCCACCTGCGGCAATAACGGCTAGCCAAGATGCCGAGGCGTCGTATGCAGCCGTGACAATGGGAACCTTCCAATCTTCTGTACCACAGGCATATCCACCCCAACGGACGGACATGGCGATGCAGGTCCTACAGCTTCAGTACGATGGCTTCGCAAGGGTGGAGAAGCAGCTGGCAGAACTCACGGCGGCCATCCACAAACTCGTAAACAGTCATAATGACAGACAATAATTCCCAACATACAAATACGAACATCCGAGGAGCAACACACAAACGTAAACACAACAAGCGCCGACGCAACCCGCAACCATGGTTTTTGCAATGGAACTGCGAGGGGCTACAACAGAAAATTTATGAACTCAAAACACGCCTATTGGCACTTAACGACAAGGCGCCCTACGTTATTCTTCTCCAAGAGGCTAACGTCAAGGAGATTAAAATTAGGGGCTACAACACTTACATAAACCCTAGCATACAGCGACAAACCACAAACTATGGTAATGTGGCCACACTTATAAAGAAAACACACAAGCAAACAAAATTAAACTCCGAGGCGGCGTGCTCTGACTACCGAGAGGTTGTTTCCACGCGGGTCAACATCGGGGAAACACGTATAAACATTCATAACATATACATTAGGCCGTCCGTGGGTTCGAACGAGGCCAACTGGATCAAAAACCTCGTGCAGAAGGACAAGCGTACCATACTAGCCGGGGACTTCAATGCGAGACATTCCGCGTGGGGATACGCGAACAAGAACGCCCGGGACAAAAATATCAAGAAAGCATGCGTTGCAGCCGGTCTCGAACTGTGCAATGACCCTGACACTCCCACGCGGCTGGCCCAGGCCATGAACCGGAACGACACGTCCCCTGACCTGACTTGGGTATCTCCACGTCTACGTGTCCAGTGGCAAGTCCAAGCCGATCCAATGGGCAGCGACCACCTACCTATACCAGACATGTACAAATTACTCAAAAAAGGTAGTTAATGAGTATCGACGCCAAAAGTAATTGGAGTAGAGTAGAAATTACACATTTGTAATAGTAATTGAGTAATAAAAAGTACTTCTATGCATTAAATATACAAACATTGAAAACACTGTCTTTATAGTGAAGTTGTGCTTATGGCTCGGTTTTACTGTCAAGAGAAACAAAAAAATTATCTTGCGGCAATTCAAAACTTGCTTTCAAATGATCTAGCAACCTTCCGCATTACTGCATGCTATATGTTGTGTTCACATTGAGGTGCTCTAACTGGCTTTTATTTTGCATTTACTGGCAGTAGTATACTACAAACAGAAGGAAATCATCCTTGTCACTGTCGAGTTTTATAGATCCCGTGTTATGTAGTCTTCTGCAATATACAAAAACCCAATAGGAGCGCCTGGCCAAGGCAGTGGCTGATAGACGCGCTTTGTGAGCTCTGGGAGATTCCAAACTACCCAAGGGAAGGACTCACTCGGGGCTCAGCTAAAGTGCAACACACGCTTATCAGTTTTCGGTTTCGTGGTGGAGAGCAGTTCATCAGCATCATGACACGGCTACTAACTCAGAAATTATGGTCTAAGAGAGACTGGCCAGAGTCAAGTCAATTATGTTGATCGTTAAAGGACAAGGTCTGTGAAATCCTTCTAACTCAGGTCTAACTTTATTATTTGTTTATATGACAGTACTTGTTGTCGAATATTACACCGGAAACAACTGATAAAAAAACAGTGATGAGCATGCTTGCTTCGAGCCTTCGTGACCATACCTCTGGGCGTGATGCCGATGAAGCGCACTCTTAGGTTAAACCTAAACTAAAACGGTCGGCAAGTTTAGAACCAGTTGAGCCCCGAGTGAGAGTTCTTTCTTCGAGGCAGAAAAGGAATCACACGGAGCGCGCATAGCTCTTTCGACCACCGCCACCTCAGCCACGCACTTTCAGTAGGTATTTTATATTGAAGGACACTGAACATACCACTAAGACCTTATGGGGTCTGATGTGTTATACTTTAATTAGAAGTATGGTGTATAGTTTATGCAAAACACATTTACTAAACATGCATCACTGTTTATCCTATTCCTTCTCCAGAAGCTACTATCCAGTTCCACGTCACAGCCATGAAGTGGCCATGAGGTGAACAGTAGACAATTGCTGTCATTAGTACTCGGATCGGCAGAGCCACCTGCTAGCTCAGAAGCCCAGTTACCAGGCAGCTGATACTCGACCAGCAAGGAGACTTATTCACAAGACAGCCTTTGTCGCTCTAGTGGGACTCGGGCATTATGCCCGTGTCCAATTAGAGCGACAAACAGAAACAAACGACACAGGCAAGCCTCCAATCCATGCAGCATGCCCGTGACGCTAACTTTGGCAGGCGTTTAGTCAATCGGTGCTCGTGAAATAGGCACGAGTTATTGTAAGCCTACCAAAAATACTCTCCCGTGCATGACGCTTGTGTTTGAGTGTAGCCTCCTTTATTCCATAAAGCCTGTCAAATCGCGAAAGACTCAGGTTTAAGGCTTGTCGCTGTCATTTGTTTCTGCGTGTCGCTGTAGTGAGACTCAGGCATAAGCCAGCGCCATGTACGGAACATGAAATAAAAAGCACTGTGTGAAACTTGATTCGATTTTGCAGCTACATTTGCATGCTGACCACACGATATATACAGCAGCTCGCACATGTTTTCAACTTTCATTCTATTTTTTAAGTATTCTTAGAAAATTACTGAGCAGTTTTATTAATCGTGAGGCACTAAATCCGGAACAAAGTAGCAACCAGGTTTTCTGCAATCAGCACCAAAAATGGAGATGTTGTTTTGCGATATGCCACAAACACATCCTTTGAATGACCACATAGGCCTCCCTGGAGTAGTCTTCACATATCCCGCATTTACAAGATTGAAAACCAGAGAACTCTCACCTTGGCCCACACTGCATTTACACTGTTTTGACAAGCTTGGCTGATCACTGAACTGTCAGCCTGAACCAGGCTGGTTTTGCGTCATATCGCCAAGCTTGACCAGGGAAGGAACCCCCACTGAATTGCCGAGCCGGCTAGCCAGGCTAAGCTAAGTTGCCCCATGAAGCAAAACGGTGCTTGGGCAAGGGAAACTTTCCCTGGCTCCCCAAGCAGGCTCAAGCTTGAACAGGTGAATTGTGCTGCTTCGGGTGTCTGGTGTTGCATCAGGGCTTTGGTGTCTGGTGTAACATATGTGTTGTGGTGTGATACCACTGATCTGATGTCCTGGTGATATCTTGGCGCTTGTGTAATCACGGCATGATTTAGTAGAATCTTGGTGTTGCCGCGGAACAGGGTTATGTTTTCGCGTGATCCCAGGCTGTCAGGGAAAGATGTGTTCAGCATAAACTACTATATAGACAGAAAATTAGCTCCGACAGTGAAACTGCAATCCAGGCGAGGACTGAGCTTCTCTTGAAAAGTGAAACGAAAGCAGTTTGTACAAAGTAATACAAATAAGATTATTCTAAATATTGTAAAAAGAGCTGAATGTTTCATAAAAGGGATACTGCGAATAAATGTTTGTGTTTATATTATTTTCTGAATGTCACCCACGTTCTGGCCATACCACGGAGACGCCAAGTTCTTGCTCGAAAATATAACAAAACATTACTAAAAACGAATTTGTATCAGAAGACGTCCGGAGACGCATTGCGTCCGTGATGCCTGGTTCGCTATCAAGGTCAAGGCGACATGGGGGCTGGCGTGGTCGTTAGGTTCGCCACTTGGCGCCGTCAAAGTGTTACAACCAGGACGTTCGAGCTGCTTCTTTACGACCTGCATAGGAGTTGAATGGGTGCGGGAGTGAAGGGAAATATGGTTGAGCCTAGTTAGAGAGGGCGCCCCGTGGACGCAGGTTACCGCCGTGCCTCTGTGGAGCTGTGCTGTTTTTGTGTGGAGTGTGGTGTAAGGACTATTGGCTTATTCGCTTTAAATTATCTCTTGGTGTCTTTTCGAGCAAACAAACTGTCTCCGTGATGTGGCCAGAACGCGGTTGACATTTAGGCAATAAAATAGGTCATAGAAGTTTGTTCCAGTAAGTATCCTTCTAAAAGAGAAAAAAAGAACATTGTACAAATTTATTTCAAAATTTCACACCAAACATCATGTCTATAATTTCCTGCTCTCATGTGCTAGTTTAATTTTCGTTGGCTAAGTGACATAAGTAGCTACTAACAATCAAACATTATTATTTCGCTGTTCCTGTAACTCTATGGAGTCACTGACAGTCCGGCAAAAACAGATATTATCAAGCATTTCAAAATTTTCATAGCCTTCACAAACTGGCAGCTTATTGCAAACTTTTAAAGCGTCAAACCACATAAAAAATGACCTATGACAAAAAATGTACCATACTTGAATTGCTGCATCCGCCCCTTAGAAATTAAAATGTGTAGATATATATGTAGATATATATAGCAATTTACTCTACAAGCAATATTTTATTTTCCCTTGCACAATCACGAAGTGTAGGAACCAAATTCCTTTCATTCTCATCATAATTGCGTGCACTGCGAATATGTTAAGATAAAAAAACACCACTCATATGTGAGAGTTATTCTCTTTTTGAGAAATGTCTATAAAGCATGGTCCACGTTTGCGGCACAGAGCTAAATCAACACTAAAACACCTCTGAGGTAAACTTAGCATAGCATTGATACAGCAATGTAAAGAGGTCGTACAATCAATGAACCTCAAAATCAACACTATTCATGGCATCTGCTAATAGTACTGATATACTGCGGGGTCCCAAATCCGGGTGATTTTTTTTAAAATCACCGCATAAATCGACTTCATAATCTATCGTGCTGGGATTTACAACAAATGTGCCTGAGGATCTTGAAAGCAGAGCATAAAACATTCAAAAAATGAACTTGCCAGTTCGTTCCTTCAATCGCGAGTTCACGTGATGTCATTTTTTGGTACGTCACTTTTGCCTCTAAATGTAATGGGAAAACTGAATTCACGTGCAGATCAGGTGGTAGAGTCATGTGACGTCATTTTTCCGCTAAATTTAACAAAAACTGAGTAGTTGTTGAGGTCACGGGACGTCAATTTTTCTACTAAATCTAGCGAAGAAGTAGAATTTCTGTGTTGGCCACGTGACACGGTCGTGACATCATTTTTCTCGCTATATTTAGAGGTGAAAGTAAATTCGTGTGAAGGTCGCGTGGCGTTAATCTCCAAAATCTTTCGGGAAAAAAACTGTGTATAGGTGACGTTACGCGAAGACATGTGACGTCATTTTTGCATAAAGTTAGTGCGGAAACTGAATTGATGTTAAGGACACGCGACATCAATGTTTCTGCTAAATCTTGCGGGGAAAGTAATCTTGTACACAGGTTTTCGTGAATCAAAGTCTTGGGACGTCTTTTTTCTCGCTGGATATAGCGGAAAACTTGATTTGGTAGTAAGGTCAAAAGACGGTAATTTTCCCGCTAAATCAAGCGGCGAAACTGAATTTGTGTATGGTCACGTGACACAAAGTCATGTAACTGAACGTTTCCGCTAAATTTAGCGGAGAAACTGAATTGGTGCGAAGGTCCCTGTATCGTTCTATTGCGAGCGCCTACGGATGATGGACTGTACGCCAAGATGAGATAGGAACGACTGACTCGTCGTCGTCTTTTATTCCCGCACCTCGAGGCTATCCTCGTGGTACATCCTCTTTTCTCTGCATTTGAAAAAATGTAAAATTAAAATAACACAAACACACTAGATAACAAGAAAAAAGAGAGAGAAAGAGAGAAAAAAAAGGAGAAGAAAAAGAAAGAAAAAAAAACTACGGCATTTGCTGGAACGATTCATCATAACTTAGTCTCCGTAGAGGCTGTCTGCTTCTGCCAGATCGGCGTGATGAGGGCCCCTGCTGCGTCTGAGCTTGCGGTGCTTCCTGGCCCTCTGTCTCTTCATCTGTACAGTCTGGTCCAGGCGACTCCGGTCTCCCATCGTTTTCCGATTCCGAGTCGTCAATTTCTTCTGTTGTCCTTGAATCATATTCTTCGTCAACTTTCAGGAGATGTTGCCTGTTGCGACGGAACTTCCTGCCATCTTCTGTGACGACGCTGTACGATCTAGGAGCGACGTAGGACTCTACGGTTGCTTTCGTAGCCCATTTTCCATCGTTTAGGATACGGACGATGTCTCCTGGCTGCAGCGGCTCTAGATGTCGTCCTTTTTTGAGGTTCTGGGCGTGCTTTTGAACAGGTGGTGCTGGATCCGAAGAAAAGTCTGGAACCAGGGTTCGAATACCACGACCCATCAAAAGCTGCGATGGAGAGCGACCGCCTTCTAGCGGAGCGGTACGGTAGCTGAGCAAGCCGAGCCAGCAGTCCTCTTTTGTTGATTGTGCTTTGCGGAGTAGCCGCTTGACCACCTGTACGCCTTTCTCCGCTAGGCCATTGGAGCGGGGATACCCAGGGCTGGACACTGTATGAATAAAATCATACCGCGTTGAGAAGTCTTTGAATTCTTTTGCAGAAAACTGTGGACCTCCGTCTGTGCAATCTTCCAATGGTATTCCATGACGTGCAAATATTTGCGAAAGTTTGGAGATCACACCATTAGCAGTTGTGTCATGAAGCTCCTCCACTTCGGGATAATTGGAGTACGCGTCATACACCACTAGGTAATGTTTACGACCAAGTTCGAACAAGTCTGCCCCAATCCGAGCCCAGGGATGATCAGGCACCTCACGTGTATGCAAAGGCTCATTCTGATGTCTGTATGTGAAAATTTGGCATGTCTCGCATTTTCTGACTAATGCAGTAATATCCGCATTCATGCCTGGCCAGTAGACTAAGTTCCTTGCTCTTGATTTACATTTGTTGAGGCCTAGGTGACCCTGGTGTATTCTTTTAAGTATTTCTTTGCGCATTGCTGCTGGTATTACAACTTTGTTCCCTTTCAACAAGACTCCATTGATGACCGAAAGCTCTGTCATAACGGACTTCAGCTCACCCAGAATTGGAGTTCCAGCTTCTAAACAGGCAATTGCCTCCTGCAGAACGGGATCGCTTGCTGTGGCTGCCTGCAGGCTACCCAGGGTCCGGCTGCCTACCAGTGTTGAAAACACTGCATTAGCATGTATTTCGACGTCTGTCGTGTCGTCTTCTGCTTGGGAATCACCGGAGATTCGGGAGAGTGTGTCCGCGATCACCAGCTTTTTTCCAGGGACGAACTGTAAATCAAATTCGAACGTAAGCAAACGAAGAAATAGTCTTTGCAACCTTGGTGGCAGGTCGCCTAAGTTTTTCTTTGCTAGAGCGATCAAGGGCTGATGGTCAGTTTCAACGAATATTTTTCTTCCGAGTATGAATTCGGTAAATCTTTCGCACCCAAATACAATTCCCAGAGCCTCCTTTTCGATCTGAGCATATCTACGCTCTGTGTCTGTGAGTACTCTTGATGAGTACGCCACCACTTTCCAATCTTTTCCATCATGCTGGAACAAGGCAGCACCGAGAGCAAATGCAGAGGCATCTGTTGAGACTTTGGTGGGTCGAGAGGGATCGAAAATTGCCAGGACCGGTGCTTCAGTGAGCAATTTTCGCAGTTGTTGCCACTCAGTTTCATGAACTTTCTGCCATTCAAAAATGGTGTCTTGTCGAATAAGTTGACGCAACGACTCTGTCTGCGTTGACAAGTTTGGCAAGTACTTTCCAAAGTAGTTTACAGCTCCTAGCAACTGCTGAACCTCTTTCTTACTCGTTGGAGTTGGTAGGGCTGCAACACATTTCACAAGTTCTGGATTTGGCTCAATGCCAGCTGCGCTTATTTTGTCTCCTAAGTAGGTAATTTCTGTGACCCCGAAAATGCACTTCTCCAAGTTAAGAGTTAACCCTTCTGTTTGTAGAGCATGAAGCACAGCACGCAAGCGTTGGTCATGTTCTTCCCTCGTTTCGCCCCAAATCAGGACATCATCAATATACACCCGCACACCTGGAAGTCCATCTAAAAGGTAACTCATAGTGCGCTGAAACACCTCGGGAGCTGAAGCGATTCCAAAGGGCAGTCTGAGAAACCTGTAGCGACCGAAAGGAGTGCTGAAGGTGCATATTCGAGAAGTACTGTCATCCAACGGTATTTGATGGAAACCGCTGTTGGCGTCGAGCCGGCTAAAATATGCGGCATGTGCCAAGTCTGCTTCAATTTCCTCTCTCCGAGGCAGCTGAAAATGCTCTCGCTTGAGTGCTTTGTTCACGTGACGGGGATCCATGCATACTCTTAAGTTGTTGTTTTTTTTCCGTACTATAACCAAGGGGCTCACCCAGTCGGACGGTTCTGGTGCCTTCGCGATGACACCTGCTGTCTCCATTCGGTCGAGCTCTGCCTTCAGAGGCGCACGTAGTGCGTGCGCCACCCGGCGTGCTGGCTGTATCACCGGTGTGAAATTATCGCGAAGAACCATCTTGTAGGCTCTCTTTGTGCAACCAAGACCACGGAAGAGACCCGGGAACTCGCGCTCTACTTGTTGGCGCTGCTGGTTCTCGTGCTCCACAGTGTTGACCCGGTTGACGAGGCCAAAGTGCTCGCATGCTTTCAGGCCCATGATGGCTTGACTGCCCTTCTTTACTATAAAGAAATCCAGGAAACCTTCTTTTCTGCCGACAGATACCGATAGCCGGACTTTTCCCACATGTTGTATGATGCCACCTCCGTAGCTGTGGAGAGTTGCAGTCAGTGGGTTGAGGCCGCTGCTACTGTTTGATCTTCATAAACAATGTGCGTGGGAGCAGGTTGGCCTGTGCACCGGTGTCCACTTTAAGCTCTACCTGCTTCCCTTCTATCGTAGTTGTAATGGTCCAGTCACGGCTGCCTACCGATTGCACGCTGCTGGTTGACAAAATTTCAAGCACATCAAAATCGCTGCTTGCCTCACTGGTTTCTTCAACGTCATGTACGCCAGCCTGCTTAGTCTTGCAACATACTGCAAAATGATTTTTCTTCCTGCATTTTGAGCATGTCTTTCTGTAGGCTGGACATTGCCTTGGAGCGTGAGCTTGGTTGCAGAAGCGACATCTCCACTTGTCTTTCTGCTGCTGCTTGACTGTCTTGACGATTTCCACCTTGGCCGCTGCTTCAATCGACCCTTTAACTGCCGCGTCATCCCATGTTTTGTTGTGGACATTGGCTGTTTCTTCGGCCTTGCAGCATTAAACCGCTATTTCTAAAGTCAGATCTTTTTTCCGCAGGCGTTTCTCTCGAATCTTCTTACCTGACGTTCCATACACGATCTGGTCTCGTAGCATGGAAGCCTTTAGGTCGCCGAATCCACAGGTCGCTGCTTTCAGCTGAATATCGCGGTAGAAACGTTCGAAAGCTTCTCCTTCCTCTTGTCGCCTGGTCCGGAACACGTAGCGTTCGAACGTCTCATTGCATCTCGGAAGGCAGTAGGCTTCGAACCTCCGTACCAGGACATCGTAATTTTGGGCTTCTTCAGCTGACAAACCAAACGTGTTAAATACCTCAATGGCTTCTTGCCCTGCGACGTGCAGAAAGATAGCGGCTTTCTGTTGCAGGTTGCGACGTTCCTTGGGCTCTGTAGCCAGAAGGAAGAGTTCCATCCGCTGCTTGAAGTTTTTCCAATTCTCTGCAGCGTGCTCTCCCAGCCGCAGCGGTTCTGGTGGCGGAAGATCAGTCATGGTGCGTGGAGGCTGAAGATCACTTCTGACACCATGTATCGTTCTATTACGAGCGCCTACGGATCCTCGAGTCAACGGGGGCCTTCCATCCCATGCAAACGGGTTTTAGACCATACCTCTCAACACAGTACAGTTTGCTCATGATTCACCATGACCTCTATGAGCGCCGGCTCTTCAAAAGCCAGCCCCGTACGCTCGTGGCCATTGACCTACCAAATGCGTTTGATTCGATTCCGCATAGCACCATTGTGTCTGCCGCCAAGAGGAGAGGTGTTCAAGGCCGCTTGTTGAACTTCATCAAGACGTTTCTACAAGACCGCACATTCCAGGTCTCCACCGGTCAAACTAAAGGCCAGTGGAGAACAAATAACATCGGAGTCCCACAGGGGGCGGTCTTGTCCCCGCTTCTGTTCAATCTCGCTATGGTGGACCTCGCTCTCGCCCGTGAAGCCGTCCCGGAAATTCGTTTTACAATCTATGCGGACGATGTTACATTGTGGACGACTGCAGGTGGGGCGAAGAGCCAGCAGAACAACATGCAAAGGGCGCTAAACATTGTCACAACCTTCGCCCTTAAGTCAGGCCTCGAACTATCGAAGGAGAAGACAACATATATGGTCATCCCCTGCCGACGCCGAAGCGCCCGAACAGACATCGAACTGCGGCTGGATGGAATTGCCACAACCCCCACCAACTCCGTTAAAATTCTAGGGGTCACATTTGAAACCAAGGGCGGCGCCGTTACCTGGCTCCGACAAGTAAAGTCGCAATGGAAGGACGGCATAGAGCTACTGAAGGCTATCTCGAGCAAAGCCTGGGGGGCACAGGAAGACCTCCGACGACGACTCGTTCGCACCATATCCTTACATCTAAGGTTGTGTACGGACTGAATTACCTCCGTCTTACAAAGAACCAAGAAATGACACTTGTAACCATCATGCGAGCGGCCATGCGGGTCGTCACAGGGCTGCCCCGCTTCACACCGGTTGACCAACTCGAGCGTATCCCGCAAATGAACACCATCAGGGAGATTTTCGATGAGATGCGGATCAGCCAGGCTTGTCGACTGTCTCGCACTCCTCACGGTCGAATTATTCTTACATCGAGTGGACGCCCCCACCTTATCGAAGGCCCACTAATACCTACTCCGACACCACCCTGGAATGTGGAAGTAGTCACACCTGTCAAGCCCCTTCCCAGTCATCAAGGACTTGAGAACCACGGACGACGAGCCACGCAAGCAGCCATTCACCGCAGTGAAATCAGCAAGCTTGCCGCTCATGTAGAAGTCTTCTACACCGACGCGGCGAGAGACAATAGCGATCGCACTGCGATTGCATGGCACTCTCCTACTTGCAACGAGACGAGCCATCAACTCGCATCACACACAAAGGGCACTTGCACGGCGGAACTCTTTGCTATTATGTTCGCCGTTGAGACTACCACGACCACTTTAAAGGGGCGATGCAACAATTATTGTACTTTGCGCAAATACCGCTTAGAACGGATCCCTGACGTTAATGACCTATGAAACTCGCGTTCGTTTTTCACCCCACGCAATGGACCTTTTGTAGAAATACGCGGTGCGCATGCGCGGAGTATTTCATGCGCCTGGGTTCGAGAGTATCTAGTTCCAAACAATCCGCCATCTTGCATTTCTCGCCTTTGAGCGGTTTCGTTGTGTCGACCTCGGGGCGGAAGATTACGCACGATGGGGACAAAGGTGAGCTTGGGGGAGCCGTATCTATAGGTCACATCGCCTCAATGGGTGAACAGGAGGTAGCTGACGTTTTGGGTGTGGAACGGGTGGGAGAGGCCTTGGGCGCGCGTTGTTTTCCAGTCATCTAGTCTCGAACCGATTCGCGTGTCTAGGTGGCAGCACATATTCGCCAAGAGGTCCATTGAAGTCCCAGAAAGAAAATCAAAGAAAAACGAGCAGCGTTCACCCCCTCAACTCGCAGCCAGAGCAAGCGGTCACGTGATCTGGAACCGATAATATGCCGCCAATGTTGATCATAGCCACGCGCTGGGGTTGGCAAAGCACAGGACACGCGCTGAGTTCCAGACATTATTATGGCTCGGCTATTATCGTCGTTGCAGCGATTGGACACGGGCAACTACCCGAATGCTTCTTGAGCTAGTAATTATCACGAGCCCAAATCGAGTACCCACGCAATGCACGGTTCCAATCTATGAACCGCATTCAAATATCGTCATTGGGGTGTACTATGATCCCCACGTTACGTCATCAAATTTTGCAAAGGGGAGATTGAATGAAAATGATCGCTTTTGTCCTTGAAATTACACCGCAACAAAGGAGTTTCTTTGGCCAGTGGCGTTGCGTGCGAGTATCCTTGAGTCCCACCAGTGCCAGTAAGCTCGTGTAAAGTGAAAAACATTCAAATTGATTATCGTTGCACCGCTCCTTTAAGACCAGAAATAAGAGAAACACGTATATACACCGACTCTCAAGAAGCGGTGCGCGCACTTCGGCACTCGAGTACATGCAACGCTACAGTTGCGCAAATCCGAGAACTTGTTCGCCAGGCCGGGGCCCGACAGCCGATCATCATCGCGTGGATACCAGGCCACGCAGACATCCCGGGGAACGAGAGGGCGGACGGGGCCGCGAGGGCACTGCTACAGGTAAGCATTCAGCCCTCACAAGGCCCGGTCCCCTCGCCCGTTCAACGGGATGTTCCACCTGACGAAGACTATGACCCATCTGAGTTGAAGAAGGAGGAAAAGAAAGCCCGAAAAGAACGTCTCTCGGCGCTCCTACCTTCCAACCCCCACCCAATTCCACGAGGGCTTCCACGATGGGAGCAAGTGGCCTTGCACAGACTACAGAGTCGCAGCATGGTGACCCCCGTTTGGCGTGCCAGGTTCCACAGACCAACGGACCAGCAGGACACAGGCCCTGACCCGAATCGTATGCACTGTGGCGTCCCCGCGACTTGCCATCACCTGGTATGGTCCTGTCCGGGGACATCTCGTGAACGAGTGGCGGCGATCAACAGTCTACCGCCGCCCCTGCGACCGACGACCCTACGGGAATGGACCCACCCGAGCACGTCAGCACCAGCTGAGCAAACACTAGTATTTTCATCAATCATCTCCTACCTCCGGTCCTCCGGGACTGGACGGTACATCTAACCCATCGTCATCGCTAAACCCCCCTTTCCCCTCCCCCATGCCACATGAGGCCCAATAGGCCAGGGTATGGTTCACATAATAAACGTTTCCATCAATCAATCATGACCATTGAAGCAGGCGATGGAGCCGACGACGTCGCGGACGATGTAGCAGACGATGGTGCTGATCCGGGCTAGCTAGGGGCGCTGATAGGATCTACTAATGATGGCGTTTAGACGAAAAAACGCGCAGGCCTTGTGTTCTAGGTGGTATTGCGCGAGGGCGTACACTTTTATACTTCGTTTCACTTTATCTGCGAGCGAAGCCAAAGCTAGAAGCGCGAGACCAGCGCTTTTTGCGTTTCTGCCCAGCTCGCGCGCTCGGGTCAAATTAAGCCTGAAGGCACGGAGCTTTCGTGCTCGCGCTTCCAGCTTTGCCTTCGCTCGCACGTCAGGTGAAACGAAGTATAGTTTAATACGCCAAGAGGCTAAAGCGATATTCTTTGATGTTTTGTTTGGTTGCTACTAAAAATGCACATCAAGGGAAAAAAAGACGAATAATAAAAGTTGACAGCGACCTTTTTCTCCAAATGCTAATAATGCATGGAACACAGATTTTAAGGAGCGATCGCTTCAATTCGTATAGAAGCCATGAGAGGTGTGATGACAAAACAAACGTATTTGTCGGATTCAATTTGTATATTTTTTTATATTCATAAACCACCAAGACGTTGATTCTTAAGTTTCACAGTGAGATATTGCGTCGCATTTTATAAACCGTGATTAAAAATCGCATCTTGGGGCTCTCTCAGCATGAGCAGGCAGCATGAACAACAACACGTCAAGGAAGCTATCTAAAAACTTGAACAGTTATTCAATTTTATTCCATCTAGAAGTAGTAAATGTAGAGTGATAAAAACATTTATTTCTTTATTCGCATTCTTTATTCGCATTTGCATTCAAATGCTAAAAATGCATGCAATGCAGTATTTAAGAAGTGATCGTTTCAATTTTTATAGAAGACATGAAAGTGTGATGGCAAAAACTTCATCTGTCGGATTTTATTGGTATCTTTTATATTCATAAACCACATTCCGCTGTAACCGTATTACAGAGAAATATTGCATCCGCATTTTAAAACCGGGATTAAATATCACATTTTGGGGCTCTCTCAAACACCACGCGACATCCTGGGGCAGCATGAGCAACAAAACGTCACGGTAGCCATGTAAAAAACTTGAACAAATATTCTATTTTATTCAATCTAGAAGCAGTATATTGGATTGATGAACACATTCAGTTATTTATTCGCATTCTTGTTTTTGTTGGGCGCCAATACATTACATGTTTGCGATGCAGTTTCGGTTTCAAACATATCCGTGTCTTCTGTCCTTTGGTGACCATCATAACCATGCCCCTCGTCCCGCCTTGTATCGCATTCGTTGTTAAATTGGGTTGTGGAACCTAGTTCTGGATTAGAATTATAATGAAGCTTAAATAAGCAATAAAGAATTAACTCTCCCCACCTCACAATGATTTCCCGAAATAATAGCTTTTCTGCTACGCAATTTCAACGCTCCAGACCACCCACCAAATTCCTCTTTCCTGTCGGCGTTTCTTAATATTTCTCCTAAGTTTGTAAACATGTGTCACCTCATACCTCACCACCCTGCGGGCCCGACGCCGCATGCGCGCAAAGCTTTCGCCATAGAGGGCTCCTTGTCAAATTTAGCAGCTATACCTGTTTTCACCTCAAGGGCCGTAGTAAAACAAGTCCGGCTCCTCGCGGAGCATTACTAATTTCCCCCTTTTATGTGGATTTTTAAGATATTTGTAGGTGCATTTTAGATTAGATAAATGTTATCTTATCAAGACGTACACGTTCCAGACGCCAAAAGCATCGCTTTTTCCTCCAAGGACCAAATCTCGTAAGAACTACTTCGCGCAGCGTATGAACGATGCGCAAAACTTACTTTTTTCTTGAGGTGAAAACGGGTATAGTAGATTTCCGCCTCTTCTAAGCACTCCCGAATCCCCGCTCAAGCTCACCAGCCTCCCTCTCCTAATCATGGCCTTCAAGAGCCGCGGTAGTCCCGCCTGCCTCTGTTTTGTCCGTGGGCCAGTAGCACCATCTTCCGGGCTTCTTGCTTCCACACGGGGGAAGCAGACAAACGCTCGCCGACGTCGTCTTGTCCGGCTCCATTCATCTCTGTCTCCTCTTTGCTCGCTCTAAACTTGTCGTCAGTCAGGGTCAAGAGTCTATGCCTGTCATAATTCTTCTGGTTTTGACTTTTCAAGCAAGCCTCTCCGTGACCCCTGTGCGTTTTATGCTTGGCGTAGGTGAGGAGGGCGGTAGGTCAGCATGTATAGAAGAGTCATTTAATTTTTATTTTCATTTTATTTATTTCGGCTCAGGAGAGACGGGTGTACATCTGATAGGCCGAAGGCCCATACCAGGTGGCCTGCAAACACACAAACTAAAAAAAAAGAGGGAGGGGGGAGGGGTTTGGCAGCTTGGTCCTGATGACAAGAGGGGCCAAGCTGCAAGGAGACATGGTGTGTGAGCTGGCTTTGCATGCCAGACTTACATCTTTTTGGAACTGTGCAAGGCTGGCCCATCTGGCACCAGACAGCGGTGAATAAGGGGCCCAAATGCAGAGGACAGTAATTGCTTAAGTATGTGTCCTTGGCACGCGGTGAATAAGGGCCCAAATACAGAGGAGAGTAATTGTTTAAGTATGTGTCCTTTGCAATCAACGGGCAACATAACGAATGCTCGAAAGATGTGCAATGAGAAGGCAGCCAAGCAAGCGCTGTCATTGGTTGATATCGTGATGAAACAAAAGCATATGGGTGTACTTAGAGGGTAGACAAACGCACGACGTGCGCAAAGAGCAGATGAACTTACACGCCGCATACAAAGCATTATTGCCTTAGTGACAGCAGCCGACATTGCGCGTGAAAAAATATGTGAAGAAACATTAGTACAACCTCACCTTTCGCCAGGGGAGCATCTTTCCCTGGAGCTAGAAATATAAACACTATCTCAACAAGCCCTCTTTTCCAACCTTGGTAATGTTCATTGGTGCTTGTGTGGCCACTTTCTCTTAGATTCTTACTACAGAATGCTTCCGCTCCTCCTGCATGTCCTTGCCTTGGCCCATGAGCAGCCGGGTCGTCCTCAAAGTGAAAATATTTGAATTAACTATTAGATAGAGATATTAAAAAACAGCGCAAAAAAGACGGGAAAAAATAAGAGGAATACGGAACTTACGCTAACAACCAAAGGTTTACTAGAACTTCCACGCGCGCACAGTGGCACGCGCAAGCCCATGCTCTTCTTTCTCTTTCGGCAGAGATAAATGCTAATAAACAACGCGTTCTCTGTGGACGTTGAAGAACTGAACCACATGATGAACTTTTTGTCACCGTCAGAGAACTGATTGAAGCATCGGGTACCGTTGCCTTCCAGAACACGTGTGGAATACACACGGACTAATTTCTCGAGGTGCTTACTTTCTACCTAAACTCCACCCTCGTCTGCTCTAAAGACAAGGTTCATTTGCAGATACGCGGAATTTGTATCGGGTCCAGTGTTGCGCCGGTATTGTGCGAAATCTGTCTCGTGAAGTACGACCGCACCGTTTCAGAGGTTTTGACTGACGTCCCTGTTGTCAAGATCTGTAGATATGTAGATGATTTTGTCGTATTCGTTAGCGTACACCCTCAAACTCGCCTGGATTCAGCCGCTCAGTCTGTTTGACAAGTTTTTGAGCAGTGCTCGAGTCACTCACGTTTCACGCTCGATTTGCCGGCGGACGGTGCATTGCAGAATGGCTCCGACCACATCTGTTGGATGTATCCGCCGCAAACCAAAAAGGCTATTTTACATTTTGACTCGGCGCACTCTAAATTAGTAAAATGGGGTATAGCTGACCTATGCCTCCGCTCGGCTTTACAAATGCCCTGTGCCCATGCCGTACGTGAGAGCTTCGACCGTCAGCTACATCGCCGGGAACTTTCGGGTTCCCTCCTTTTCTGGTGATAGGAGTGGCTGAACCCCTCCTTAAGAAGATGAAAAATCCTGACACGGCAACTAGGAAAAGGCCAAACAGGTTCGAAGTGCAGCCCGATGTCCACAGGATCTCGCACAATCTGAAACGTGTAGGAGCAAACTTCAACCTCGACGTTGTCTTCAAGGCCCCCTGCAAACTCTCCAAACTGTGTGCGATGTCAAGCGGGACCAAACCTAGGAACGGCCATTGTGATACGAGGCATGCCAAGCAGTTTGTGCCTTGTGTCAAGGAATTCGTCTACGAGATCCCTCTAAGCTGTGGTAGAGTCTACTTGGGACAGACTGTTCGTTGTTTGAATGATTGGCTGCGTGAGCACGCGGCCTCGCTCGGCAGTGGCCACGCAAGGTCCTTCTTCTACTTTGTGCCCCGTCCTTTTTGCGCTGTTTTTTAATATGTCGTTCAACCAACCAGCCCAGCAAGCTATCCTGTTATAGATAGAGATGTAGTGCTGTAGAAAATATGAGCTAACGTAAGTAGTCCATGCCTTTTTAGATGAATCTGCCAGTTTTTTAGGGAGCTTTGGTCTGGACAAGGGCTAGAAAACTCAACGCTTATCTCGCATTCTTTGAAAACTCTCGACAAATAGATACATGACGGAACTTGTAGAATGGAACCCGAGGCTGCCTAAAAAACGCTTACGCTACCTGTACGGTGAAACACTGCGTCAGCTGAGGTGTGACGTCGGAGCCGCTAAGGTGTCATTTCGGAGCAGATGGACTCAATGAACAGTAAAGGTGCGAGCGCGCACCACAAAGTCCACATAGGCCATTTCGTATTAAACCGAGTAACACACCGGACGAAGATTCCATAGCGTTTTCAAACCAATGAGGGTGTATTAAGTATAAAACATTTCGTGAAACAGTTAAACAATTTTATTGTACACAAACTAGGACTGCCTTGTGGTAATAAAAGAACACTTCGAAAATCGCTCTCCCAAGTTTGAATCTAGGGAACGATGAAACTGCATGTGTACGCATGAACCATTCCCTGTCATTGGTGTGGCCGCCTGGACGTCTTATGCAATGTTAATGGACACCAACTGCCACCGCCTTGTGGTCACTGAAGAACACTTCCAAAATCGCGCGCTCAAGTTTCAAGCGGAAAGCTCCATCCAATTTAATGCCCATGGTTTCGTCGGGTCAACACCAACCTAGCTTTATTCGTTTTGTGGCCCAAGAACCTTTCTGGCATAATTAGCAAAAATGCTTTGTTTTTATTGTTTCAATTATCAGTAGTCTCGTGTTTATGTTTTTATGTGCTGTCATAGTGTCACGTGACGTCACAGTGTAGCGTGACGTTCTGGCATCACGTGACTCACGTTGTCGCCTAACGTCGTTACATCGCACGGCGTCACTGTGCAACGTTACTTGACATGACAATGTCACGTCATGGTGCCAGCTGACACCAGGTAACAGGTGACGTGATGTGCGGCGTGACGTCAAAGTCTTGTCGAGCGGTGTGAAGTCAATGTGAAATCTTTTAGCGGAGTGTCGAAAATGGCCCGCGTCGATATAGTGCGCGGTAGGCAGCGCGAAACCCGTGAAGTGTCCCACTAAATGCTATCGCAGTAAACAAGACTAGATCAAGTGTTGCAGGCAGCTCACTGTCGAAGATATATGCTAGAACACGTGTCGGAGTTGCCTTAACAGTACTCGCTTAAGACCTTAAAATGTCCACAAGTGCCATTGACGTTGGAACCTGCTACATTGTTCACACCAAGACACAGTATGCAAGCTATAATCCAACTGGTTGAGGTGCACCCAACAGCAGGTGTAGTAATCAACTACTTAGAAAACAATAAACTGTTATGGCCAAACCAACGTAGCTACCGTAATACATTTCCCTATGAAACACAGCTGTTGCATTTTACCCAGGATACCCTATGGGCTCGGCAACAATCGTGGAGCAATGGCCGCTAAACTGTTACTCTTCGTTATACAGATACTGTGCTTCCCGGAACATGGCCCCTCCCAACCCGTTCAACTGCCCGTGCCAGCTCCCGCCACTATCTTCAGGAAGGATACGCCCTTTCTTGACAATGAAGATTTCGACTCATCACGCAAGGCTGATTTCCGTGGTCTTCCCCTGGTGGATCCTCGGCACTCCAGCGCGGTGGCGCTTCCGTCGACAACAGCCTCGGCAATCACTACAAAAGACCGCACGTTCCGGCAGTTCACCCATGGGCTCGGCAACAATCGTGGAGCGATGACCGCTAAACTGTTACTCTTCGTTATACAGGTTGGTGAACCTAAATCGTTTCCCTCTCTGAAGTGTACCTATATCTACGTTCTTCCGAGCCTACGGTCATGCCTAGTTGCTCTTTGGAAATGTCTGCTCTTATGCACATGTGGTGACATTGAATCCAAGCCGGGACCCCTCACTAAGGCATAAAGCGAAGAACTTTTGTTAAGTATTCACATGATTGTACAATTCACATGATTGTACAGAAACTTGACACCGGACAGACTGCTCTGATGGACCCAGTAAAAGTACTCGGAGAAAAGCAGACGCAAACGGACATACTCGTAGCTAGTCTGTCCTCCCGAGTCACGAACCTCGAAGCTGAGCTGGCTTCATTGAAGTTAAATCCTGCGCCGGTTTGTGCTGAGGATGCTAGAACCAGTGTCACTGAATCTCAACTGAGCCAGCTAGAAGCACGCTGCGACGACGCAGAAAGTCGCTCGCGCAGGTGTAACTTGCTGTTTTATGGTCTTCCTGACAAGGCAACGGAAACCTGGGCCGAATCAGAGCAGCTCGTCCGCTCAGTGTGCGCCGAGAAACTTGGTATTGAGTTGGGTGATCTTGCCATAGACAGAGCACATCGCCTTGGCTCCTTCAGCCCCGAAAAACAAAGACCAATCATTGAAAAGTTTTGTTTCTTCAAAAACATACAAACCATTCTTTCGGCCGGTTTCAAACTGAAGGGCACTACAACATCTATTGGCAAAGACTTTCCGGCAAACGTACGTGTTGACAAAAGGGAACTGCTTGCATTTGTGAAACCAAAAAAGTGTTGTTTTAGGCTGCAATTTGATAAGCTATACACGAATGAAATTTGTTTTGTTTATGATTGTGCTAACCAATGTGTCATTCCCCAGAGCGAATAGCAACCCAAGAAAAAAATGCACGTCTCTTCTGCTCCTTCTGCTTGTCAATAAAGCGAGCTGACGAAACACTCTGCTCTTACTCTGTTTTGTTTACTAATATAAGGAGCTTGCTTCCTAAACGTGACAATCTGTATTCTATTATCGATTCATTGCAAGCCGTATTCGTTCTTCCAACCGAAACGTGGCTGACCCCCGAGGTTCATGACTATGAAATCCTTCCAACATGGATTATGCAATATACAGATGCGATAGGATTAACGGAAGGGGCGGGGGAGTACTGATAGCGATAAACAACCGCTTGTCGTCATCGTTAGTGGTTACAGCGACTGGCTTGGAGATGGTTTGGATTCATATTTCATCACCTTCAACACAGATACTGCTTGGCCTTTGTTACAGAAAACCTGACATGAGTAGAAACTTTGTTCCTTTATTACACGAGTGTCTTAGCAACTTATGTTCAAAATTTCGCAAAGCAACTCATGTACTTCTCGGTGATTTTAACTATCCCGCCATTAATTGGGACACCTTATCTACCAGCAATAATGAATCAAAACAATTTATGGATATCTGTTTAGATTTCAACCTCCAACAGTTTATTAATCAACCAACAAGAATCGCTGCTCAGAGCAGCAACATACTGGACCTTTGTCTTTCCACAGATCCTAGTATTTTTAATAACCTTTCATTATTTTCTGGGCTCAGTGATCCCCTCATAGCACATTTTAATTTTTCCTTTCCTATTAAACGCAAATGCCCTCACCAGAAACAAATTAAAGATAATAATAAAGCTGACTACGCTTCAATTAACACAGAATTAGAAATAGTTTATGAACAATTTCGTGAAACATTTCGGTTGAGCACAGTTGAACAAAACTGGATCGAATTTAAAAATAAGTTATACTTTTTAGCCCGGAAATACGTACTCCTGGTTAATATAGACCATTCCATTTAGCGCTCTCTGGGCGGCACCATTTTGTTCGACAGCTGCGCCCTCTCCATACATCCGGGAAATTCAGCGGGTTCGGCGGGGTAAAACGAGAGAGAGGGCACGCGCCCGACTCCGCTAGCAGACGACAAACCGGGAGGTTACCATTCTCCATCTTTGAGCTGTATCGGCGGGCTGTACGGAACATCGAACTCTCGCTCGTGGCTGCCGTTGTGAAGTGGTTCGCGTTCTTAGAATAGTTATGGCTACTCCACAATCAGCCTATAGTTCTCTGTTGTTCTATTTCGGTGAATGATCAACTAGCATATCTTTTTTCCGTTACTTAAATAGCAGTTGAGTGAGCCGGCAGTACTACTGTCAACTACTGCGTGTATTGCGGCAGGAGAACAAGTTTTTATTTATTATTTCAGACTTCCACTCATGGTCGCTAAAGGCCTACACCAATTCGAACTTTGTATAGTAAAAAAGGTAAGGCAACCGGGTTCACCTTTTGCCGGAGAGACCGGCCAATCTGACACAGTTTTCCCGATTTTTTTTTTATTTGCACGCAGGTAACAGCGCATTTGGACCCGGTTAGTCATTTTATCGAGCACAGCATTACGCGATAACTTGCATATCGAAATTCGCGCATCTGCGCTTGAAATTTCCAAAATGACGCGATTTTAAACAGAGTTTGCACGCCAGCCGGATGCTAGGTATACAGCCCACTCGGCGGAGTAGACGGCATGCGGGTGAGAGGGGGAGGGCATTTTTTTCTCTTTATTACCCTCTCTGATATGACCCTAATGGAACGGTCTATTAAAACCGACGGACAAAATCCATGGTTTACTAAAGCAATTAAGAGAATAGGCAACAAAAAGAAGAGGTTATTTAAGAGAGTTAAGCTATCATTCGCCAATAAGGAGGCACAGAATAAATATGAAGAATGTGAAAAATTATACAGGCAAGAAATTGCACAAGCTAAATAGAACTTTTATGAAAATGACCTATTAAAAGTGTTGTCTGATAATCCCAAATAGTTCTGGAATATGATCAATCCTAAACCTCTCACCCCTCTCGCTTTCACTAACATCGAAGGACTGGCTTTAACTGACAAGCAGTGTGCTGATTGCCTAAATAAATATTTTTGTTCTGTATTTACCAACAAAAACCTTAACACTGTTCCGGAGCCTCATATTCCTAATCATCCACAAATGGAAGCGATTACTATCAACCCGTTCGGTGTCTTAAAAACCATTGAAAATCAGAAACGTACCTCAAGTACAGGGGATGACCTCATCAATTCCAAGATTCTATTCAACACCAAACAGATATCTCTCTTCCTGTCTGACATTTTCCGTGAATCCCTTGCTTCTGGTTACATTCCCCTTGACTGGAAAATCTCCCTTGTCATCCCTATCCATAAGTCCGGAGACCGAAATTCACCTCTTAATTATCGCCCCATATCGCTCATTAGCATCCCATCCAAAATTATTGAACACATCATATTTTCAAACGTCATAAAGTATATTGAGTCCAATAATCTTCTCAAAGTTAATCAACATGGATTTAGGAAAGAACTATCATGTGAAACGCAACTCCTAGAATTCGTACATAACAATAACTCTAACCTTGAACATAAAAAACAAGTCGATGCCATCTTTCTTGACTTTGGAAAAGCCTTCGATAGGGTACCTCGTAATCGTCTTTTAACCAAACTTCACCATTTTAAAATTGATCCCCTTATCATCGCCTGGATATCAGAATCTATTTCTGGTCGCTCTCAATACACCGTCGCAAATAACTCAGATTCATCTCGAACTAACGTAACATCAGGCGTCCCTCAAGGAAGCGTACTCGGACCACTTCTTTTTCTAATCGACATTAATGATCTCCCTCTCTGCGTCTCTTCCACCATCCGCCTTTTTGCAAATGACTGCGTAATTTATCGCAATATCACAAATACTGACGATCATTCATCCCTGCAAACCGATTTATCATCCATTGCTCATTGGTGTGACACGTGGCAGATGTCGTTGAAATTATAGAAATGCAAAGTGCTAACCTTTTCTCGTATTTTGTCACTATCTTCTTACATCTACAATATTAACGACACAGTACTCAGTAGTGCTTCATCTTATAAATATCTTGGTCTTCATATAACAAGAGATTTAACATGGGCCACTCATATTAATCACAGGATCGCTAAGGCAAATAGCACACTGGGTTTTCTACGAAGGAACTTAAGACTCGCCCCCCCCCCCCCCCCCCCCTAAAGTGAAACAGGTCACATACCTAAATTTAGTCCGCCCCAAGCTAGAGTACGCTGCATCCGTATGGTCCCCGTGGCAAAGCTACCTTAAACGAGAACTACAAAGTGTGCAAAACAGAGGTTTGAGATTTATTTATTCTTATTATTCTTTTTACACTATACTTGGTTTCATACTTAGCGTGCAACGCAGTCAAAGCTACTGGCGCGAGCGCGTGGCTTCATCTATGGTTTTGTTTGCGCGAGAACGCGTGCAAATGATCAACGAGATCAAGCCCCATGCTCGCGCCAGTAGCTTTGACAGCGTTGCACGCTAAGTATGAAACAGAGTATAGTGTTTCTGGTTTGCGAGAGCGAGCGTATCTTCCTGAGCTCGCTTTAAGACGGAAGATATCTCGATTGACGCAGTTTTACAAGATCTACCACCACAACCCTACGCTTAGAAAAATTTTACTCCCACGTCCCATTTCGTTTTTTTCAAGACTAGACAACAGCTGTAAGATAGGGCCTATATTTGCCTCCGCCACCTCCTACGCCAATTCTTCTCTCCCTTTGACAATATTAGAATGGAATGCTTTACCTCAGTGATTCTCAGCCACTGATGTTTCGCGGACCCTTTGTGAATCGACGGAGATGATGGAGGACCCCGTTCGTGGTGAGGGGAAGGGAAAGGTATAGGTTAAATATATAATAATTATTTGATAGGTGGTTATAACTAAGGGCTAATGTGAAGTAGACTTCTGTCATTGACATACACACGAGAAGACTCACCTGAAAATTGGAACATTTCTTCCCAATGGGAGAAAAGACAACGTTTATTGCCGGGCTTGACTGACAAGGCAGGACTTCGCGTACGCCTAGAATGCCTTCGCGGAGCCCAAAGGGTCCGCGGACCCTCATTTGAGAACCACTGCTTTACCTGATAACATAGTTACAACTAACAATGTGGACGTATTTCAAAAGCTACTAGGTGAACATTTAGATCCCTGTGCAAACAATGCTGAGTTCTAACATGTTAATAACGTGCCCTTCATTTTTTTTATGTTTTGTGTTTATTTGTATTTTTATTGCTGCTCACGGGTTTGTACTACTATGTTCTATATTGAAATGTTCAGTTTCTCCTCCCTTGTGTCGCTGCTCACGAGCTTGTATTACTGTTTCAACATTGAAACTTTATAGTTTCCCATCCCTTGTGTAATGCCCTGTAATGGGGCCTTCAAGGTATTATGAAATAAATAAATAAATAAAAAGAGTTTTACCAAAATTTTATTTCCAGCAAAAAAAAAATATTTTACTATATTTTGGGACTCTTTTCACTTCCGGTAAAGCCAGAATTTACCGGAAGTCACCATTTTTTTTTACCGGAATTTAATTTCCAGTAACAAATCTATTTTACTGGATTACGAGACTCTTTTCGCTACCTGTAAAGCCGAAACTTACCCGAAGTCACCGGATTTGCCTGGATTCACCAGAATTTACCGGACGTCACCGGATTTGCCGGAATTCACCGGAACTTACCCTGTTTTTTTTCGGACGTCAACGGAAGGCACTTAGGAAGAAGCCTGTGAACCGTGGGTGGTGTATGTTTACCAGATGCTGGACGATTCGGTAACAATTACAACGGTTAGTCCATATAGACCTGAAAGTTCTATGTCTTTATATATATTTCACAACGTCGGTATCAGTAAAACAATTCGCACAGCTGTAGACAAAAGTAATCAGACCAAATAGGAACCACCAAGTTTTTTGTCGCAAAACATATCTATCAAGGTACGCACAATCCCACTGGGTAAATTCCTAGATGTGCAGTAGTTCAACTAATAAAACCGAGCGGGTGCACCACACGGACACACACACACACTGTCAGTAGCACGTTTAGCGAAAACCACGAATGCGCCACCAACATCCGCCGCCGTTGAGAAATCATGGGCACAGGTCATGGTGTCGTCCCTGATGCCGTCACCGCGGGTGCACCGCGCGGACACATACACACTGTCAGTAGCACGCTTAGCGAAAACCACGAATGCGCCACCAACATCCGCCGCCGTTGAGAAATCATGGGCACTGTCACGGTGTCGTCCCTGATGCCGTGACGGCGTCTCCGGCATCCTTTTCGCTCGCTGGATGTCTTCTGAAGCCGAACGGACGAGGAGGCGCAAAATACAAGCCACTGAAAAAAAAAATTTATCCGCACGCCCAGCTGCTCTGGAAGATACAGGTCGCACATATGAAACGGGAAGCCGACACTGAGCGTCCGTTCGTGGCCGTTGCTCGTTGACGGACAAAGACACCGGTTTTCTTCAAAAGAGACAGGAAAAAGACACCCTCACATTTCCCCACGAACCCAATGCGAGGGAGAGAGGGTGCGCGGGGACTCGTCCTTGCTGAGTTCTAGGTACCATAATTACACACCCAGTCCCCGGCTCGTCTCGGCTTCCCCATCCACTTGCGTCGGCTTCCAGTGAGGTTCGGTAAGCGGGGAAACGAGTTACTCGTTTCCGGTAAAATTTCTAGCAAAGCTGGGTCGTCTGGTAAACGAAAGTGGCTGCCGTTGAAAATCCAGCGAGATCTGGTAACCGAGAGTAGATGTCGGCAAATATTCCAGCAAAGACTGGTAAACTATGTCGGTTTCAGATAAAAAGGGGTGAAACTTGACCAGTTTTCACCGGATGTCACTGGACGTTCACCGGATGTCACTGGAAGTTTTTGTCGGATTTTTCAATAGGGTATTCATTATAATCTTGATAAATAATCTTCGAACTGACACCATGCATGTTTCTAGACTTCTCAAAATCATTTATAGGGACCTTCGTCAGCGACTCATTGCAAAACTAACCCATCTTAGAATTCATCCATCCCTTATCAATTTCATCACGGAGTTCCTCAAGATTCGCTCCCACTACGCTCTCATTAACAATATGTTGTGTAAGTCCCCTGTAACCTCAGGTGTAAAGCAGAACTGTATTACCCTAGGCCAATTATTCAGGGAACTGTATTACCCTAGGCTCATTAATACTTAAGCATACATAAATGACTTCGCAAAATGACTATCATCCCCTGTCCATTTCTTTGCAGATGAAAGCATCATTTACAGATCTATCAGAAATCCCACAAGATTATGCAGTACTACAAAACAACCTAAACATAATCACAAGTGGAGTGATGACCTGGAGACGAGCCTCAACATGAAAAAATTAAAGTTACAAACATTCACACATAGTACCACGTCCTCTGGTTTCCCTTACTACCTCAGTAGCATTAGCATTGGTCACTGCACATCATATAAGTACCTAGGATTTCACGTCACCAGCGATTTCACATTAGAACAGTCGCATTAACGAAACTGCACACTTGGGTATCTAAGACGTAACCTCAAACTCTCTTAACCAGAAATAAAGATGTTAGCCTACACAACCCCGATAAGATTACAAATTCAATATGCATCATCAATACGGTCACCATTTGAAAGTACTCTGAGCAATGAAATGGAGAGCATCCAAAACAGCAGTAAAGGCCAACCAAGAAGCAGAGAGGAGGAAACTCTCCCTTAATTTCTCCTTTCCATTCGAGAAAGAGGGAGACCCTCATCCTTTCTGCGAAGAGTAGCCCAGAGATTAGCTCCTGTTGTGAGGGGAGAAGAATGCGAGAGGGAACGGAGAGACGGAAAATGGCAACTGGTTTTCTGCCCGGCAGGAGACGATTCTGTAGGTCGGTCATTAAGGTTGTTTTTTTTTTTTTACTATTCTTCATATGCCACTTTCACGCAACACTTTTCTTGCGACGTAAACTTTAGCAACTACTGCTTCTTGATAAGATGTATTATCACAACCTGCAGAAGAAAGCGACCCCTCTCAACACCCTCGAACAAGCTTCTGCCAGGGTTGATAATGTGTGCAAAATCAAATTCATTCAAGCTTCATCTTTTTTTTTTTTTTTTCAAATTCAACATTACCCTGGAAATTGTGGAATGAAATACCTCGCAAAATAATATCGTTACAGATACTATACCACCGCTAAATTTCAAGAAATGCTCACTGTCTTTATTAATCCTATAGTCGGATGCAACCTAAGAACAATCCTTTAGCTCCACCCACAAGCGCATTGCGCCCATCTGAAGTGCCTCCGCCGTCAAGAAAGTAGTTCGCTAGCAACGTTGCTTTTTCTTCCTCCAGTAAACGTGTCTTAAACTACTACAATATTTATTTAATTCATTCAGGACGTTTAAATAAGTTAGAATACGTTTTTGTCAACGAAGTAGCTGTTTAGTAAAGAACGAAAGTCATGTCCAATGTACCGTCTTCCCAATTCATTTTCTGTCCAAGATACTGTCTAACATACCGTCTTCCAGCGCCTTCGATTGAGGGAAAGCGGCGAAAACGAAACCAACCTTTCTCTCGCCAAAATTATAAATAACAAAGCACTTATAGTTCCTGCAAATAATAAATATTTAGCGATTTACTTAGTTTTGTGGGCTTTTTTGCGCACGAAATGTGTGCCTTTATTTTGTTGGATGAATAGAAAACAAGAATAATTATACTTTTCGGGTTTGACAAATCGGCACCCTCCCAAGTCATCGACACCACCACCGCGCCCCGCTCTCTTTGTCTTCCGTCATGGATCCCACTGAGGTGACATCGGAAAACGATTCCCCTGATTCTTCTTGGACGAAACAGCCTGGTGCAGCCTTACCGGCGACACCAAAGCGGTTCTTCAAGAAGCACAAGCGAGGTCGGGTTTTGAACAGCGGCCAGCGGTGCGTAAAACACGGTGCAAAAAAGCAGAATAATTGTCACGAGAAACTAGCGTCGCGTTGCTAAGGCCAGCAGCCATGTTGAGCTTTTTTTTTTTTTCAAAAGGATCGCGATTGGTCCACGGAATCGTGACGTCATGAAAACGATTGGCTGGCGTTTCTCGGCGTAGGAATACATTTTCCTCTGAGAGGCATTTCCGGTTTTTTCTTAGCTTGCAACCGACTATAGTAATAGACTTAAAAATGTAATAAGTGTAATTTTGCTACTGTTTTAATCGTTGCCTGTAGGGTCTTTCTCTCTTACTGTTTTGTTCTGCTTTTAGAGAGTTTTGGAACTGTATTTATACCCTTCCTTTAGCAATTTGCAGAAACAGGCACTTGAGGTATATACTAAATAAATAAAATAAACACATGCCACACTTAGTGAATTGCTACAGCAACTGAACATGCATGTATGTGAGTGATACGGTAGTCGGGACATATTTAGGCAAACATGGGGAAAAAATCAAACAACAAAAAATTCCGATGCGAATAAAAAAAATTACGGTGGCTTAGCTCGGCTATGCCAGGATATACGTAGCGTGAGCTTATGCACACAAAATGAGAGGCGCTTTCAAGCGGCTCTAATGCAGCGTCAGACTTGGCTACTGCGCAACGGAGGCGCACAGCTGGGCACGCGGCGGCGCCAGTGCGTCTGCCGCGGCTATGACGTCACTCCTCTGGAATGCGCAGACCGGCGAGGCGCGCGCGGCAGCGGCGGAGCGCGCGGCGGCGGCGGCTCCGGCGCGCCAGCTGTGCGCCGTGTGACGTCACTGCTCCTCGCGCAAGCGCAGCACGGTTCTTTGGGAGCTACGCGAAACTGCTCAACCTCGGTCAGTGTGGCTCATGCTATAAAAAATACCTCCTTCGATTTTTTTTAAAATTTGGGTACCCTGTCATACTCCATTTCGGCATTTGTTTCTATTAAAAACATGTTGCATTATGTGATTGAGAAAGAAGACATAACTCCCCAAAGTAGGGTCGTTTTTCAAAGCCTATACTTAGCAGTGACCTATACGAGAAGTGACTCTGAGTTCCGGTTTCATGGAACGAACACATCTTTTATATATTCTTATTCAGATTAGGCCATTGATAACTATAGCAATCGTTCACGCAGTAAAAATGGGGAGAAACTACTGTGTACAAAGAGCTATCATATTACGAACTAGTGATCCAAGAAAAGATCCTGCAGCCATCGGCCACTGGGAACTTTGTTTACTTTATTTTCCTACGACACTATATGCTCCTCTCTTCCCGTCTACCTCCATTTTTCTCTCTTATAAATATCCCTGACTTACATCTAGAATGAAAGCATATTCAAGCATTCCCTTTCTGCATGATAGTGTTCCGTGGCAAGCAACAATCATTTCCTAGCAAAGATCACGATTATGGCGGAATAGTTGACGGAAGTAGCAGACGACACTCGTCGCTAGTTCTGGCAAAACGGCCGATACAATCTTCTTTGCATTTCCCCGCTCGCTGTCAAGGATGAGGGGGTTCGCTTCAACCAGCAAAATATGGCCGCCGATGCCTGCTTACTGAGCAGTCGTGCCTGTCGCCATCCCACTCGCTGGCGTCACGGGCGATAATATCAGGCGCAAAGAGCCACACCGACAGACAGCCAAATACTGGAACGCCCGAATACTGGAACCCCGCCTAAATACAATAGAGCGTAAACACTGTCGCCATGTTAACCTAGGAAAGGTTAACATCGCAACAGTGTTTACGCCCTAGGTAAGGAAAAGCATGGCGTGTGGTATGAGCCGTATCCTTACACGAGGTGCAAGGTGGGCCCTGAGGACGTGTCTGCTGCCCTAGAGTACTTCACGAAAGACAAGCTACAATGTTCGCGCCAAGGTCTGAACCAGGACGTGATCTTTGTCATGCTCGACGGGGAGAAAATGTTTGTGTCAAAGCGCTTCCTGACACGCTCAATTCGAGAGGCCTTTGTGTATACAAAGACAAGCATCCTGATTCCGGCGTTGGGCTAACGAAATTTTACTCCTTGCGCCCTAGATGGGTATAATGTATTCCTCACCAGGAAGTGGGCGTTTGTGTGCGCTGCGCTAATTATTACCTTTGTATTGCCGCTGTAGAGAACGTTAAAGGCTCAACAGTCAACACTGGTGAAATGAGCTCAGCATCTCTGTGCGACCCACTAACAAGTTTGTGTCCTTAAGGAGACCGTGATCACTGCCCAAAAGGACTGTCTTTTACACTCGAGGAACTTCATATCCCAGAGGATGAAGAGATTCTGCTTACAACATGGGAATTGGGCGACCTTGTGAAAAAAACATTGAATCCTGAGACTTTCCTAAAAGTCGTTTAAGTAACGGTTGAAAGTTGGGTATTTCACAACCATATCCGACAAACGCAAGATAAAGCGATCTACGATGAAAAGCAGTGCATGCAACGCGGGAGCATTGTCTTTCATTTTGACTTAGCTAAAAACTGGACCATCGTGCTTCCTGACGAAGTTCAAGCATACCACTGGAAAAAAAAAAGTTACGATATTTACATGTGTAGTGACGACAAGAAAATCTACAAACAGCTTTGCTATCATCAGTGCATCTTTAATGCGCATCACGCAGTAGCGATGACACGAACGCACTGTTTTACGATAGTCATCCAGTTCGAAACGGCAGGGGCGGGCAGGAGGTTGTGGCTCAGAAAAACCTTGAAGCGATCTGGCAAACTACCTCCCCACCCGTTCGACGAAGCTTTTAACCAGATTCGACCGGTTCGACTTTTTGGACAGTGTGGCCAGACCTTGGTACAAGGATGTCTAGGTTTGGAGAGTTTTTTTTATGCTGTTATTTTAATTTTATGATTGCAATTAAAATAAACTAATTCTAATCACTGAAGAAGTTAACTTAATTTTTTGTACTGCATGAACTAAAATAACCAATCAGTGCTGCCCTTAAAGGGACACTGACAGGGTATTTATGCTCGCCGAGGTTTTTAGTTGTACGTGACATATGAGAGCCCAACTACCCAGAACAGAATTTGCGGCTCGAAACTCGGGTTCTTTCCGCCCGAAAACCGCCGATCGAGAACTGGCCGGTTTCAGTCGCGCTCACTCTCTTTTCCGTGGTCACGGGCCGTTTTCTAAGGTTTCGACGAGACCACCAAATTTAATCAAAGTCGTGGGTCATTGAAGGCACACACTCAATATTAAAAATAGAAAAAAAAAAACATGAAACCCATTTTTGTGGCTTCCAAAAAGCTGCAAATGCGTTGATTGAAAAAAAAAAAAGGTAGCACAGACATCCGGAAGCATTCTGTGCGTTCACTGCATAATTCTCAACATGGCGTCGTTTCGCGTATTGTGGGACTAGTGGATGGCAGCGGACGACGGGCGTTGGACCTCTACTTCAGAACTGTCGTTCACGGTTCCTTCGAAAGAGAAATTTTGGACCGATCATTCATCCCGTACGACACGCCCGACCAGCAAGCCGATTGCACGAAGACGTCGCCGAGCCGTCGTCCCTTCTCGTGGCTGAAGACATCGTTCGCTCAAACGTCAAGCACGAAGTGCGTACTTCGAGTTGAATACGCACGCGTGCGGTTTCTTTACGAGGTGCGAATGTGGCCTATGCGTGGTACTGCCCTACTTCAAGCCGGGAGTGCATGTATTGAAGGGAAAGCGACAGCAAACTTCTGACACACAGTCTACCGGCTCCATTACTACGCATGAAAGAGTTCCTTCAGAAGCTCAGTGGAAAGACTCCCGATTCACGCGCAGCGGACACGGGTTCGATCCCTGGTGTGGGCGTATCCTTTTTTTTTTTCTTTTTTTTTTTTGTCAAGCATTTTGCGATGTTTGCATGTCTTTTTTAACAATCATCACTGAAAAAAAAAAAAAAATGTGTTGCGGACGATACGTCGCTGAACTAAATGGTATGGTATTCCATTTTTGACACCTGCGAACTCAATGTAGTCACTTTCCACAAAAAGCAAGGAGCATATGAATCGGGTAGCGTCCGCTTTCCGAGCTTCGCGTAACTGTTCTACAGGAATTGCAGCCAGCCATTGATTCCGGCCTGTTGATCTTTCGGAAACTTGTGCACTCTGCCACACAATGCCACTTTCATGTGAGGCAGCTCTTCACGCAACATATTGGGAGTATTCTTTCCGGAACCGATCACGGGAATTTACTACGGGCACTTGAACGTACAAAACAACTCATCTTGAAGTATAGAACAGCGAGCGGAACAAACATGACTGCAAAGGAATCGCACGGCAAACGAATCCTGGAACGCATTTCGTCTGCTGCGTGCGGAGAGTGCGGAGAAAAAAAAAAAAACGCACGGTCGGGTGTGGCCACGTGACTTCCGCCACTCACTCTATCCTCTCCACTCCTCCCTGCAGTGCGGGAGTTTCGGTTTCGAATAGTTGCGTCATTTGGCTTTATTAAAACCATACGCGACTCTGTAGCAAAATATTAATTGGGCAGTATTCCGACACCATAATGAATCGCCTGACAAAAAAGGAAAAACAATTTTTTTTGGGGGGGGGGGGGGGGGGGGGGGGGGGGGTCAGTGTCCCTTTAATTCACTTCTTAGCCATCACCATCCAAACCGAAGCCAACTGGCCAGACTGTCGCGCATGAGCATAGCAGTCGAAGACGACCCACGACCGGCTTTATAGCGGCGACCTGCTCACTCCGCGTGTCCCTATGGGAGCCCGCGGGCCAAGAAATATCACGTGAACGGCTTGGAGAGACCGAGTGTTCTGCTTGGCGCCGCCCTAGCTCACCGCCAAAAGCGCGGCGGCCGCTATGGAAGGCAAAGGGAGCGTGTTGAAATAACGTTGGTTTCGGACAATTTCTGTAGCATTTAATGGGCGGGCGCTGATGCTAGCACATAGTCTGTTTAGAATAGGGTAAAATGAGTCACAATATCATAGTTTTCTCGAGCAGAATAGTTAGTATTGTGAGCTAAGCATCGATAGGGTGTACGGGTATACAGGATGGTGCATCCAGTCCACCTGCTGGAGCCCATTCCCGTAATCGGAATAAAATATCGATTTAGATGCTCCGGAGGTGGGCCGTGACGCTCTTGGTGAATGTTCGAAGTGAGACACTGTCGATTGGTGGCGAACTGGTGACTGGCGGGGGGACCTCAGAGGTTGCACTGCACGGGGTGCGAAGGAGTTCTAGTGACGAAGCGTACGGGTTCAAAGGAGCTGCAGTCCACCAGTGCGAGTACGCCGCAGGGAGGGGGCAAAAGGAAGCGAGGAGTCTCAACAAAACTGGTGATCGTCTCGTTTGCGCCCTGGGTCCTCATTCGAAGAAGGTCCTCGGTCCTCTCCTGTCGGTACAATGTTAAAGCGGGTCCCTGCCAACTGGACGGAGGAGGTGCAGTGCTCGATAGGATGGTGTTCGGGGGCCAAGTTGGAGCCATAAGGTAGGAAGCGCGACGTTGCACCGACTCAAGGGAGGCAGCAAGCTGCCTGGTTGCCGAATCCCACACCGAGCAGCAAAACTCCAGGATGGGCAACACCAGTGCTGTGAACAGCAATCTGGGCACATCGCGACTGGCTCTTCTTGTGGACCGAATGACGAAGCCAAGGAGTCACCTTTCCCCGGACACGACGTTTTGGACGTAGCGATGGAAATTGAAATGCTGGTCGATGATGACACCTAGGAGGTGGATATGCGCTGTTCTTGGGATCTCCACTCGGTTTAGGAAAAGTGTTGGAGGGGTCTAAGGTTGGCGCGAGGCAGTGATGTGCATGGTAGCGCATTTGGTTTAAGTTTAGGGGAAGTTTGCTATCTTTTGACCAAAGGAGAATGCGATCTAGATCAGCTTGTACCTCTTTACCGAACGTACAATCGCAATAACGACGAGAAGTCCTTAAAATACAGCCATTATTGTCAAAACGTCACCGGTCGGGGAGCGGACACACACATACACATGCGAAGCGTCTGCTAGTGTGGTGAGCTACGGCGCCAGTAAACGCGGGGGCAGTTCAGCGAACTAGAGAAAGTACTAAATAAGCAAAAGCAAATGCGGCGCGCTCACGCTACCTCGGGGCACCTGGTCGCCCCTATAAAGCCGGTCGTGGTCTAACCTAATCGTCCTTGAACCTCGACCGGTTCGAGACATCCCTAATTATGACGGAGGACGTCAAAATGTTTTTAAAAATATTTTCACGTCGTCAGGAAGTGTCATCACAGACGTCAAAATATTATACAAAATTATTTTTAAAGTAGATGTCGAAATAGTCACAGCTAATATGGTAAAGTACCCCTGCAGGAACTTTTTTACTGGCTTTTTTACACCGAACCTGAGCGCACTGAACGTAAAGTCGGTGACAGGTCAAGAACGAAGTGGAAGCTCCTCCCACCCCTTTCCACTTCAGCGGAGCGAACGGTGGAGAGGAGGTTGCCTCCTCTCCGGCGTTCGCTCTACTGAAGTGGAAAGAGGGAGGAGCTTCCACTTCGTTCTTGGCCTGCCGACTATAGTAACCTAATGAAACTTTTCTCGAATTTCACTTTATTTTAAAAGTTCTAGAGAAATTAAAGTTACAAAAACAAAACATCAAGAGCTGAAGTTATTGCACTCTTTAACAATGTTGTAACCTTTAACTGACTTACTTTGCACCTGGGTCATTCAATGCAATGTCTAAATTATGTAATTCTTTTTCTCCTCTAACATATGTATATACCTCATTTTGTTCCATTACTGTAACTTATGTTTTTAACCTGTAAATAAACATTTGCTAAAAAATTGACCGCATCTCCACGTGGTGAATGATGTCGCTTGGGGCGAAGCTCTGGTGGTGCTTGTCTGCGTAGACGCGGAGCCGCAGCATGCAGAGCCTTTTCATTCATGTCATTAGGAGAATGTGTGGTTTTCTTTTTCTTTTTTTTAAGCAGACAGATGGGATGGCATCCCACAACCCCCTACTCTTTTTTTCTTTCTTCATCTTTTTTTTCATTTTTTTTTTTGGCCCTACACGAGCACGTCAGCATGTGCTCGTGAGCACGTGATCTCACGAGCAGAAGCACGAGCATCCGACGCCGGGCCTACGGCGGACGGACATACGGACATGGCTAGCCCCTAAGGAGCTTCGCCTCTAAAAAAAAAAGCACAAACAAAAGAAAAAAAAAAACTGACGTTTATGGTTGCTTGAGTTCATGGCTGCCGCGCTCAGTATCGACGGCTCGAGGGTGCGTCACTAAAGCATGTTCGGATAGGCTGTATGAAGTGGGCAGCCAGGGCTGCTCGCATTGCATTTGCTGCGCCATTAAACACTAATTCGGCATGACTTCATTGGCCACAAACGATAGCAAAGACAAGGTAAAGATCAGTTCAGAATTGGAGCCACTTCGCGTTGCCACACCGCCAAATCGCAAGTCCAAACATTCTCGCCGAAGGCCTTCGGAACCGGTTGGATCCTCGAGCCCGTAAAGAACCGCAGCGTACGTCCGGGACCTTTCTACGCTCGCCACTCGTTGGTGCCTGATCCCACTACCCTTTTCTAGTATGGGCAGCCTTTTCCATCGCTTGGTGGCAGGTATGTCAACGGGTGATTTCTTGTTTCTGTGCTTTCTAAACTGATTGTGTTTCTTTTCTGATCTAAAACACTGAACAAAAACTACTTTCATAAATAACTGAAACTGTTCATGCCACTTACGTTTTGTATTTCGACTAAAAATCTTTTAGCGGCTCTGACCAGTAGTAAGCCCAGGACCAAATACTTCACATATTGCGCGCTTTCGGCACCGCGGGTCGCCCCCTAGGTGGAGGTGGTTTTCGAGTCGTCCACTGAAAATATGACGCACTGATATTTAGTTACTCTCTGCTTGCCCGAACCCTAAGAGACGTGGAAACCGCAAAAAATGTTCTCTTGAATATGATTGCAGGACCCCCTTAAGTATCTATTCCACGATTACAAGAGCTTCTATATTAACACGTATTCAACATTCTCACAAGGTGGAGAACATTGAGGCGCACTGGCAACAGTTAGCGTTAACAGATTGCATTTTTAACTTTCATGCAGTCAGGGTAGAGAACCGCCAATGCTATCAAATAGGTTGGATCTTTTAACACTACAATATGCCAGTATTGTGCATGTCAACCAAGAAAAACAAAAATCCGAGATCACTTGTGCCAAGAAGCATTCAGTGCAAAGAATACAAAGGCATCAATACCGAACACCAAACCTACCTACTCCAATCAAAAACAAAAACCTCAAGAGTATAAAAGATATAAATCCTTTATTTTGGCAGGTCACGTGTTATTTCGTTCCGATCACAAAACGCCTTAATCCGATATGGTCTTCACTTGAGCCAATGAACCAATCTTTCTATTTTTTGCCAATCGTCACTTTCTTAACTTGGTTGCATACAAAACTGGTGGGGAATCACCAAATACATCTTGCCATTTAAATCGGAAATTAAACGCACCAGGAGAATTTGTGTATGCCCTGGGAAACCTAGTCGTACGCACAATTCTATTTGGATTTCCCCCAACCAAAAAAAAAAAAAAAATGTTGCAAAAATTTGGCTTGGCCTAAATGGTCGAATGCATTTCTCGTGTGCACCCGAGGGGAGAGCAGCCGAGACGATGGGCAACCCCGGGAGGCCAAATAACCCGAGGTTTCGAGGCTTCCGAAACCCAAACCGCGTCCGAGCGAACCGGAGAGTGGCTGCAGCCCTGCGGAGGCGGCCCCCACCGGTTCCCTCGGACGAGGTGCCTTGGCCGTCTTTCCCCACGGGCCGTGGCACTTTGCAAGTCCACACAAGGCAGACTTCTGAAGGTGGTGTGAATAAGAGGACTGGAGAGGAAAAACAAAATGGCTCCCACGTAAAAAAGAAAATAGAACAGGGAAGAACAAGAACTAGAAAACAGTCGAAAAGGGAGGCATGAGTTAGGGGCACCACTGAAGTAGTTTTAACGCACACACACTCCATACCGCACAGTAAACAGTCTCAAATGTACACACTTGCTCTCTTGCAATGACTCATTCACGTGGACAGCACACTGTCCCACATTCCTGTCTAGCAGTCCAGAAGATTCACCAGTCTCTTCAATTCAAAAAGTTATTCGTTTCGCATTCACTACACAGGCACTCAAAAAAAAAAAAAAAAAAGCCTAGACTTGCTTTTGGCAAACTCCAACAGTGGTGCATATTTACATTGAAACGTTTGGGAGAAGAAAAAAAAAATTAAAACAAGATTCCGAGCCTCTCCATCCACCATCAAAAATAAAAGGAGCCCGTTTTCTCACTTGCCACGCAACTGCGAGGGCAAAAGAAAAAAGTGTTACACTCTTGCCTAAAGCAAAATTTTTAGGAAAAAAAAATAGATGAACACAAGATTAATCTATTTCTTAATGTGCTCTCAACCCAATCACTGTAAAGAAAATCAGCAAATTTATAGTAGTGAACATATTTGGAGCAAGTAGAAGTTCCACATTTCATGCAGCAGATTGAGAAAAAAAGAGGCCAAGAAATATTGTGACGATGAATGAACGGTGGACAAAAGTCGCCCCTCCCTCACCCTCCCCAACGCAACACTTCCCTTCTCGGCCAAATGCTACTGTTGGTCGTCCTTCGACAAAACCAGACTGCCGGCGCCACTGCAGTAGTTATCTCTTACTTTTTCTGACGAGATGGCACCACCCCACCGCTGAGAAAAACATAGGTGAAAAGTGCAGCAGTCCCTGTTGCTTCTGACTGTGGTCTCCTTTGGGGGTAGAGGGAGAGATAGCCCTCCCCTCGTCCCCCTGTCCCTTGTAGTAGAGAGTCCCACGCAACAAACACAAAGAAAATTCCCCACACAGGACTTGCGGCGGCCTTGGCAGAGGGGTGGTCGGGCCTCTTCGAAACGCCAGTCGCCTCGACGATCGCCTCTTTTCATTTCTTTGGTCCTGTACACGAGAGGCACGGCAGGCGGGCAAAAAATTCGGGGCACGGCGGAGGAAGCCAGTCCTGGTGGGCATCCGCAGAGCGACGACGAAACGGAGAGGGGAACGAAAATGTTTCTCCTCGGCCAAGGCCACGACCAGCTCGAGGAGGGAGGGGCTCCTTCGACTTGCAAATAAATTATGAGGGATGAGCACTTCAATAAATACTTGTTCACTCAGGCACGCTCAGTTCTCTTCCTCTCTTTTCTTGTCGACTTGAGCACAGGCACGCACACACATCCACACTCGCTCTTCTGTACAATATGGAAACAGACTTCTGGGAAGTGGTGTACAAAAAGTTCTGCAAATGAAAAGAGAAAAGGACAGCGGTTACTGGTGGTGCTCCAAGCTATACACTTGAGGATAAAAAAAAAAAATAAGCCTCTTTCTAGATGGACTGGCTAAGGTCGTATGCCCCTAGGTTTCACATGTTCTCCCAATCCTAGTATAAAGCTTGCGGGTTACTTTTGTTAAAAGCCGGAAATTAATCTGGCTTCGTCTTTTAAGTGCAGTAGACTCAAAATATTACTCTTTATTCTATACCTAGGTTAACGAGAACTGTGGGAGCAGTCTTGACAAATGCACAAGCAACTCTATGGCAAGCACTATGCATTAATTAAAAAGCTATACCTCTAGACCTAACAAAAATGTTTTTGCTGGCAGCGTAAAACTCTGCGACTGAAGTTACTTTGCCTGCGGCTCAGGGTCATGGTTATGCCGACCTTAAAGGGACCATGAAACGATTCTGAAATCGAATTGCATCCACCGATCGTCGTAAAAGGTGTGAAAAGAAACACAAAACCACAGAAATCGGGAGCCAAAAAAATGTCTTCGATATAGAACTTTTAAAAGAAAACTGGACTCTTTTGCGCCTTCTTTCCTTCGAAAGCCCTCTGCCTTTTCACTGCGATGCATCCGCGGAAACGAAGCACGTCAGCCGAATCTACGTCGCCTATTGGGTAAGAGCCTAACACACCAGCAACGCGATCGTAAACAATAGATAGCCGGCGAGTGGTTCCTAAAAGTTTTGTTAAATAATATTCAGATCGACATTTTGTAGCATAATGGACCTTTTGTAGAAATACGCGGTGCGCATGCGCGGAGTATTTAATGCGCCTGAGTTCGAGAGTATCTAGTTCCAAACAATCCGCCATCTTGCATTTCTCGCCTTTGAGCGGTTTCGTAGTGTCGACCTCGGGGAGGAAGATTACGCACGATGGGGACAAAGGTGAGCTCGGGGGAGCCGTATCTAGGTCACATCGCCTCAATGGGTGAACAGGATGTAGCCGACGTTTTGGGTGTGGAACGGGTGGGAGAGGCCTTGGGCGCGCGTTGTTTTCCAGTCACCTAGTCTCGAACCGATTCGCGTGTCTAGGTGACAGCACATATTCGCCAAGAGGTCCATTAAAGATGTGACGAAAATTGCCAAATTTGATGATGCTGAGAGCCAAGCGCCATCTATCGTGTGGTAAACGAAGCAACTACTGCACCTGCGCAAGGGCCTGTGGTGATTGTTTAGTGACCCACGTGCGACGTGGCTGGCACGAGACACGTGCGGGCGGCTCAAAAGGAACGCAAGAGATAGACGTTTTTTTCTGCCCGGGAGCCTGGACTGGACGGTCGCTCATTTCACAGCTGTTGTGGGCACCCCAACCTAGGAAACTCGACAGGGCCGACCGGGCCGACAGCGTCGCTCAGTTACTACTTCGCGACGACCAAAGAACGTTTATTTTTCTACGTGTTCTTCTCGCGCGTCCCGACTTCAAGCAGCAAGAAAAAAGTACTTGAGACAGACCACGACGAACAAGAACGCTGGATCCACAAACACCCGAGAAAAGCTACAACGGCGACGAATCCGCCGGCTCCGACCAAGTGAGCTTGGCGGATAGGCCTAGCGGCCTAGCAGGCACTCAGACTCTGAACCGCGTTGCTTCAACGGTACTTGGCCAAGACCGTCTGCCCACGACCGGCTGGCGTGCTGAATGGAATATGGCCGGGCGACCTTTGTGGACCCTTCCCGTATTATAGTTTGATCGCTGACCTCAATTTTAGATTAAGAGGTGAGGTCAATCTCTTCCCCTTGTTTTCCGAGGCAGTGTTGATGAACACTGTCGTCGAAAAGGGACTCTCGTCGATTCTATCTTCTTGTTTTGTGTGATATAGAGCTCAAATAAACGCCGTATGGATTACCTTCGTAACACGGTATGTACACTTTGTTATTAGTATGCCATTTTTTATTCTGACACGACTGCACGTCGCTGTCGAGCTATAACAGTTCGTGGGAGCTACGTGCAATGCCGGTCCAACCTTCCTTTGCCGAGTGTCACGTCAGTATCGAGTTGCAATCGTAAAAGATCGGTCCCGAAGCGCTTACCAACAGCGCGAATACAGCACTTCCATCAAACGCGCGCGTCCGCTCCGAGTGTGAACACGTATTTACGTGGCTCTTGCTGAGACTGTCGTAGTTCAAATGTATCTTTTTTTAACGTCGGCTCGCTCCTGCATCTCCGAGGCCGCGAAAAACACCGCGGCAATTTGTTTCCATGTACGTCGCTTTGAAAATGACTAACACGGGCCGCCTTTTACCAACAATGACAGTTGGGCTGGAGTCTTCACCGGAAGACTCGCCGCACTTCCCAACAGGCATACCGGCGTATGAGACTAGTCCCATGGTGTCGCTGTAGCGCAACATATCTCATTGAATTTCGCTCAGCTGTGATGTGTCCATGCTAAAGCCTGGTTCACATGCAGCGATTTTGGCCCTAGAGCGGCGCGATTTCTGCCGTCGCTGCGCTCGTGCCGCTCAACCGCTGGTGCTGGCCAGAGCGCCGCGACGGCAGAAATCGCGCCGCTCTAGGGCCAAAACCGCTGCATGTGAAACACGCTTTAGTCCATGCCTATCGCGGCGATGAGAGGCGCCGATTCCGAAAATACGTCGGTGACATCAGCGCCATCCACGCAGTAAAAGCTACCGGCACACCGCCAACTCGCCGCCGCTAACGCTCCCATCTCCTACTGCCAAGAGAGCTTCCGGTTCCGGAAACAGGGCACGTCACGACCGTCAAAATTACGCCGCAGCTTGTTTGGCGGTCAGTTGGAGAGAAAGAAAAAGTCGATATTTCATTAATTTTTTGTGTAGAAGTTAATAAACCAAGACGAAAACGGATGCCTGTTCGGCATTCAGTGAACATTGACGGTTTAATGTAAAAGTTATCTGGCAAAAGTAAAAAGGTCATTTCATGGTCCCTTTAAAGACCGGAGACCACTTCGCGCTTTCCACTTTTCCCTCGTTTCCTCCTCTTCCTCCTACCCTTTCCACCACTGCCTGTTTCCTCCTTTCACCCTCTCTACCCCCTCTGTCCTCCAGCCCTGCTCCGCTAAGCCGGTGTTGGCTAAGCCCGCGGCGGCTATGCCATAGACTCCAACGAGAAAAAAAAAAGGGGGGGGGGGGGGGGTATTTACAAAAGAGCCACCCCAACAAGCGACCTTGAGTCCGTGCGTTGCAATGCCCTTAACTAGTGCAGGTTTTTAGGCAGCATGCCAGGCACTGGAATTTCTTGATATTTTTTTGTGACGTGTTTATTATTATTGGTTTTAGTTTTTTTTTTTTTTTATCGTTGAAATTTACGAGTGGTAGAGTGGCGAATTTTTTAGTCTTTCCAAACGGCGTCCGATGGACCGAGCATCAACGTCTCCCGCCTTTTGTGTCAAGAAAACGCCTGAGTGACGGTACTGAAAAGGAATACGTTTGTGAGAGGAGTAGCTTTCGTCGCACACTCAATTTGACTTTTCGTTGTGAAGAGGAAATGATCAAATTTAATGATCTGTTGAAAAACGCAAAGTGCGAGAAACAAACGCGGTTCTCATTTCCTGGTCCTAGAGCATTTCCTCGCTAATCCTCTGGCGCAGAGTGTGACGCGTCCTTTGAGGGGGCACCCTTTTTGCTGGCTTATCTCCATTCACATTGTCAAAAAGGTGTTGTCAAAAACGATCGCGGAGCGTCATCAAGAACTTGAGTCTGTTTCTGCAACAGAACGAAACCTAAGGCTGAATCCTCAGAAGCGACCCAGCATGTTGCAAACAGCCCTGGAATTCACGCTTACTGAAATTGCGACCATTAACAACTTGCTTGTTCACACATTGTGCACCCAGTGCGGCAAACCTGGACTGACCCTACAACAGTCGACGAAGCTTGGTCTAGCTGTGAAGTTGGTGCCAAGTTGCCCAGTTTGCGGAGATATTGCAAGCGCGTGGTCATCTTGTCATGAAGGATCTCGAGCATTTGAGGTGAATCTCCGTTCGATGCTGGCCACAAAGGCAACTGGCAAAGGCCCTACTGGAATGCATGACTTTTGGGCAGCAATGAGCATTTCACATCGTGGCTTACACCAGAAGACGTTTCAAGAACACCAAAAGAAGCATTTCCAAAGGGCATCAGAAGCTGCTGTCACTACAGCTTTCTCCAGGGCTGCCACCATTGTGAAAGAGCTGTACAAATGTATTGATCCTGGATTCACCAAAGATATCAGTCGTATACGATGGCAGATAGAAAACCCGGGGGCACTCCTCCCACATTGCCGTGGGATGTGTCATAGAGTTCTACACTGGTCTGCTGCTTGACTCAATGGTTCTGTCGAACGTTTACCTCTGATTTCAAGTGGCTGCTCCAGATTCAGAGAATGAGCACTATGCCAGATGGAAGGAGGATCACAAGTGCCAGAAAAACACCAAGGTGAAATCTGGAAGAATGGAGGTGGAAGCAGCGCTTATCTTGTTTGCTCGTTCTCTTGAAAAGCATGACCTGAGATATAAAACCATGGTGTCCAATGGGGACAGCAGGATCTTTCTTGCACTCACTGAGAACAGAGCTTACGGTTTTATACCTATCAAGAAAGAAGAATGTCTGAGCCATGTGTCGAAACTTGTGGGCTCTGCACTGCGAGCAATTGTGGAAAAAAACAAAGGAGAGCTGCCACTGGGAGGAAAGGGCCGATTGACTCAAGACCTCATCAAAAAGCTAACGAACTACTACTCGTTTGCATTGAAGAACAATTCCTCCAGCCTAGGTGAGATGCAGAGAGCGGTTATGGCGACATTCTATCAAGTCAGCTCCACTGACGACAACCCACATCATGACCTGTGCTCCCAAGGACCAGACTCAAGGTGCGAACAGCAGCGTGCTAAGGCACGAGGAGAAGAGCCACCTCCACACAGGTACAAGCTTCCTCAATATGTGTGCTGCGATGCTTCCTATATACAAGAGGCTCTCTGACCCAGCCCTCCTACCACGCCTTGGAGCTAAGACTCAAAACAGCGCAGAGTCTCTTCAGTGTAATTTGGTCTTTGCAGCAAAAAGAGCAGCACGCCTCCCTTTTTGCAGTACAGGACGGCGTAAGTGCAGCCACCGTGAGGTTCAATGAAGGGAATAAAATGGCAATTGAAGAGCTTTCCCAAGGGCTAAGTCTGAGACTTGGAACACAGACGCTGTAACGTGCAAAAGAGAACAATGCCCGCAGGCTTCGGAACGCAAAATATGTCTCAAAATACCAAGAGGAAGAGGGAACCGAAGGAGAAGGAGCAGTACTGTGACAGTGCCTTCTAAATTACTGATTTCATTTGCATTTTTGCTATTGCCCGTTTCATCTACATTTTACCAATAAACATTTTTGTCTTACATCTGCTGCTCGTGCTTCGGATATCTCGAGAACCAATCATCAGATTTTATTTCAGTCTGCATCAAAATTATCCAAAATGTTATATACAGGGGGAGAAGCTATTTTTGTTTCCAGAGTATACTCTTGGGATTAGTGATGCTAGGATTAGCTGTTACATGTCGCCAATACATGTGACCCCAAAAAGTTATCAACAAAACTGCAATTCATTGAACTGTCAAATTTTTTCTATAGCTTCTCCCCCTTGGGGCATGTCTTGGGCACAGGTAGGCAAGGTTTCAAGGTTCTGATAGTTTGTTAAGTGAGGCCCTGCTGCACAAGCGAGAGATATGCATATTTACATTACTTGGGAACATTTGGATGTAGAGACTGAAAATTTCACAGAGTTACTTGTACTGGTGTAAGTAGCATGTGCTCCAAATTTCATTCAGTTGTCTAAGAAATTTATAAAGATATTGTCGATCCCCGTGTCCGCCCCCTTAAGTCTGCTACACCCAAAGATCTGAGGCCAGATTCACTGAAACGATCTTACACCAAACATGTGCGTACGACAAAACGTAAGAACAAATTGGTATTCACGAAACGAAATTATTGCAACTTTTGCGCAGGTTACGATAAAATCCTTTGACAGCTCCGGAGCTGTCTTATGAACTTTTTACGATCAAATGAACATGGCCGACTTTATTGCTCAGTTACTTGGTCGGACGACCAACGGACATTTATTTTTCTATATGATCTTCTTGCCCTCCCCGATTTCAAGCAAGAAAAAAGAAAGCGCTTGAAACCGACCCCGACAACATGAACCCTGGATCCACAAACACCCGGGAAAAGCTACAATGGCAACGATCCCACTGACCAAGAGAGAGAGCTCGGCAGAATATAGGCCTAGCAGGCACTCAGACCTGCGCCAAAGCACGCGTTACTCCGACGGTCCTTGGCCAAGACCGTCTGCCCACGACCTGCTGAATGGAATATGCACGCGCAACCCTTATGGACCCTTCCCGTATTAGTATTTCATTCGCCAAACTCAATTTCAGATTAAGAGGTCAACCTCTTCCCCTCTTTTTCCGAGGCAGCAGTGACGAACGCTATCATCGAAAAGGGACTCTCACAGATTCTATCTCCTTGTTTTGTGTGATGCAGAGCTCAAATAAACGCAGTATAAATTACCATCGCAACATGTATGTACACTTTGTTATTAGTATGCCATTTTTATTCTGACACAGCGGTATGTCACTGTCGAGCTATAACAATTCGTCCCAGCTACACGGTGCCGGTCCAACCTTTCTTTGCCGAGACTCAAGTCGGTATTGAGTTGCTATCGTAAAAGATCGGTCCCGAAGTGCTTACCAAGACGCAGTTCAACAGTGCAAATCCAGCACTTAGATCAAACGCGCGCGTCCGCTCCGAGTGTGAACAGGTATTTACTCTCATAGTTCGTAAATATCTTCTTTAACGTCGGCTCGCTCCTGCATCTCCAAGGCCGCAAAAAAGCCGCGGTGATTTGTTTCTATCGACGCCGCTTTGCAAACGACTCACTGGCCGTCTTCTTTTAGCAACGACAAGTTGTGTTGACTCCATTGTAGGCATGGGCGAATAGAGGATTTTGGGTCCGAATCGAATTCGAAGCGAATAGTGATTTTAGCCGAATAATTTAGAATCGAATAGTTTCGAATAGTACAAGCAACAAATACTACAAGATATGTTTAATCTATATTTTTATATTTGCCCTTATATGGTATTAGAAGTACTGCAATTGTTAATTTGAAGTGTATTGATTTCGGGAGCACGAAATGGTCAAAATGGTCGGAAGCTTGCGCCACCTGACCGAAAATCCAAGCCAGGGTAAGTCAAACCCGTTTATATTGAACTCGCAAAAAAAGTACCAGTTCGCGATATAGAAGTTTTAATGAATTTGACTCAAAAATTCACTCTCTGCTGAAATATTACACAATGAGTAGTCTTGCATCTTCTGCTTTTTCTTCATTGCATCCGCGATAACGATATTTTTCTACGCTATCGACGAACTCTAAAATGCTGAGGCCGCTGTATATAGCGAACTATGCCGAGAGCACGGAGGACGCCCGAGCGGGAGCACCTTCTCCTGCAGAGCGCCGTTTTGCTCTGCAGGTTGGCTTTCCCCTACAAGAGGTGGCCGCGTTGAGAAGCCAACTAGCAGAACACTTTTCTTTTTTTTTTTCTGGGCGGCTGAGTCAATTACTTGAAAGAAAAAATAATATGCTCTTTTGCGGACAAAGCGGGGAGAGGGAGAACGGAGCACCCCCTCTCCGCTCCCTCCAGCTATATTTTCTTTTCTTCCCTGTGGTCGCCAGCGTGCTCTGCAAGCTGGCTTTCCCCCAATGTGGCCGCTCGCGTTAGGGGAAAGCCAGCTTGTAGAGCAAAACGGCGCTCTTGGTAGTTCGATATATCGGTAGCGGCTGCCATTTTTGTTCGATGCAACCATAGTTTTTGCTATATATTATCACTGTAACATTACTGTGAACAAAAATTCCTCGATATCAGGAATAATTCGATGTGAACGGGTTCAATATAGTCGGGTTTCACTGTATTTAGAAAGGTTGAATAATCATATTGTCGAATAATTCAATATTGTTGAATACTTAAATTCGATTCGAAGCGAATGCCGAATAGAACAGAATTCGATTGGCTATTCGTAATAACCGAATATTCGCCCATCCCTACTTCATAGTGATCTAGTTCGTACCAGTCAACGAAGGCGGTTATCCCGGCTTCATTCGGGTGCCTTGAAATAGTGTTGGCGTCGACAGATCGCTGCACGGACATGAACCCCAGGTGGCATAAAGACCACCTGTGCTTGTTATTAAAATCCATGTGTGTGTAGGCATTATACAAGGAAACTAGGAGGGAGAACTGGGAGCCAATGTGTACATGCAAAGGACGCATTTGTTACTGGCTCTAAAAATCCACTTGCTCCCAACTGCGCCGTGTTCTGCGATTGGTTGCTTGCGTTGACGAAGACGCTGTCGCCATAGCAACAGCCCACGCTCGCGGGGATGGGGAGCTTGCGTTACACCCCAAGTTTTAGTTTTTCCGCACGAGAACGTCGCTTTCCTCCTTTCACTTAAAAATGCGTTCGTGAGCACCGATTTCTCCTCTTGCAATGTTCTTAATTTACAAACTTCTTAGCTAAGTTGTCGTAACAAAGAAGCTCTTCGTGAATCGGGCCTCCAACATTCTTTTGCCAAAATCTAAGGCACGGCGCGCCTATAAAGAGCAATAATAGTAACGTTTGGAATCTCCATGCATGTGACTATTTTCACTGGTCAAATTTTATGGAAGTGGTTAGCATTCCGCGGTGCAAAAAGTAGGCGGGAATTAGCTGCAAACTCTTCCTTACGGGTTACGGCCACAAAATGTGTACACAGCACATTCTCGCGTCGCTCTCCGATGTACCGTATTTACACAATACAAGTCAACCCCCACAATATAAATCAACATTGGACATCAACAAAAAAAAAAAAATCTAGATGCACATTTTATTGCAAACACGTGAGAACAGCAAAGTATCCGTTCTGAACGCACAGCCTCCAACACTCGATCGATGCCTTCTGGCATGCTTTCGCTGCACAAGCACCCGCGAGGTGCATGATATATGCCCAGGCATTGTCGAAACTAGGAATTTCATGCTGGAGGCGGGACAACTGAAGCTGCTCCCTGTCGTTCTCACTCCGTCCGCACTGGTGATGTCAGTCCCGTCATCATCACTGCTACATTCTTGAAGCACGTCGGCGGCGTCGTCTAACAAAATCTCTTACTTCGCAAATGACAACATCAACCGCATCTTCTGCGCTTTCAAAGGCGATCGCGTTGCACTTCACGGGTAGGGACAGATTGCGCACGTTTGCGGCGTACGTTGCAGGCCCAACTTCCAACTCCAGAAGGCATTTCCACCTATCCAGACTTTGGCCTGAGGAAACCTCTTAGTTTGCTGTCACAGTTTAAGATCCCGCGCCATGGAGACTCCACTGGAGCATCTACCGCTCGGACGGGTCGAACTGGCATCCAACAGCACAGCGCAGTTGCTGGTTGCTTGTGGGTGAAGGATGGCTATAAACGAGCACTGAAAACCTAAACTTTCCGGATCACGCGTGCCAATACGAAAGAAACAGTTAGCGCTCCAGCATGATCGACACTCAATCGAACGACGTGCGACCGTGAGTCGTGCGAAAAACTGCGAAAAGAAGCCGTGACTGGCCGCAGGGAGTGAGCTGCGAGGCTGTTTCAGTGGCCTCCAGAATGGCTCTTACAAGAAGAGCCGCCAACCCCAGAAGTCGAGCGCACCGTGCGCTGTTCACCGCCATACATTTGGGTTAAATTTGAGAATCGCTATCAATAGTACTCGTTCGCGCAAGTAAAAAAAGCGAATTTGTAAAATGAGCGCACAGAATAACGCAATGGTACAAGTACAGCCAACGAACTGGTAACAAGCCACGGTGTTCTTGATATCGCGACTTTCGTTTTTGTCGGCGGTGGAATGCTACGGTTCGATTATAAGTTGACCCCCCCCCGGGGCTTCAGGTTTTAAAAAATTTAATGGGTCGACCAACATTTGTGCAAATATGGTACAGTTGAACCTCGATCTAACGAAGTCACCAGGACCCGCTGATTATTTCGTTAAATAGGGAACTTCGTAAAATCGAGGAAGGGATAGCTTGCGCATAGCCTGCGCGGGGACTCCGTATTTGTTCAATCGGAAACTTCGTAAAATCGGGTTTTGTTAAATCGAGGTTCAACAGTACATGCAAGATCCCGCTACGAACTCTGGGGTCACAAGAACTGACATCGCATGCACACATCGCGGACAAAAGCAAGGGAAATTGCTGCAACTGTCATGTCACGGGAACAGATACCAAAGATTGCGCATGCTGCAGATCTGCGTGTCACAGGACACAGTGACGTAGCCAAGAGGAGAGCTTCTGGTGCTTCCACACCCCTCCTTTCGAGAGGCACAAGCAAGCAGGGAGAGCGGCGCAAAAGGAAGAGGATGGCCGCGGCCCAACGCATCGTGTCGAGCACGTCGGGAGGCATTTTTTACACCGAACACCCGGGGAAAGCAAGAGCAATAATAAAGAAATTACGAGATCGGCATCCACTAAAAAGCAACTCCGCATTATTTTTAAAAAAAAGCAGTCCTTTTTGGCCTTATGTAGGAAGATTACACGTCAAATATTACGACCTAGTTCTGTCGACGTTTCTTAAAACAGTCCAGCAAACTTGGTAACGCGCCAAGTTGCTGAAATCTGACGACTCCAAAGCGCAAATTGAGCCGCAACCAACGCTACGTCAAGGCTACGGCGTTGGCGTAGCCAACATTGAGCTAAACATCATCACGATTCTTGTTTTTATTTCTCCGGGCAAGCGTAACGGGCGACGTCAGCAACGTTACCTCTCTGTGCCCTGCACTTCCGCAGCACGCTTCTTGGGAGCCGTCCGGCTGTCTCGAACCTCCCTCTCCCGCGTCATTACTGCCACCCTCGTCTTGCCATTAGCGATTTTTGTCCCACTGAGTTTCGTTCACACTACGTGCACAGAGTGAAGTTGCGGGTGTGCGGACATCAAATGTTTTAGAAACCAAAACGTGGTGAAGAGTGTGGTGCAGACGACACTTGCGCCTGGCACACGCCCAGCCCGATCCTGCCCGTCTTTTGACATATCATACCACGTGATAGCCATGGTTTTGGCAGCCGAAGGCCAATGTTGCCAGACAAAGCTGAACTTTTGGTGTCCACTTCTGCTCACGTTTAAAGCAAGCTTGAACAATATACAGTATAATCTCGTTAATTCAAACATGCTTAATTCAAACTTTTTATTCGAACTGACGCTGTGGTCCGGTCACACTATATGTATTTCAATGTACGAAAACGCCCGGTAATTCAAACTCTTAAACGTCCCCGCCGGTTAATTCGAACATCCCGCGCCGCCGACCATGCCCTTAGGAGCGGGCTAACTCGCGCGGCGGCGCCTCCGACCCGGCTGTGTGGCCGCGCTACTCCGTGCACTATGCTACTCCCATCTCCAGTTCCAAGTAACCATGACAACCAATCACATTGAATGCTGCGACGAGCGCTGCGGTACTGTTACCATTCTCTTTCTCGCACGGAGACTGTTTCACGCTGCTGCTCTTCAGCGTGGACGTGCAATCCCGCGTTGCTGCGGAACGGCACATTGTCGGTGGTCGCACAACTCACGTTATCTAGATTCCAAGCGTCATGGCGAGCCGGGGCACGTATCGCCCACCAAAGGACCTCAAGACGAAGGTAAAGACACTGCAAGAAGTTGACCAAGGTGCGCGCCCTTTCCAAGATTGAAATAGCGAAGAAACACAGTATCATGAAGCAGGCACGTAGCCAGGATTTTGTTTCGGGGGGGGGGGGGCCCGCCCATGACAAAATGCTGTATGAGGGGGAGGAGGGAGAGGAGGTCCCAGCAAAATGGAAGATTTCGGGGGGGGCCCAGGCCCCATGGGTCTCCCCCCTGGATACGTGCCTGTCATGGAGAGCACTCTATCAACATACATAAAGGACAGGGAGGCCATCTTCGCTGGATATGAAAAGGAGCATAAACCTTCCAGGAAGAGCCCGCGGACGTCAGTGCATCCCCAGCTTGAAGACGCTCTCATCATGTGGATAAAACAAGTTTGTAGCAGAAACCTTCCACTGAGTGGGCCAATAATTGCAGCCAAGGCGATGGAGTTTGCAAGCAAGATGGCTATTGAATTTTCGGCATCACACGGGTGGCTGTCGCGGTGTAAGGAACGTCACGGCCTTACTTTCAAGACAGTTTGTGGCGAGAAGGCGGACGTGGACAGAGCCAGATGCGAAGAGTGGCTATCCGGGGAGCTGAAGGATTGCCTTGCATCCTTCTCGCTCGACGTTTAATGCAGACGACACGCGGTATATTACAAACTGCTCCCGAACAAAACAATCCCTTTTCAAGGCGACGAATGTGCCGTTGGGAAAAGGAGCAAAGAAAGGCTTACGGTGATGGTGTGTGCAAACGCGACGGGCACGGAGCGATGTTGATTGCTCGTGATCGGAAAAGCTGCTAAGCCTCGCTGCTTCAAAGGTGTGAGGACCCTTCCCGTCGATTACTTTGCAAACAGAAAGGCATGGATGACCATGAATTCCTTTTCAGACTGGCTCCATGCACTTGATAGAAAACTTGCTTCGAAAGGCCGGAATATTCTGCTTTTTGTAGACAACTGCATTTTGTAGACAACTGAAAATCTGCTTCGAAGGACCTACATGCGATTCGCTTGGTATTCCTGCCAAAGAACACGACGTTGGAGCTGCAGCCAATGGATATGGGTGTCATCCGGAACTTGAAAACCTTGTACCGAAGGCACATCGTGAAGAGGATGCTTTTTGTGTCTAAACAGCGAGAGAAGACATACGCCATCAATCTTCTCGGCGCAATTCATTCTCGTCACCGCGTGCATCTCCTTCAAGCCGGAGGCCATTGCCAATTGTTTTCGGAAATGCGGCTTCGGCAAACCTGCAGCTGGAGGTGACGTGGAAGAGGCAGCGCAGCATTCGTCTCCAGACGACTGCTTTCCTGACAGCGCCAGCGGTGTACAGTTGAACCTCACTAACCACAAAGTTTGGTTGGTCATGCTTTATTTGGATGGGCTTTCTAGTTGTACGACGAAACCGAAACTGAAATCTGACGCGCTATCAGTTATAGCGAAGCAATTCCTGCTTTTCTTGCGTCCCAAAATACCACGAAGGTTATTAAAAGTAGAAATACAAAAAGTAATTTCTAAACGAAAAATTCCGAAAGTTTAGATTGCCCGATGTGCAAAAATGCGCGTTTCGGGAGGTAGCGTCACCTATGAACAGAGTGAATAACGGCAGGTTGCACCGCGTCTCGCCTCTATGCGAGGCATCAAGAACCAGTGCGGACTAAAGCCAACTACAAACCACGCCACTCGTAGTGGAGCTGCAAATGGCAACGAAGCTAAAAGCTGTCTTGCCGGAGACAAAAGTGAAGGTTTTGAGGGCGATGGACAGCGGCCTGAAGAAAAAGAGGGCACTGCGCACTTCGAGCTTGCACCAAGCACGATATCTACCACCCTGAGTGCAAGGAAGACAATCGAAGTCTGCTACGCAAACACCGTCCTCAACCCGGATGTGGAAGAGGCTCTGTTCTCATGGTTTAAGGACATAAGGGCGTGAAATCTGCCAGTGTCTGGTCAGCTTCTTGAAACGAGAGCGCAATCAGTCTGGCGTGTCTGTTAGGTCATGACGATTGCAGCGCGAGAAGTGGTTGGCTCCAGCGCGGTGACTCCAGGTGAAGAGGCTCCAGCCCAAAATCACGTCTTCAAATAAATGGAATTGTAGCGTCTCTGGTTGTTCTAGACTTGATTCGGAAGTTAAAATGGTCTGAAACGGTTGGTGAGAACGCCAACTTTTTATTGAATTAAGATATGGCCGAATTTAAATTAACGATGAAGACGCAGTATCGGCGTCTGTTCAGGCCGCTGGTCCCAATTCAAACTTAGTTTAATTCGAACAAATTTTCGGTCCCCCTGGAGTTTGATTTAATGAGATTGAACTTTATATTCCACTTTTCGCGAAGCAAATGATGTAGTGTCTGGTGAGTGTTTTTTATATTGTGAAATCCCTAATCTCAAAAATCTACGTAATTAAGCGGAGTTGCCCTTAAGCACAACAGCTGATAAAACTTATAAACAGAGATTGTGTGGACGTGGTTCTGCCATATAAAACTTAATATTTTGAAAACTCCAGTAGCGGGCATCCTAAAGTTAAAATTAAATACCGTATTTATCCGAATATAACGCAAGTTTTTTTTCAAAATTTCCCTCACGTAATTTGGGGGTTCGCGTTATAATCGAAACGCCTCAAAAATTTGCCTTGGCGGTGTCGCGGCACAGGCTCTTTAAAATGGCTACGACAAATCTCGCGATCTTTCAATCTTATGCTGGCAACATATACAGGCTGGCAACAGCCAATCCAATCCTATTCTCGTTTGCGACTCGTTGCGCCCATGTTAGGGTTAGATTACCCATGTGCCCGAGCACGACCGAGTCCCCGAGTTTCGCGGGCTGCTGCGTCGTGCTTCTGCGACTGGACTGGAGCATAAGGCAACGCGACGAGCTCAGTACGACCCCCCTTTAAAAGAAGCGTAATTTTGATGGCTGAGGAAATCGGAAACAATGCCGCGGCTCGACGGCTACATGTGACAGAACGACTATCCGTGGGTGGAGCTCCAGCGTGAAGCGCTCTTCAAGTGTGAGCCCGGCCGAAAAGTCTTCCGCGGACCTCGTTGTGGCCGTCACCGATGGTGAAAGCGACGAGTAAACTCGTTTTATTTTGAGAAACTGCAGGTGTTGGCCACGATGTGCAACAATTAAAGGTACTTTTTTCCCCTCACTTTACTCGCGTTACATTCGTGTTCTTTCTTCCGTTTTTTTGGTGCTGTGAAAAGTCATCCCTCGCGTTACAATCGTGGTCGCGTTACATTCGAGTAAATACGGTATTTAGTAAATCGCGATTCGATTAGGGTCAGAAACGCATAAAAATCGGCAAACCGGCACCTTGCTTGCAATAGTCCTATTTCGTAGCTTGATGAAACTCTGTCAAACTGACCCCTTAACAAGCATTTCCGAGTGTCAAGCGAGCCCTAAACAAGCGTTTACCCACATTTTCAAAAGTGGTCCCTCAATTTCTGCCTTATAACGCCACAATCTGTCGCGCCGTTACCTGCAATGATCGCGGTGGTGGCACGGCAGCGACGCTCTCAGTCAAAGACTCTAAGCGCCCTACCTACGAGCTAAGAGTGGCAACAATCCCTTCCTCAAACGGGATGGCCAATCAGACCAGACCAAAGACCCCTAAACAGGCTTCTGCACACTTACCACAGTTTTGCACTACTAAAGAGACGACTTGTCTATTTGTTGGCGTTTGCTTCTGGATCCTCCATCTGCAAGTCTGCCACATAGAGGTTCTTGTCGATGACCTGGGAAAGAAGAAAACACTACGCTGAGAATCATCCCCCTCACGTCTGCAGTCGTCACCCGGAAGCCCAAGATCATCAGCTGCCTTGTTGTCCGCACTGCTCCGTAGGTAGCAGAACTGACTGTATGCTCATCATGACAAAAAAAAAAGGCACAAAATTTTTTTTACCCTCAACACTGAAAATAAAACAGCCTGGCCCACAACTAGAAAACTTGAAACAGGCGCCTCACTTGTCTTAACGTCGAGGCAGATCTCCGTAAAGAAAGGATTTGTGCACTGTTTACACACTGTGCGAAATAGTTCTAAGATATTTGTTAGCCAGCAAAAACACTACCGTAATATCCCGACTCATCGCCCACCCCCCTGCCGCTTGAAATTCATAGAAAAAGTGGGGTGGGCCATGTCTCGGTGGGTGAGCACAAAATGTTAATAAAAGCGGAGAAAGCCGCCCAGTTTTCTCTCCGTATCTAGCGCTGCTACGCAACAGATGCATTAAACTCAAAACTCGATTTAGTTTTATTGTTTTATAGAAAAAATGCTCACGAAAGAATGTTTTACTACCCCAAAGTCCGTTGCTTGCATACGCGCTAGGAACACCACCGATCTGCATAGAGCACGAACGTTTGTTCCGTGAAAACACGTCACCACTATGTTCTCCAAGTTAGTAAAAAGAAAGAGAAGAAAAGAAAGAAAATTCTGCAAGAAAATAGAAAAACCAACCAGGCGCAACGAGCGAGCGAGCGAGCGGACCAAAGAAGCCACGAAGAGCAATGCTGGGAAAGCGGAAAAGCCGGCGATCGCGTGGCAAATACTTTGGCGTCTGGCCAAGTCGGGCGCCTTGTCAATCACAAGCTCTTGCGCAACTTCCTTGTTTTTTGCGTACATGCGTGCGTCCGTGCACGGCGTGCTATCAATGGGGGTTTGGGACGCTCTACTAACGTCTGTGTAGGGCGTCCCAGAAAAGCTTTATTTACCTGTTGGCTTTGTCTAAAACATTGCACAACCGCGGTCGCGACGTGCGGGGAGAAGGAGCGGGTTCGCAGCGACCTTACTTCGGCGGAGACAGACTTCGACCTTACACTCCGCGGTTACATCCTAAAATATGGGGCGTACGCTTACCTCGCGATTCCTGACTGGGTTAATGCTTGTGTTATCTTTCCGATTCTTTTTTTTTTTTGTCGGATCGACATTTTCGTAAGCAAAACAAACTTTTATTTTGTTATCTTCATTGTTTTCTTTTCGCATGGATACACTACCATTTCGGAGTCGCTCACGCGAAAAATGCGTAAGCAAAGAGAGGGCCTTTCTCTCCGTTTTACTTTGTCACGGACGTCCTCCAACTGTAAGGTCCGCGGCCGCGTCATTTGGGTAGGATGTGTGTTTGCAGATCGCGGAGTCCGCGTTGGGGTATTTGAAGGGGTGGGCGATGACTGTTTTTTTAGAAATCTATATTGGCCCAAAAATTGGGGTGGGCGATGACTCTGGGATGGGCGATGACTCGGGATATTACGGTAATGTTTTTGTAAAATAACAACAACCAAATCTTAAACGCCCACTAACACTATCTAAATTCCCGAGGAAACAAGTGACACTCCATACAGAGCCAGACTTTTCCTACCATGGTTCACGATGCGAGGACGAGGAACACAACCGTAAATTCCCATACGAACGCCCTCCCCCCTGACAGGTCGACCATTCCGTTTTCTCGGCAGAATATACGTAGGTTAAAATTCCTGAAGCGTCCCCCCACCACCATTCCGGGGGGGTACCACCATTACCATGTCACAGGTACCACCATTCCTCTCGGAACGGTGGTACCTGCGACAAGGGAATCTGTAGCGGTTTCCCGCGTGTCACAGGGCTACGGACTGCAAACCTGCTGCTGCGGTATCGATTCCGGTGACACGGGAGGTCATAGCAGCTTCTTGCATGGTAATCACGTGCAACCCTTATGATGCAAGGCCTGGCCGACAGAGGGGGTCCATTTGGACGTCGCCTGATGTGAGCGAAATTTTGGAATTCACCCCACGGATGTTTAACTGGAAAAACAGCACGGGCGACTAAGGAGAGGTCTTTCGTCACGCATCTTACAGTATACAGAATGTTTTGCTATAAAATGCCTCGGTTGGACACCGTGCCACGTTCTTGTCATTCCTTGCCGTGGGGAGAGTTGTCGGAACAAAACAAGAAGCTTAGCTTCCGACCCCACTTGTGTCACCTTCAGTCACCTCTGCAAAATCTAAGAGTCTTACAGTCGACTCTCGATAATATAGTCACTTTGTTAGAATTATCGGTCAGTTCGAAGGCGGGGGTGCAGTCCCGGCAAACACGCATACGAGTCTATGGGGAAAATAGCGCGGCAATTCGAAGTTTAACCTATGGGACAGGTTAATTCAGAGGATTTATTTTATGCGCTCAAAAAGTTCGACACCTCTGGGATCAAGTTGGAAGGTGGGCAGTCGGTCCATTTTGGTAAGAGGAGCAAAAAGTGCAAGAAAGGCACAAGGACAAGTAGACTAAAGGCACGAACACAGCACCGACTTACTACTGTTTCCTTTCTCATTTTCAATACATACATGAAAGAAAACAAAGGAAGTCAGTGCTGGATTTGCATCTTGCCTATTTGTCCACATCTTTTTCTTTGCGGTTTTCTTTGGTTACTAACTCTGGGAGCATGAAAAAGCCTCAATTGCACTGACCAGCTTAAACCGCACCCATGCACACTATCACTTTCGCCCACCATGTATACGGTTGGGAAAGGGGAACAAATGAGGTGCGCAACAAGCTGCCAGCTGGTTAAGCCAATTAAGCGGCCAATCCTTGCCAAGCCAGCATGGCTACAGGCACACCCATCATGGCGTCGTTTACACGTAAATTACAAAAGCGAGCGCAGCAAGTACGGCCAACGAAGCTCGGATCAAGGTATTACTCAGCCCTAAGAGACATTTTGCCCACCGAATATACTGATGTCAACAAAAATGCCGTGGTCAGTAGTTCGCTTTCGGCCACTGATATCGTGCAAGTGGTTAGGCCTCAGAACTATCATGTCACTTTCCGAGGAAGTTCCCAAGTGCTGCTGAGGCAGACTTTGCTCGTGGAACCACAGTAGAATTTTGCGTTTTCTTTGGCAAAGGAGCTGCCGAAGGCATCCCGAAAAACCTTAGTCATACTGCGCGTCTTCATTAGCGGAATGCTGCGAGTCTCTATTAGCGGAGGCAAGTGAAAAATTCACTCCCCCCGGTGAGTAGTCGATAGAAAAAACGGGTTTTCTTATTCGAAGTACGCTCAATTCGAAACGTGTCGTTGGCTTAAAATTACTGAATTACTGACTTTGAATTAAGAGACCCTTGGAAAGGTATGTAGCACCGCTACAGACAGCCAGGCTCAACGCTACAGACAGCCAGGCTAATGCCGTCCGCTTATACCAGACCGGCAGGCAACACCGGCATCGTCCCACCCCCCCCCCCCCCCCCACCGGCGAGCGCCGCGACTGCCAAATCCCGTTCTTGCCCGTCTGCGAGTCCTCACCTTGGGGATGGGCTTGATCTCTGTGCCCAGCTCCTGCTCGATGCGGTGCAGGGAGAAGCGGTCGTCGTAGGTGATCAGGTTGATGGCGATGCCCAGGTGGCCGAAGCGCCCGGACCGGCCGATCCTGTGCAGGTATGTCTCCGCCATCTTGGGGAAGTCGAAGTTGATCACCACATTCACCGCCTGGATGTCTATGCCCCTCGTGAACAGGTCTGAAACGCATAGAAGGAAGAACGGGCTTGACACGTCCGGCAGAGGGCCGAAAACTAGGGATAACCGAGCAGACTTTCGACAGCGTCCCTTATGCCAGTCCCACTAAAGCGACAAATGGAAACGACCAATGGCAACGATCCTCTGACCAGATTCTTTCACGATTTCACGGGCTCTGTAGAATAAAGGAGGCCATGCGCAAACACTAGCATCACGCGCTCGAAGGCATCTTTGGCAGGCTCGCAATCTCTCGCGCTTACTCCACGAGCGCCGAACGTCCAAAAGTCTGCCAAAGGTACCATTGCAACCGTGCTGCACGGGTTGGAGGTTCGTCGGTGTGTGTAGTTTTTGTTCAACGCTCTAGTCGGACTCTGGCATCGTGGAGCCACAGGCGGTCTCTGGAGACGACACAGGTCCCCCTTGACTACCAACGAGGCGAGGATGGCAGGGAGGAACTTCACGTGTCCCGGCGCAAGCTTCGACTCTCCGACAGCGCTTTCAGCATCTCTTCGAGCGAGTACGTGCAGCCAAAGCCAGACGGAAAGCGTGGAACGCTTGCTTGAGATCGGACGTCCCAGAGAGTCGCTTCCCTCATTCCGTCAGGCAACTACGCTCTAATAACCCACAAGTCGACAGGGCGGTGGATGCATCGCGATTGCCGAACCTATCGACCACCTCCCTTTCCTCGCCCGGCCCCTCCCTTTTCAGTTTACTTGACCTTGTTACCATAGCGAGCCAGGTTATTGCCATTTTAGATTTTAATGGTCTTCCCCCCCCCCCCCCCCCCCGAAACTGGCCTTTCTGGTGGCTTGCCAACAACAGTTTCAGTGCTCTGTGTCTCAGTAAGACAAGAGAAGGTCAGCAATGGCAGCTGTAATCTGGCGCATGTGCAAAGTCTATAAAAGAAAACCTTAATGCAAGCCCCAGGCAACAATTCTCAACTTCGTGCGACTGAGTGTGCCCCAAGCAAGCAGATTAATCTGTTATAAGGCAGCTACTTCCTGCCTCATCCATTAGGCCACCCGGAACATAAATGATCACCTTAGCACGGATCATGCGTTCTTTGCTGCAGTCTGCGAAAACAAAAAAATGTACATTTAATTTCCACAGTACAGTCATGTCGTAATGCGAACCGTACAATAAAACACTGTACCACCCCTGTCTTAATTCCACGATGGGGAATACCTATAAAACATACGAAATAAAAACTATAGGCACATATTGGCTTTGCAAAAATGTAAAGCGAGGTGAAACTCTAGGGCAGATTCACGTAAGCTATTACAGTCATTCTTCCCGCGCACGATGTACGTGAGCAAAGGTCGACCGAGAAGCAGCCCCAATCGAGGTTCCCTTGACATCCCTAACGTAATCAAAGGGCAACAATCAGTTACGCACTGGGGTCAGAGATATGTGTCGTGTTCGTATAACAGTCTAAGCTCATTACAACAGACGTGGTTACAACATGACGTTTGGATATAACATACCGATTTGTGAAGTTCGGTTGGTTTTCCTCCACATACCATTGACTCAACTTCACATCTGCATACAACATACTCCTCTTTCAACAGACCGAAATCTTGGTCAAAATCAAGGTCTGTTATAACGAGCTTAGACTGTAAACACTATGCCACCCTCCAAGAGACAAAATGAACTAAGGAAATTCTTCCCACAACCTCGACAACTGGCGAAAAGGGTGAGGCATCCTCACCGGAGCAGACTAGGTTCCTGCAGAGGCCAGCGCGGAAGTCGTGGAACACGCGGTTGCGGTGCTGTTGAGACATCTTGGCGTGGATGTAGTAGCACGAGTAGCCCAACTCTGTTATCTTCTTGGCCAAAAGCTCCACTCGCTGAGTCGAGTTGCAGAAGATGATGGACTGGTTGATCTGCAGCTGAAAGACCACCCCAGCAACAGCAGGTGTACAGCATCCAACACCAAACGGTACAACTCGAGACAAACAAGATCCGTGGACAACTTGCTACAGAGAAACTTTTCGGGCACAAGCTGGCTAAATACAGTCATTTTTGTCTTGTTAGCAGGGAAGACACAGACGACCTTCGAGGGACCAGAGGTGCCCATATTAATTGGACGACCGTAGAACGACGCAACAAGATACCAACGAAGTCTAAGGCCTTCTCTATTGAATTCTCCGATATCCGTTTCCGGGTTTGCCGCTCAGGAAGTGGAGAAGTTTTGTCAGCATTACGATGCCTCAGTAGCAGAACTGACAATGAATTCTCATCACGGAAGCAAACCCAGAAGAAAACGACAGAAAGGAAGCCAGCAGACGGGCCAGGTGGGGCTTACCTTGGAGAAGAGCGTGTTGAGACAGTGCACCTTCTGCCTCTCTTGAACGAAGGCGTAGTACTGCGTAACTCCCTTCAGGGTTAGCTCGTCCATCAGGTTTATCTCGTACGGGCTGTGGAGGTGCTTCTTCTGCGGAGGGGCAAAGGGAGGGCCTCCAGTCATCCAGAGCTCTCGGCTTCAAGCCCCCTTACGCGGCAGTCTAGAACTTTTGTTTTCTCAGTGAATCGGATGTGTCCGTCAAGAGGCCATTCAGTAGCAGAACTGACACGAAAATTCATCAGTGAAAACAAAAGGAGGCAAGAAACTTTCAGCCTTTCCACTCTGGTAAAGAAGGAAGAGCAGCAGAGCTGTACTACGTACGACTAACTATGAGCGACGGCAGACACCAGACAACTGGCAAGCCGTTTTCTGGTTGCTGCCTCGCTCATAGATGGTGGTAGCTCTCCGGAGAGTTGTGTCAACATTTGTTTGCTGGCGGACATGGTCCTGGGGAAACTAGCCCTTAACAGCTCCGCTGTAATAATGTTTAGAGACCCCTGGTCCAGGAGAAGGGACAGGCTCACCATGAACTGCTCCACAGTCAGGGGGAATGTGGCAGAGTAGAGGAGGATCTGTCTGTCCTGAGGAAGGAAGCTGATCACTTTGTCCAGGAGGCCCTTGAAATCCTGGGACAGCAACTTGTCCGCCTGAAAGAAAACGGCCCTCCCTGTTCAGGCACTACCGCAACGGCCACCCACACACCCGCACCCAAAGGGCAACGGGGGCGAGGGAAAACCAACGCCAAACACTTCGGATAAGAAACGTTGATGCAATGTTTGAAGCCAGGCCAATCTTAAGAAGATGTGGAGGACAACTTCACATCAAAATGTTGCTCTCACAAACTACAGTAAAATACCACTTGAACGAACGTCATTTAAACAAACTATTCAGTTTTACGAACTTTTTTAAGGGAGCACGTGGGGATCGACAAATATTTTTTTTAATTTTAGGAGGATTTTGATTAAACTTTGCATGCATGTTTGTAATGCCTGTATGGTGATACATGCAAAATATCACTGCGATATCTCTGTTACTTTTTTACTTATGTATTATTTCTCCTTCGAACCTTGTGGAGTGCCTGCAGAATTTAGAAAATGTGATAGAAGACTGGTTGGGCTTGGAGTATGTTCCCAAATGAATGTCATACAGCGTGACATTCTGGGATTAATTTTTTGCACGATTTTCAGTCGGAATTTTTCATCGCCTTGCATGAATGGATATGAATTGCACACACATAAAGAACCACATTATAAATACAAAAAGGTATACTCTGAAAAAACAAGTATGTCATTATGTGTAGTGTAGTTCAAAGTACATAATAAAATAAACTGAGCAACAATAGTCAAAACGGTTGCCGAGATATCAGCTCCACGAGCAGGACAAAAAGCAAAAAATTTGATTCTGAGAAAACGGTCTCTAAAGTTTCAAGTTGTGTTTCTCACTCTAGAAGGCACCAGGGTTATAGTCTTCCGTGTCCTTCTCGACACAGCACTTCTTCGGCTTCTGCCCCTTTGCCTGAAGAGCTCTCGATGCCTTCTTCCTTGAGGCGTCCTTCTCTGCTGCTCTCCGAAGTGCAAGCCCCCCAGGTCAGATGCCGAGGGAACTGCAGAACTCTGTATGCACGGAAGCTGCCACAGTTGAACCTGCAGATTGCCTCGCTAACGGCGGTCTCTGCTGCAACCAGGGATGCATGTTCGTCTTTAGGGAGGACTGACCAGATAACAGAGTGCAGACTCTCTGCCGCATTCTGAGTCTTCTTCCCCTTGCATCGGTCAAGCTGAGGTTCAGAGAGGCGCTGGTACACGGGCAGAAGTGCAGCAGCAACATGGCTCGTCAGCCTGTACTTGTGAGCTGGCTGCGGCTCACCTTGAGCTTCTGCTGCTCGATGCCTACACCAGCTCATGGGACCAGGAGGGCAAAGCTCGTGATGGGGTTCTTAGTCTGTAGACGTCACATGATAGAACGTTGCCATCACTGCTCTCTGCATGTCTGCAACGTTGGAGTGGCTTTGCAGAGCCATGCCATATTAGCTGGTGAGTCGCTTGATAAGCTCCTGCGTGAGGCCACCTCTTCCGCCGAGGGGTTGCCCTTTCTTGCCCTTGGTGATCAGACCACGCAGCGCGGACCCCATCCTCTTTTGCACATGGTTGATGCAGTCCTCCTTAGTGAATGGAATGAAGCCATAGGTTGCATCCTCGCTGAGGGCCAAGAATGTGCGGCTGTCTCCGTCGCAGACGATGCTTGTGTAGCGGAGGTCATTCTTTGCGAGGGAACGTCTGAACAGCATCAAGGCAGCTTCCACCTCCATCCTACCCGACTTCACCTCGGTATTCTTCAGGCACTCGTGCGACTGCCTCCACTGGCTGTAGCCCTCGGAGTCTTGCTCTGGGCCCAGTGCACACCCATGGCACAGGTTGGACAGAACCACGGAGTCCAGCACTAACCCAGTGTAATACTCTATCACAGTGCCCACGCCAATGTGAGACGTGTGGCCGCGAGTCATCCATGTTCCATCATATACTACGGTCACATTTTTCATGAAGGTTGGGTCCATGTCTCTGTAAACATTACGTACACCTGCAACAGAGTCAACAAACACACTTGCAGCAGCTGCATCCGCAGCAGGCCTGAACGTGTTCTTGAGGTGCCCCTGGAAGGTTTTCTGGTGCAGTCGCCGATGCGAAACATTCTTGAAGGACCAGAAGTCTGTTAGCGCAGTTGAGCCTTTGCCGACACTCTTCATGGCCTGCATCGATCTCAGGTTCACCTCGAAGGCACGGCTGTCTTTTCGCGGCGACAACCATTCATTCGCGACAGCGCCACACGTGGAGCAAGTCAGGATCATTTTCACGGCAACCCAAGCCGTGTTCCCTGCGCAACTGATTCCTGGCCGCAAGCACTTTTGGCACGGTGTCTCGCTAAGCAGCGCGTTCAGTGCCGCGATTTGGACCACCAAATATTCCTCGGATGGCTCCGCACTAGCGGGTTTTGCGCCTTCGCCAGTTAACTGCATCTTCCGCTCAGTTGCCGACACTGAGCTCAACGACTCGTGGACCGCCGCGGCGCACTCGCGGGACGCCTCTGGTGAAACAAATTTTGGCTGCAAATGCACCTGAACCGTGCGATTGGTGCTCGTAGACGGCGCTTCTTCAACGGGACTCGCAACACTCGAAGTGCTAGGCAGCACGTTCACGTCGTCCGCGGAAGACTCCGCTTCAACAAAGCGCTCACTTTCGGAGAGCGACACCAAGAGCTTTTTCCTGCTCTTCTTGGCCATCGGAGATTTCCGCTTACGGCTGCCGAAGCGATGTGCCGTTGCGTACTTCTTGAACGATCGTCGATCCATAATCGCCGGACAGCGTTGAAGAAGAAACAAACTATCGTGATCCGAGACTCCAAAAGGCACAGCGGGCGATCACGCGAAAGCAGCCGGGAGCAGACGACGAACTCGCGGAAAGCGCGGGGAGCAGCGCGGTTGCTAGGGGCAACCACGGAGCCGGCCAATGACGGAGCGCGCCTGACCCGCGCGGGAGGGAAGGCCAATCGGAGGCCGCCGTTTCCATCTGCGAGGCTTCCGAAGTTTTGTTTTTTATGTGTTACTTCGCATTTGAGGAGACGGTAGACGCGGGAAATGGAAAGATGACGAAATGCGCTTTCCGTTGATACCAAGATGGCCGCGCCCGATAGCACCGTCGCGGAGAAACGGAGGTTTGAAAAACATGTATTTTTTGCGGATTTGAAGCAATATTCCTCTACGTGTAAGTGATTATTTATAGCACTTAGAGGTAGTTTTCAACGAAAAAACTTTGAGGGGGCATAGAGAAAGACCCACAGATGTGAAATATTCAACTTTCTAAAAATCAACTTTTTTGACATTTTTCGCGAGTTGATCCCCGCGTCCTCCCTTAAATCCCCCACCGAAGCGCCATTGAACCCAATGCAAACGCCCTTCAGTTTAACGAAATTCAGCGCAATGCGCATTTCAGTTCTACGAACCTATTCCGCGGCACTATCCTATATCTTCCGGGTCATATTGATCACTCCAAGAATCCAAGAAGTACAACCCGCACTTTTTGTTGCATATTTTCACGTTGAGAAGCGCGCAACGTATAATTTGCCGCCATTTTAGCTTTGAACTGGATTGGCTATCTAGATAAGCTCGTAGCCAGCCGAAGCCATAGCTGGCTTTGCGTGTTTAGCTGGCTTCACAGCCATAGCCATAGCCGCAGCTTCAGCCACCAAGAAAAGGCGATCGCGTGCTGGTTAATCATGAGCGCCAAGCGAAAGCGCCTGTATCTAGATGAAAAATGGGATATTTTGCGAAGGCTGGACTCCGGGCAGCGTCAAGTCGACTGTTGCGAAAGCATTTGGGATCCCGGCATCGTCATTGTCTACGATTAAGAGCCAACGCCAAGCAATCGCAGCCGCATCGGAAAGTGCGCAGCTCGGCCCCGCGCGCAAAAGACTGTGCACTGGGTACTTCAGTAAAGTCGACGACGCTGTTGCCACATGGCTAAAAGATTTACGAGCCAGGAACATTCCGGTTTCAGGAAACATGATTCAAAAGAAAGCCGTTGAATTCGCAGCGCTTTTCGACGTCATCGGTTTTGACGCAAGCAGCGGATGGCTGCATCGCTTTCGGGCACGCTACGGCATCGTGTGGAAACAGGTCTGCGGTGAAGCAAGCAGCGCGGACACCGCTGCGGCCAGCACGTGGAGAGAAGAGAAATTGCGCGACGTCATGAGCGACTACAGCCCGGACGATGTATACAACGCGGACGAGACCGGTGTATTTTACCAACTGCTCTCGAACAAAACCATGTGCTACGAAGACGACACATGCAAAGGTGGAAAGCACTCCAAGGTGAGGATCACAGCATTGTTTTGCTGTAACGCATCGGGCACGCATAAGATGAAACCTTTGATCATCGGTCGCTACGTCCACCCAAGGTGCTTTAAAGGGCTTGCATCGCTCCCATGTGATTACACCCATAATTCAAAGGCCTGGATGTCGCGTGAACTGTTCACAAAGTGGATCGTACGCGTGAACAATGAGATGGCTAACAAGAATCGCAAGATTTTGTTAATATTGGGCAATTGCTCGGCCCACTTAGTCGACACACGCCTCAGCAACATGAGAGTTGAGTTTCTCCCGCTCAACTGCACGTCCATCTTACAGCCTCTTGATCTCGGTATCATCAAAAATGTAAAGGTGCACTACAGGAAGCGGCTTGTGCAGCGCATCCTGATAAATCTGAGAATGAAGAAGCCTGACCCAATTGATGTGAGACAGGCAGCTGAAATGCTCACAGGCACTTGGTGGACTGTGAAGCCAGCAACAATAGTGAACTGCTGGGAAAAAGCAGGTCTAAGCGCTGCAAACTAGACCACTGTGGATGCTAATCTCGAAGAGGAGGAACAAGACACTGATGGAGAGAGCTCCGAACCCGATGGCTGGAAGGAATTGTCGGAAAGACTGGGTGCAGACAGCCCTTTGCCTTTTGAGGACTATGCCGCCTCCGACTCCCAGATTGAGACATGTGCCACGCTGACTACTGAAGAGATTGTAGCGAGCGCACTACCTCAGAAAGAAGAAGAGGAAGAAGAATCAACCCTCGAAGAGGAAGCAGCAAAAATTTCAGCTAAAGAAGCACTGATGTGCTTGGAGAAACTGAAGGCCTTTGCTGCCCAGCAGACTGCTGTGCCGGAGAAGTTTCATGAGAGCTTGGATACAGTGACTCAATTCACGACCAGCGCAGTCCTAAACGCACAAGTGCAGCAAAAGATTACTGCATTCTACACAAAGTGCTAAGTGGCGGAAATACACTTGCAAATGAGCAGAGTGACAAATAAATGGGTTGAAATATCATTTGAACACTCGATTTTTCCTTTAGTTTGTGATAACAAGCTGCAACATACTTATTTCAGTTGAGTGAACTTTCACTTTAACAAACGTTTTCCTGAGGTCCCTTGAAGTTTGTTCAAGTGAAGTTTCACTGTATAGACCTTTCCGTTGCTTACCACCTGGGCGAAAAATGCGGACAGAGCTAGGGGCGCACACGCAGCGTGTGCTTAGAAGAGAACAGAGCAACAGCGCATGCTTAGAAGGCGTTATACAGCCCAGCAGCCAAAGATGGCAGTGTGCAAAAGGCGATGTTTGCGAAGTTCTATAGCGCTCACGAATACTAGACAAATGCCCCCCCCCCCCCCCCCTTGCAAAGAAATGAAAAGAAAAAAAAATATATTTTACTTACTACGGGTAGCTAATGTGCGTATTTATAAACCTCTCGCCACCCCAGATGTCCCTGTTGGGTTGCTTCTCAGGAAGTGGAGAAGTTGTGTCAGCAGTGTCATGCCTCAGTAGCAGAACTGACAATTAGTTCTCATCATGAAAGCAACCAGACAGGAAAACACTGTCCCCCTAAAAGGCAGGCTCCACAACCTCCTTGCCCCAGAACGTACCTCATCCAGGATGAGCATGCTGCACTTGTCCATTTGGGCAACGCGCTTTTCCATGAGATCCAGGATGCGACCAGGGGTGGCAATTATTACGTGCACTGCATAGACAGAACAGGGAGCACGTCATCCAAAACCGATGCAACCAGGAAATGTATTTTAGCGCAGGCCCCACGAGCCAAATCAATCAGCACCTTCATATGCTGCGCTGCAATATATAAAAAATGAGCATATCTGAGTGAAAATACCGAAAGACAAACTTGCCAAAATCAGAAAATGGACTCTTAGAAACAAGCATGGCATTTCCAGATGCTCGTGTGCAAAGTATATTGGTCATCGGCTAATGCCCATGTTTCACACTGCATTAAACAAGTGTCCGGGGTGTTGATTTGCCCAAAACCCCTCGTCGCGCAACTTTGCAGAAGTCACGTCACACGAGTTGTTTAGCTGATTACATAGCAAGAGTTGGTGCAAGACAAAAATCTTAGATTTCTGAACACAAAGTTTTGACAGATACGATAGAGACCCTTAAAAAAGCTCATTTTAGAACATTTGGCAAGTTCGGCAGTCTAGCATTTTATAAAAAAAAAAGTTGCAGTACTTGGCTGCTGCTCTGGAGACTTAAAATGCAGCACATTAGGGAACTAATTGATGAGGAATGTTAAAATGAAGACTGCACAGTCAGAGGGTTGGTATAAGTGTCGTCAGTAGAGCTTCTGTAGCAGAACTGGATAAACTCATCACATGTGCAGCTTCACTTACCACTGCTACGTGGGAAGTGGCACGAAAACATTTGGCTACTCTTGTGCCCAGTGTCAACTACTAATAGGGTGTCTCGATAGAACCACCACCAACGACCGTAGAATGCAAGTAAACATCTCACAAACCCACAAGCTTGAGACTTGTACCCCAACATTAAAAACATGCGGTCAAGGTGGATTTCAACGCAACTTGCTGTCGGTTTTCGCATGGGCGTTTCCCAGCATCTCTTCAGTTTCAGCGACCACATCTAAGGCAGCAACCAGAAAACGCCGCCTTAGATCTGCCTACACTGGAGCAAAGAAGGAAGCTGGCAACCAACCGTTTTCGTAGATACGCATAATGTCATCCTTGAGGTTGGTGCCGCCAGTAGTGACCATCACTCGGGCCTTGAGGTGCTTGGACAGCTCAATGCAAATCTGGCTGGTCTGCAGGGCAAGTTCGCGCGTCGGCACTATCGCCATGGCTGAAACACAGGAGTGAAGGGGGGCACAACTCAGCAAAGCTGCAGCAGGGGCAACAGAACATGGGCGGCACAGAGGGGAGGAAATCTGCTGCACAGTCAGAGGTTTGGTATTTGTGTCGTCAGTAGAGGTTCTGTAGCAGAACTGGATGAACTCATCACATGTGCAGCTTTGGATCCATAAATGAGGATAAAGGTAAGAAATGAGCTCTGACAACTGCCGGCATTTTTTTTTTTTTGTTAGGCTAAATATGGCACGTCCCAAATGCACCAGTAGTGTGAGGAACTCCTTAAAGGAGCTGTGCAACCATTTAAACGTTGAAAGAATTGGCGTCTACTTTTCATTGTTTATCTGGTCACAAATGACAGAAAACACACCTTCCTTCGAAATGTTGCAATGCCGCCGCGTAATTGCGAGGCAAAAATTAGAATATTCCCCAACCTACAGCCGCGAGCGGCGGCCATGAGAACCACGCAGCATGACGTCAATGGGGGTCTTGTCGAAAGATAGAAAGGTGTGCGAATACCTGCTCGATAAAAGGTAACTGTTCTATAAATCTTGTCGTTCCAACATAAATATAAATGCTGTCAAAAACCTGGTATCATCAACAACTTATTTACAGAGTTTTAGTGGTGCCATCTACCCTAGGTCCACAAAACCATCAGCTCTATCTGCTACCGCGAACAGCCGCCAGAAGCCTGAGGGGAGGGGGACAGAGCCGGACGGGTATGGCCAGACCCGGATGAGACTTTCCTCCTTTCACCATATTGTTTCGTGCTGCACCCGCCAGCACGTGGTCACGCAGTCGCGAGCAGATGAGTTCTTGCTGTTCACTGATGGCTCTAGAGAGCTTCACCGGAACCCCGCGCGACCCCCATTGACGTTACAGCGCACGTGACTCTGAAGATGGAGTTGAGAGCAAACAAAAAGTGCCGAAAAAATACAGGGGCACAGACAAAGGGAAACAGGACAGTTGAGAGGTGCCAAAAACCTCAATCTTTGTCCATTTCTAAAATAAAAACTAGGACATGCAGGCAAAAGCAGTTTTAGGGGCGAAGCTCCTTAGGGGCTAGCCATGTTCGTCCGTCCGTTCGTCTAGCGTTCGTGCTCCTGCTCGTGAGCTCACGTGCTCACGAGCACGTGAACACAAGCTCGTGTAGAGCAAAAAAACAAAATGATGAAATGATGAAAACAAAATTATGTAGATATGTTTGCGCAACCTACAGGATTCGAACCTGTGCGGTGAGACCCCAATGGATTTCTAGTCCATCGCCTTAACCACTCTGCCACGACTGTGGGACGAGTAGGGGGCTCTGAGGTGTGGTAGTAACTCAAGAGCTGGGGATGTCATGGATGAAATGTTGCATGTAGCCGCTCAACGTCTATACAGGAGAGGGCGCTGCGGTCAAATGCGTATATAATCGCGTTAAACTTTGCATGCATTGGCTCAACGTTTATAGACGAGAGGGCGCTGCGGGCAAATGCTCAAATGCGTATATAACCCCGTTCCATACCACACATTCTCTTTCTGACATGGATCAAAACGAACGAAGGCTCGGCATGCTGCGGCTCAGCGTCTACGCAGACAAGCACCACCAGAGCTTCGCCCCAATCAACATCATTCACCACGTGGAGATGCGGTCAATTTTTGTTCTATAATTCAGAAAGGTCGAGACACACTCCCAAATTATTAAAGCGAAGCATTGAAACTGTTGCACAGCTCCTTTAAAAATTGCCAGTTTCTCGGTAAGTAAAGAGCAGAACTTTTTCAAAATTTAATATTCAGCACCACCGTATCCGGAAAATGTGACCAGCCTCTTTCCTTTAACCTTGTATATTTTTCTGCAGGACTTGAAATATGGAAGTGAGAATACCATTGCTAAATGATAACTTCGCCATTCAAAAACAATTCTATTCCAACAATCTACCGTTTCCAGAATTACTTTGCTGCAAGAATATTTGGCAGGAGCATGCACTCTACCAGACCTTGGGCGATGAAGCTATATTGAGCTTGGTCCATTGAGCTGCAGTGACACAACTTCCTAAAGCATCTTTTTGTGCGCATTGTAGATAACCACTTTTAGACTTGCTCATACTAAGCCATCTTCCCCCTCTCATCAACCAGCAAAGGAAAAAGCTAACTGGGTGCCCTCTTAACTACGCAGACAATTGGCAGGCAGCACCTTATTTGAAAATTGCAGGGTAAACTCGAGGGGTGAAAGCAAAGCACTTAGGCACACTGAACTGACCAAGCATACCAAGAACATCTCGGTGCCCTTTGCAACCCAATCGCAAAGGGGCCATTGTATGCAGGTATGTCTACTGAAGACAAGTGAGGCAGGTTTAGCAATGCAGCTCTGATAGCAAAGTTGCTTCGTGAAGCCATTTAAAAAATTAACGGAAGATCCATTGGTGGCTCCTTAGGGAATGCGTTAGCATGATTTTTGGGAAACTCCACACATGTCCCCCTTTGGGGAACGCTAACCACTTCACTTTTTTGTTTTGGCTTTCTCTCTAGCTTCGCCTATTTTGTGCTGCTTCTTGGCTTTGTTACGGGGTCAGTGTTAGCATTACCCAAAGGGGGACGTGTGTGGCATGTCCGAGTGTCATGCTGACGCATTCCCTAAGGATCTACCCATGATATTCCTTTAATTTTCTCCGGCGAAGCAGGCTCACACGCGTCCCAGCCTTTGTCGCACGCAGACCCACGTCCTGCTTGCTGCTTCTTGCACGGCATTTCGGCCAGCCGAGCTAGGCGCTGCTTCCGCTCCTGTCCAGTTCGCCCGCCTTGCACGCTTAGCAGCGGCATCCGCTTGACACTGCTTTCGCTGTTCCCCAGTTTCCCGCACACGCATTGGCTTCCGCCCCATGATGTCTCTTCCCTCACCTTTGTCCTTCCACTACTCCCCTTTTTACACGGCGCGCTTCTCTTTCCACTGTTCTGTTTGCAGACAGACTGTGTCAGCTTTCCCTGTCATGTAGGTACTAATGCTGATGCATTAATAACCAATGAATGCTACAAACTTCGACTATTGGGAAGCCACAGTGCCCCAAGAGCCTCAAGCACACACCAACAAAAAAAGATGGCACCACAACATGATACTCCCAAATAACGAGGCCAGTGCTGGATTTTCCATGTGAACTATGGACACTGACAAGGTGAAAATGGCAGGGCATCTCTCTTGAATGCCGAATGTTCAGGCTCGAAATCGTGTCCCGACCGGCCGAGTACGAGCTTAGCTGAACAACGATGCAATACTCTTGTCAAATTCGTGTCTCGGAGAGTAGGCTAGCCACGAGTGCTCTTCCGAAGCGGCCGCGGGGCGGGGAAAGAGAGACTGACCCACCTTGGATGTGGTCCTTGGTGACGTCGATCCTTTGTAGCATGGGGATGATGTAGGCGCCCGTCTTGCCCGTGCCGTTCTTGGCCCTGGCCAGGATGTCCCTGCCCAGCAGGGCGATGGGGATGCTCGCCTCCTGGATGGGAGAGGGCTTCTCCCAGCCTTTCTCGAAGATGCCCATCAGCAGCTCCCGCTTCAGGCAGAAGTCCTCAAACTCGTTGCCCTTCGTGTCAGTTACGTCCTGCGAGATACGCCCCACCCCAAATGAAAGTCCGTCGGAGGCACAAACTATGGTCGGTTCCTAACCGGACGTGCGGACGTGTTTGGGGGGAACAATGGTGGCCGAGTGTGTGGAACGAAAGCCCGAGCTGCAGAGCTTAGGAGCTGGGGTAGCTTCAATCCCCACCCCAACCCATTCCGATCCGAACGAGCATTGTACCGGCACGTGGTCGTGTATCGCTACTGCGTGATGGACGTTAAAGACCCCGGGCTAGCGGTCATACTGCACTGAAGTTCTCCTCTACAACTTAAACAGGAGTCGCCATACCTCAAAGGCAGACAGACCAAGCTTATGGCCCACACACGAACGTCAAATTTGGCCGGACGGGTTCGCATTCAAACTCCGTAAGGGCACAACAAGGGCGAGACACTCCGACATCTTTGCGAACCGAAGTAATCGAATTTTCAATTTTACCAGAATTCCCCACCTAAATTGGGGAGACAAAAAAAGGGGCTCCAAAAGAAGCAAGAACAAAGGTGTGCTCGTCCATACTGTAATCTCCCTAGAGTTGGTCGACAGGCATTCTCTAGTTTCCAGAAGTATGTTATGGCTGCCGACTAATTGAGAAAAGTTAGATACATCGAAAAGCTGCATTCAGTTCTTCAAGGATGTAACGTTTATTCGCGACGATACCACCTTGAAAAAATTTTTTCCATTGTTTCCCTAGCTTGCTTTTTGATAAACACCATGCCCTACAGAATAGGGCACGCATACATTACACCCTGTTCGTTGTAGGCCTCGTCATTTACTGCGATTAAAATAATAATTCCCATATATTACCACTTTCTCGAGCATTAGTTTCAAGAATTAAACTATGAGAAACATTTGAAAGCGCTCACTTTCATAAAAGCCAAACAAGCCACAATGGTTAATATCTATTTCTCTGACATGCAAACTCAATTTTCATCAACAAATAATACCAGAGAAGGATGCAGCTCTTGCAATCAATGTCAACAATGAAAACTAGAGACGCACATTTTCAAACTACATAGTTTTCAAATATTGGTGCCCGTGGAAGTTCCGCAGTTACGACAACTCCAAAATGAATTACCCAATTACAGTCTAAGCTCATTATAACAGACCTGTATACAACAGACATTTGGATATAGCATATCGATTTGTGAAGTTTGGTTGGTTTTCCTCAACATAACATTCACTCAACTTCATATCTGCATACAACATACCCTTCTTACAACAGAGCAATATCTTGGTCAAAATCAAGGTCCGTTATAACGAGCTTAGACTAACTTCCTTTTTTTTTTCTAGAGAAGTTAAGACAAGTGTGATTGATAGATGCAGAATCACATCGAGCAATGAGACATCATACACGGTGTTCTTTTAGGCCTTACAGATTTCTTTTGTAGCGTGAGCTACACTGGCCGAGGTTGAGCAGTTTCGCATGGCTCGCATAATGAGCCGTGCTCCGTGCTGCGCAAGCGCGAGGAGCAGTGACGTCACACGGCGCACAGCTGGCGCAGCGGCCGCCGCCGCGGGCTCCGCTACCACCGCACGCGCCTTGCCGGTCTTCGCATTCCAGAGGAGCGACGTCATAACCGCGACAGACGCACTGGCGCCGCCGCGTGCCCAGCTGTGTGCCTCCGTTGCGCAGTAGCCAAGTCTGACGCTGCACCGGAGCCGCTTGATAGCGCCTCTCATTTTGTGCGCACAAGCTCACGCTACGTATATCCTGGCATAGCCGAGCTAAGCCATTGCAATTTTTGAAAGAAAATGCCAGAGCTACACCAATGCAGTCTGTGCAGGCAGGTTCTACGGCCAGGGGGACCTAACATACGGGGCTAACAGTCGCGATACGTCAGACAATTGAAGGGACCATGAAATGATTTCTCAACTTCCTCCTCCTTAGCCTTCATCCTCAACTCAAAAGCGAAACAAGGAATCCGGTGGTCGCGACATACTTGGACATCAGACACGACTCCGAGCTTCCACCATGCTTTTTAAGCACACCATGAAACTTCATTAGCGAGCGATGACGAGTGCCAGTCACGGCACTTGTGGCCACGAAGCCAAATTCAAATATTCGTCGATGGATTGACTGTCGACAAGCGCATACGTCCAGAGACGTAGCGCTCGTGTCCAATGCGCGAGCTGGATTCGGCCGACAGGCTAGGGCACTGCGGATGCATCATAGTGAAAAGGCGAAAGCCCCTTTCTCCCCTCCTCTCAAAGGAAAGAAGAAATGGCCCACCATATTTGAAAATTTTCATACCGATGAGCATCTTTGACTTTCTACCCTCTTTCTTTTGGCCCACTGAACAAAATACAATTAGTAAAATCCCAAACTAAAATACTTTATACCAACCCCGAAATTAATTTTATGGCTTTTTACCCAACGTTTGTTCATTAACTTTTAAATTGCAGGGGTGGAACTCATGAAATGTTCTTGGGAGCAGCCACGGGAGCAGCTGAAACAGCTGTTTTGGAGCAGGTTGGGAGCAGCTAAAACTACATTCTGGAACAGGCGAGGAGCAGCTCGGATCAGCTTTCATTGCACTTCAGCTTGTGTCGTAGACAAGCACGGGAGCAATTACAATTTTGCTTAGCAGCACAGATGAACATGAGTGGTTAGGGACCTAGGTAGACGGGACAACAGTGTAACAGATGCGAAAACTTGAAACTTCGTGAGCCTTAATGAGAACCAAAAAGCCAGTACCATATGTTTCTGAAGATAGTGTCCTTGATATTTTCTGAGTGGCTTTCAGCTTCTCAAAATGCAAACCAGCACTGCTTATCGCACAACCCACACATTCTCGACATAGTAATTATATGTGAGAACCACGTGACGTGAGTAAGCAACGGACGTGCAGTTGCGCGAAGGAACACTGCAACAAATTTAGAGTTTATCCTATTGTGCAACTCAATAACGAAGCAGCAGACTACGATTAACAGAGTTATCGTATTCGAAGCTATAAGCAGGAGCAAGGTTAAAGCACGCCGAGCAGATCTACCGCTCGCGTGAGAGCTGCTGGCCGGCAAGGTTTCGGATCGGACCACCTTTCAGTTCTATGAAATCACGATTTATCGTGCGGGAATGCGGTTTCAACTTCTAACGATGAAGTATTAAAGGAATCTTTTGCTCATTCGCTTTTAACTGGCTCCTGATCCCGGGCTGCAGAGCCTCAGGCATTCTGACGCTTAACGACTCGACCTAACCTCGGCCGACTTGCTTAACCGCTTATCGTTGAACAATAACAAACCAGTCGCAGGTGGAGTAGCGCTTAGAATCTGACCCCCGAGTTTTTTCACGCGCTTCCGACTCGGGATACACAGGAAAAAAAAAAGGATTGCAAGGCCGACCAAGCTAAACGTTCTCATTGTTGCCAATCGAGTCTATAGAATCCGAAACCAAGACAAAATACAATTTCTTTGGCGCACGTTTTGCGATTTGGTGCATAATGGCGCAATGTATTGGCTGTGGCGCAGTTTCCGCAACATGGCGCAGGATGGCGCAGACAAATGCGTTTGGCGCCAAATGGCGCAAATGGCGCAGCCGTTCCACCCCTGAATTGGTAAAAATAAACACATGGCGCAATTGGAAACTTGCTTAGAGTCATCAAAAACCACTAAATCAATCATTTCTAGAAAGATTGAGTGCATGGGAAGCACAGTAGTGGCCCCATAGGCCAAAAACCCTGAACATGTCATACACATTCTTTAAAATAGTGTTTTAATTGACGTAGAAGCGAACTAACATAACTCCGTGAGATTACTTGGCACATTGTCTGCTCGAATGACACCAGCTACATCCCAGGAGAGTGCCCGCGTGGTGGCGCCATGCGGGCACTTTCCTTCGAAACAGCTCGTCACCAACAGCCTCTAGTTGCACGATATTTTCTAAGAAATGAGAAATCTGGAATTGAACATAAATAGAGAATGAAGTTTCCGGACTCCTACTTCCTGCCACACCTGCTAATAGCCGAGCCACACCTGCTAATAGCCGATTCAAACGACGGACTGATCCTACGGACGGATTGAACACGTGACACGTCCGCGATTCGTTTGTCTCCCAAGCGCATCCCCACGAGGGAGACGACGAGCAGACGGGAGCGGGGACGAATTGAACCAGTTCGCCACCGCATAGTGTCACGAAACTCCAACATTGTACTGCGAAACCGTTGTCAGACAGAAATTTATGTTTGCTACCGCCATAAAAAATCGTACGCCACTGTTACGTACAGATTGAGAAAGAACACTTTTGAGGCTTTGAGCGAAGCGCCACTAGCTTTAATAGCCCAAGGCCTGATAGTGACACAGGCATGGTCCTGCTCGAGAAGGCTTCGGCAAAGAAACCACAAAGTTTTTGGCTCGCAGAGTTGCGTTTGAAGATGCCTTTACGCACTCCGCGCTCGTGCAGTACACCAAAGCCACAAGGAAGGTCTTACTCGGTGAAAGGCTGAATGAACGTGAAAGAATTATCGCGGCATGCCAGACAAGTTTTGACAAAAGCTTTTTGGCACGGACTCCGAGGAGTACCGAAGCTTGCATCGAGTCATCCGGACAAACTTTCTGCAGTTTCTTTCACGGGTAGAACCAAGATTCGTGCAACAAAATGAACCAGCAAACGCACAAAACACAATCATGCGCCATTTGTTTTAATCGCCCGAAAAAAGAAAAAAAAAAGCATTGCATTGTTGCCAGGGTTAATGCTTTTCAAGTTAATCTCCCGCCACAAATCCGCGAGTGAAAAGGCACTAGACTTTATCAGTCCGCGCATCCACGGACAAGGCTCGGATCGCAGGAATCTGCGACGTGACTGTCCGCGGACAAACATCGCGATTCAGGCCGCCATGTGAATTGGCTATAAGGGAACGTTGAGAACATTTTTTGCTGTACTTGGGGACAACTTTTCTTGGCAATGAAGGCAAAGGCGTGGGCACCCGTACACGCGTGCGCACACTGAGCGCCGATCACAGCTGTGCTCGCAAGTCCTCACTTCTCTGGAAATGCCAAAAACAAAAGTTGTCCCCCCGAGTATAGCAGAGGCTTTTACTGAAACATCCTCCAGGTCCACAAAGTACTCAGAAAACCTATTTGATGCACGAAATGCAGAGATTTTTGTTGTTTTGCACGGAAACGACTGACACGAGTCTGGGGGCTCGGGACGGCTCAAACAGTTTTTATGTGGACTCAATGCAATGAAGCGAACGCAAAAAAATATTTTCGAAGTTGCAAACAAAACACATTTTCATGAAAACTTAGGCACCAAAAATGTGCCAGTTTCAAAGAACAGAATGCATAGTTGCAGGGGGAGACTACACAAGAGGAGACTCCCGTAAACGTGGCTCACACCGCTCCCCTGGCTTCGGTAAGACTTCAGCAAATACGAGACTGCAGCAAAACCACCTCTAGGTATGCAGTGTCTCGACACCATAGAGCATTCTGCCAAATCGAAATATTCCATCCAGCTTTCCAAGTTTTTAAAGCTATAGTAACCTTACTGCGTCGGCCAACACTCCGCTTCCTAAAGAGGCTTCCGCTAGCCGCTTCCTGCGCTTTCCCCTCCCAACGTTGTTCCTCGCTTGACCCTGGAATACCCACTTTTCCACTTCGTGGACACGGGCCAAGGGGGTATGTTTTCCACGAAAACTCGCGGAAAGGGACACGTCACTTACCGAAGTCTTCTTTCTCATGTCCCGGGGGGGAATAACCAGCTTCGCTTTCCAGCCGCCTTCGTCCACAACATCCCTGCAAAAAAGTGCACCAAACCCATAAGCACACAAACTGCCGGGCAAACCCCTCGATCTCATAAAAATTTCTGGCAGGAGGAGAATGGAGAGCAAACTCTTTCGGAAGCCTAGCCTCCAGCTCACACTGGTTGCTTTCATAGCGAGGCAAGAAGCTCACACTAGAGCGGGGACAACTCAAAGGCCTTCCTGCCGTTCCGGTCGGCGACTGTGGTTCATGAAGTGTAGAACTATCCTTGTTATACACAAGTGCTTGAAAGAAAACGCAAGACCAAAATGAAATATTAATTACCGAGAAAAAAAAAAACACCTGCCGTGGCTTTCGCTGCTCCTCCATATCAGCTCAGGATGAGCTTAATTTGTAGAATCGAGTAGAACCCCTTTATAGTGAACTTGTCGGGACCGGGCAGTAATTTTACTACATCGGGAGCAAATTAAAAAATCCGTTATGAGGTTATAAAAATAGCCTGGAAACTAATAAAACATTTATTAGTACGAAAAAAACACTGCAGCTATAAAAAATACTGCTTAAGTTGCAGCAAACAACCCTTGTATCAGCTTGTTTTGTAGGTGTTTTTTACCTCACAAGGAAGCTCTTGAGGCTTGTCATGTGGGCATAGTGTTGCCCGTTAGCATCTGCTGCATTTAGAGCCCTCCAAACTGTCCAAACCCAACAAGAGTTCATGTCTTGCTGGGGCGAGTTCAGGTTCTTCCTCTAGGTGTCTGGGTGGCACTTTCTCTGTTCATCATTCGACAGATGCGTCGGAAACTGTGCCTTCGCCGCCTAACTTCCGACGAAAACTAAGCGCCAAACTTCCGATGACAACTAAGACAGTTCCCCGCCTTCGAACGTTCAGACCACCCGTTTGATGCCTCGAAGTCTTTCCCTCATAACAGGTACATTGACTGGCAGATTTGCAGCGCATGTTTGTTGAAACCATTCAAGCAGCGCTGTGTCAACATTCCTTTTTGGAGCTTCAGAGCATTTCGCAACTTCCACTGTTTCCATCGGCAGTTACGTCTTCAATACGCTTTGTTTTCCACCCTTGCAACAGAAACGCCGAATTCATCAGCAATTTGCTTTAGCGTTCCATAGTTGCCCGCTTTTTGAACGAGCCTAGTTCGAGTACGATGCAGATCAGTAGTGACACACAGTTCAGTCCCAAACACCCCCCAAAAATAAGATGCAGCACCGTCTGTTTTGTTAGGCCTATTGTTTTGATATGGCAGACAATCGCGGGCCCCCAAGAACGGAAACAGTCACGAGCGACTGCAGCGCCACACGAAAAGCAGTCATTGTACGACGTAGCATTGTAGCCTGTAGCGCTTTGGTAGTTAATGCACACGTTTAGAGTTTCTAGGCGCTGATCTACACCAATCTCACAAAGAAATTATGCTGTTGTGGGGAGATAATTCATCGGCACTGCTACCAAAATTTGGAGCCAGAGAGGAAATGGAAATTCAGTCGCGACTGACGCTTCCTTTTACTATAACTGGAGTCTTACTACATGCAGAAATAATATAACGGGGTTTTACTGTAGCTATACTCAGTCTCACTTCACGTCCAAGCGCAGCGGATGCTACAAGCCATCGGAGCCAATCCAAGGCCGTGTGGGGGTCACGTGACCTTGGAGAGGGGCACAGCGGGCACATATCATGAACTATGTCCACAGAGGGATTGGCTGGGATAGCTCGTAGCGTCTGCTGCATCCGGACGTAAGGTGAAACGAAGTATAGCAGCAGAGGGCAAATCAGAAAAGAAAGGACACCAGGGGGGAGGGGACCATTCCCCTCGCACCATTTACAGCTGCAAAAAAAATAGCTCATCCCACCTGAATTGACGAGGTGACCAGGAAACTATGTCGCCGATCCTAAAGTGGGCCTCAGGCTTCTTTCAATCTTAATCCTCATTCTCTAGTCACGCGAACATCCGAGTCTGTCGTTGGGCGTACTGCCGCGCGCCTGGCCACGTTGGCAGTGCAGGCGGCTCCCACACAAAGCCCCGAGGTAGACTTGTCGCGGGCACGACACCATTCCGAGGTCTACCTTAAACGTTCAGGAAAAACCAAGTTATAAAATAAGGAACCGGGCTGGCAGAATTTGCACCTCTTGCCTCCCTCCTCGCAAGAACCGCCTGTACTGCCAACACCACCGTGCACGCAGCGAGGTACCTGTGGAGTTGCCCCACGTGGAGTGTCGTCGACAGTCTGCTGCAATGTAGAGCACTTCTGTTGCTAGCATGCACTCGCTGCCTTCAGTCACGCCTAAGCTGTGTGCACTCGAGAGGAGCGGAAGTGTTATCAAAAGTAGGAAGCTCGCGCTGGAGGTGACTTACTGCAGATCTTTTGTGGCAACAAGCTAATAGGCATGCCTCAATCTCGCAGATGAATACTAAAGATGCGTCCAATATGTGCTGATGCCACTCGGAAAGGAGGTACATTTTATAGATACAAATCCTAGGTGCTGGAGGCTTGTTAGAATTTTGCCCGCGTCGTCTCACACACAAAGCTGCTGGCGAGCCCGAACGAACTCCCGTGGCCGTCAGCAGCATGCAAGTGGTCCATCTTACCGTAATAGACCAAGCAAAATCTAGCAAAACCACAAGTCCACCTCTCCTCACCTATGTCTGTTGGGAATGTTTAACATTTCCAAACTTTCTCGCATCTGCAGCCCTATTAATTCAGATTCTAGCGCAAAACTGGCAGATGTCCTAAAACCTCGGCATTGATCAATCTTTTTGTCTCCGACAAACCATTCTGCAAATATGCAGAGTCCCTATCAGCTTTGCAATGCATCACTGCAATGCATGGCATATGAACCTAATAGAAGAGGTTCATGTTGGTTTAGCATTTTCCGGGCTTAGAGCACGAAGAGAGCAAAAGGATAACAACAAAAAAATAGAGCATGGATCAGCTTTCGGTTTTCTTCGTCTTTTGAACTTACACTGGCAGGAAAGACGCGATCGCGCCTTTCACCAGGATGCATGGAGAGACTGCCCGAATGTACAGTCAGGGACAAAAGTCCCCAGGACGCGCGAGCTGTGACTGAAACGCATCGCTCTGCCATCTGCCGGCGGGTCGCTTCGTTACGAGATCACACAAAAGCGCATGCGCGTCCTACTGTGCCTGCAAACATGGGGGGGTTTCCTGCTCTTCTGCGGCGCAGCCCCTAACTCGGAATCATTGGGCGCGTGGTACCGCCTCTGACATGGGGCTGCTACTTAGAACAGTCTTTCACGACACCAGCCAATCAACCTTCCAGCGCAGAACATCAAGCGGAAGGAATACAAGTGCAAAACAATCGCACGACAAACTGTGCACAGAAGTTTGTCGTCGTTTGGTTCAGATGCCGCAGAAGTGGAGAAAAAAATGTGGTATGATGTAGTGACGTGACTTCCGGCCAGGAGCTTCTGTGTGTTCCGATTTTGAACTAGTTGAGTTCGTTTGGCTTTATTAAAAATGTGCGTGACTGTAGCAAAATATTCATTGGGTAGTCTCCTGGCACCATATTACATTGCCTGGCAAAAAAACCTAAAACACTTTTTTGAGGGTGTCAGTGTCCCTTTAAAGTTTAACAAAATGTTGACGATAAGTATAGAAATATGCAAGACTTTTAGCTTCTTTAACACAAGGTAGTCAAATGACATTCCTATTAATACTTCATGGCATCTCTTTCTGGAACTACAGCAGACTGGTTCAAACCGTTGGCCCCACGAAAAAGCTGGCAGTATGCAAATAGTTTGTGGCACGCAACACTTTCGGAAGAAAATACAATTTTGCACACGTCCATTTTAAGAATGAGTGTCTATGCATCCTACAATCCTGGAGAGTAATGTGACAGAAATCTGACAGAAATGTCCCGTAAATGGAGAGTGCAATACCTACTCTTCCTCATCCCTCCCCCCCCCCCCCCCCTTCATATGCAGACTGGATACTACTATATCAAGCTGCACGATACAATAAATGCTATCAAGAAGAAAACTGTTGGTGCTTCCTCTAGAACTTGTGGGAAAGAAGACCTGTACAGCCCTACTATAATGCCTCTCCAGGCTACGTAGGTATGCAAATAAATAAATAAATAAAAAAAGTCCCTGAAACAAGTACCCCTCAAATCAGTGGCTACACAAACCTGATGTTGTTGGTGTGGTTCATTGACTTGTCGGGAGTGTGGTTGTCAGAGTTCTCTGCAACACTCGACATCTTGGATGGCTCCGACAACCTCGTTCTATCTGGCAGTGTCCTTGGGATTGGTGCCCTGCAAAATAAAACCAAATTCAGGCCCACCAACGCCTTGAAGAGAGAATGGGAAATGCAAACCCTGCCCAAGGGCTCGACACAAGCTCCTCCCTCAGACGAGATTGTTCCCGCAGCAACGAACTCCACACCAGTGCTCGGTCCTAGAGTGCCTTCACACTCACGGGTTGCCGACAGTCTTGCAACACCCGACACCGGAATGGTGACTATGCATTGGCCATAGCCGGAGGATCGAGCTGGGAGACACCCTCTAAACTAATGCCAGAGCAAGAAAAAAGCATGCAAACAAAACAGCCTGAAGTCGCCAGTTCAAGAGACAACTCTTTCGTAGCACGCCGGGATTGCACCAAACAATAACCAGCAATGAAACCGCTGCAACCTGGTATACTTAAAACCACCATAACCTGCACCAGAGCAGAGGCTATAAAGTATAAATCGCGCGTAAGCGATTTAGCGAGCGACCAGAGAATCGACGGCAACCCGCTTCGCTGTCGCTCGGTCAATCGCTCGACGAGCAAAACCGCATAAAAGCGACGGAAGCAAGCGGCCAAGGCGATGAGCGACGTTTTCTAGGGATCTAAAAACAGAGCGACGCGACGAGCAACAGAGAGAAATCTTAGTTGCTCGACGCCGACTCTCGTCGCTCGCCAAATTGCTTAGATGCAGTTCAGCCTTAGATGTGCGAGCTTCTTTTAGCACTCAGTTGCGCACACCTATGCTTTGGGCCCATCTAACAGAGCTACCCGTCCATGCTTTTAACATTTCCCGTAGTCCACGGGAAGGCAAGGTAAACGTAACTGTAACAAATTACCAGTCTGAAGCCCGCAGTAGATCAACTTCACTCCAAGTACCACTACCAACGAAAAAAATGACCCGGCTTTTTTAGTGTACTAGCAGTATTCAACAAGTAAAGCCACACAGGCTCCGAGAAAAGGCATGTCCGCAGTCTCCCTACGGCGGCCAAACTTCGGCACATAGCAACAACGCTGATAGGAGCAGGTCCGTGAGGCACTGATAAACGAACGAGCCAGAACAAGCTTCAAAACCTCCATACAGAATAAAAAAAAATGACATATGAAATCCTCTCTGCATTAAACGCAGTAGAAATCACTAGAACGTCTGCGAAGCGCCGTTCGCGGGAGCTTGAACCTCGCTAACTCGCTCGCATTAACGAGCTAAATTTTCGCCAATTTCCGTTGCGTGCATCCGCAAGGGCAAAACCGCCAGAAAGGTTGTACAACGTTCGTAGTTGGCCGCACTACGGGCGCCAAAATTTCTTACACGATTGTGAATTTAGATCTTAAAACAAAACTTGAACTATGTTATGGAATATGACAAGTAACGGCATTTGTTTGCCCAGACTGGCGAGGCATGGCACACAAAGCGTAAGCACGCACCTTTGTGCATCGGCTAAGGTATCCGGAAAAACTACCAACGACACGAGACAATGCAGGCCAGCTGGACTTAGGCGAGGCGGATTCTATTATAACAAAGGGAAGACACCGAACGAAGGCTTTTGAACCTGTGAGCTGGCGTAAACGAGGAGCAGCGACCAGGAAAAGTGCCAAAAACCAAGAGACAAACAAGCGAAGCAGAGAAACTTAGGCCTACGGCGGAATTTTTGTCGGCGATGGCCCAACTGCACCGATACACCAGAATGCGCTTGAAACCGTTCCAATTTCTTTCTACGGGTTGGTAACGCTCATGTGACTTGGGAACGCAAACAATATCAGATATGTACGGGAAAATGCAGAGGCGTAGACACTGAACGTTACGAAGAGACGTCGGAGGCAGCGACTTTTAAAACCTAGCAAGAAACGGCAGCATATATGAAATGCACTTACGGAGATAGAGAACAGATATTGTAGACTCAAACGCACACCATGTAGTTCGTTTTCGACGAGCGTCTTTTCCGATGCACGGAGATTTATTAACGGCATACAGATCAACTGACGTCTCCCAAGATGGCTGACCATTTATTAAACAAAAAATATTACGGCACCTGGAATCATGGGAAGAGATGAAACAAGTAATAAAAGTAGAACCCCGTTTTGCATATTTCTTTTTAAAAAATAATAGTTTACAAAATAAAACGCGTCTTTTAATTGCTGTATTAGTCACATGAGTTGAGATAAAAGCTGTTATTGTGAAAAGCCGTTTTCCTGGACATAAACAGTTGCTCACGCCATCTGGAAGGTAGCGAGTAAAGCAAGTAAAGTGTGGCACAGGAGCAAAACCCGGGAATTCGAACTCATCAAATCGGATGCACGATGGCGTGATCGGCCCGATTATGGATTATCTGTTCGTAGCTTTAGAAACAGTAGCTGCTGTGTGCCTTTCGGTCGTGTTTCGTCGTTGTTCCTGAAAGGCGGTTTAAACGTGGTCGTTCAATGCTGCTCGCCTGTGCACTGTTCTGCTTGCAAGTTAAAATGATCCCACGTTCGCTTGCGGCAGACTTTTTACACGTTATTTCACCCGTTATTTCACCTCTAGTATTCGCTAGAGCACTATATAGCTCCTTCGGAGCAGAGTAGCGCAATCTAGAACGCCATCTTTCGGCGACTAGCGGCGAACGCCCGGGGGTTCCAACTCCGATCAGAAATGCAAGGGGAACGTGAGAAAATCGCTGTTTCTTCAATATTGTGGGGGTGTACGGAACGTCAATAGTTTTTGACATAATAAAGGAACATTTTAGAATAATTTGCGCTAAGTTGCATGCCATGTAAGGGCGTAATTTGTTTTGAAAAATTGCCTGAGCGGCATCACGCAGCAGACGACGCGGCGACGTCACGGAGACGTCGCGCCGTCCACGTGACCCGCTCCGGCCAACCCAGGAAGTCCATCTCCGCTGCGTACTAAAATCGTCTGCTTCAAACGCCATTGCCTTGGAAATTGCCTTCTCAAAATTTTCACACGCATCCGATATTATTAAAACTTTGATAAAGTGTTTAGTGCTTTACAAACTTCACGACAGACTAGTTTCAAAAAGTGTGAACTCGGCGTTTATTTTTTAATCAGCCGTGTTGAGTCGATCTCCATGTATTCTCCCATAGGGCGGGCCGCCTCCTGGAACCCTGAGTACCACGTGACTCGCGCCGCGCTGCTCTGTCGGCCATGTTGTCGGCGAAACACGCGGATCAAAGGATTGCGCTACTCTGCTCCGTAGGAGCTATATAGTGCTCTAGTATTCGCGTTCCTCAGGCAACGACCACGGCCGCTTGACTCCTCATCGAGCGGTCGTGCCACGACCTACCAGTTTTATCAAGCAGGTCTTCTCCATTGACGTGTCTTCGAACACTTAGGTTATTAATGAGGTTTGGCATGCGAGTCCTGAAACTCTATCGCAGCCGTTGAATAGCAGTTGCCGTCCTTCGAGGGTCGCAGGTGTGTAAATACCCACAGCGTTCCAGCAAAAATTGTTGATAGTGAGTTCGTTTCACGGCACTCGTGTCCACGCGTGCCCACTCGCGGCGTAAAGCGAGTTCGTTTCGGCAGGCACTCCACGAGTGGTTGCACCCTCCGAGTTCGTTTCAGCGGCGGCACCCCACGCGTGCGTGCACTCGCTGCACCGAGAAAATCGGGCGTGCGCCAAAATGCAATCCCGTCATGCCTCGCTCCGGCAAGACCGGCGAGGAGCGGGAGCAGACGACGAGGGTTCGTCTGCTACGATGTGTCGCGGAAACGAAAGGAAAAAAAAGTAGATTTTCTGATAGAAATCGTGTCCCGCGGGCAACGGAATCAAACGCGAGCTTGAATGGACCTTTTCCACATACCGACGGCACCAGGCGGTGGCTGCACGAACTAAAAATCGAGGAAGTGACCTACCTGCGCTACCAATCGATAATGGGAGCTACGCTACCAGTTTCTTCGCTCTCTGAGCAGCGGCGCGTGCCCAACGCGACTTCAAAGAGGGGCATCCGTGGCGTCCATCCAGACGTCGTGTTTTGCTTTCCGTCTACTTTCTTTTTTTGTGTCACACAATTTTATGTATGCTGAAATTACGCGTTCTACTCATTGATTCACAGCGTCCTTCCGAATTTCCTCGATTTCTGGTACCGACTTCCGCCGCTTGGCATCGGGCGCTCGCGCGTGCGCAAAACGCTTCTCGGAAAAGGTCCATTGTGAGCGTCTGCTATTGACATTCCGTGCTTTATTTGCAGTTTTTAAGTCGCTCTGTTGCCGTACAGACGCTGAAATATACCAGTGTGTCAAGAAATGCTCAAAACAAACGCATCAGCGACTTCCGAGATGTTTATCACCGTCCGTGTGCGCGTGAAAAATTGAACATTTGTCGACAAAACTCCCCCAGCAGAAACCTCTGACTGCCCAATAAGCACCAGAGAAAGCTAAACATCGTGACTTTACCCTAGGCTTGGGCAACATCATCATGTTTAACATTTACCTACGTCAGCTAACTTGCCCCGTCGTATTCTGTTCGAGAAAGCTCTCGGTCTCGACGTCCTCACCAAGACTAATATCTGATCCACCTGTAATGACGATCGAAATCAAAAGTCCCACGAAACGTTTTGCTGAATATTCTAACAGACTAGTTTTAAGCCGTACCCTTTCAGTGGTTCACACATAATACCATGCTCAAACGGATCAAGCTTCTGCTCGGACAGCATCATCAGTTTTCTTCAGTCTAAACGGTTATAAGAATTGAAAGATCGCAACCAGCTGCTTTGTAGACAGCTGGGTGCGGAAATTTATGCCGTCTGTAACTATCTCTACGGCAGCCGAGTTGCTTGAAGTCATCGCAACTATAAACTAAGGGTTGCAGCGTTCAACGTTTGTAAATAAACGTTGGTAGTGACTGCACTCTCGCATCCCCACCATCACTCCGAACAGAAAGGCGCTAGTTTCGGTTTGAGGTCGGTACCTTTTCTATAACATAGATGGCGGCAGCATCAGTCTTCTGCCAGAGCCGTCTTCTGCACTCGGTGCATTTGGCGGGTTCCAGAGCCGTATATTAGGAGAGTTTGGACAATAGGCGGAGCAAAGGCCGCCGCCAGCGCCGAATATTCCCCCCACGCTTAGAGCGTAAACTAAATTTGTGACAAAGCGTCGACCAATCAGGAGACCTCTACTCCATCTCACAAATGTCGACAGTGAAGACACAGGCACAGGCGCGTGAGCCTAGCTCAGCGAAACGCTATTGTTTGTACGAGACCTCGTGCATAGGAGGCACTTTCCAAAGCCACGCGCTCGTGCCCATGCCTTTGTCTGCACTGCTAGAACAGCGTCCTGAGACTGGCTGAAAGAAAGCAGTGCAAAGGGTGGGGTGCGCGAGCGTCTTGAGACGCGGAGTTCCGCTCGGCACGGCTCAAATTATACTTCGTTTCACTTCACCTGCGAGCGAAGCCAAAGCTAGAAGCGCGAGACCAGCGCTTTTTGCATTTCTCCCCAGCTCGCGCGCTCGAGCAAAGCCTGAACGCACGGAGCTTCCGTGCTCGCGCTTCCAGTTTTGCCTTCGCTCGCACATAAGGTGAAACGAAGTATAGTCGTGGCACAGATTTAGAGCACGCGACCACCGCTGGGGGCTGTTTCGCGGCCTGTGGTTGGCCCGAGATGCTCGCCTATTCAAACCAATGTATGGCCAAACTCTCTCAATAAACGGCTCTGGCGGGTTCGTTTGAGTCCAGTTCTCCGTGCAACACTCTGCGAGTGCTATGCATTCTGGGAGAGAACTCGAACGGTGCCAGTGCGTGTGAAACGAACCTGCTATTACTAGGGATGCCGCGAACTTTTTTCGAACCGAAGTTTCGATGTTCGAATCAAGCGGTTCGAAAGGTACGAAAGATTTCGAATTTTCGAACTTTTCATATCGAGAAATTCGACGGAAGTCGAATTTTCGAACTTATTAAACTAAGAAGTTCGATGCTTTTCGAAATTTCGAACTTATTACGTTGCAAAATTCCATGCTTGTCAAACTTTCGATCTTGATAGACTAAAAAATTCGATGATTTTCGAACTTCTTGCACTAAAAAGTTCGAAGCTTTTCGAACTTTCGAACTTCCTACGCTAAGAAATTCGATAATTTTCGAACTTTCGAACTTATTAATCCAAAGAATTCGAAAATTGTCGAACTTTCGATTCCCGAAAAGTCAAGAGTTCGACGAACTTCGAACTTTTAGGGTAAAAGTTCGAAGTTCGTCGAACTTCGAAAGACCGGCGGGAGGTTTCATTTGGATTCAAACAGTGAGGTACATTCGCAATTTTTTTTTTCGCAATTTTACATGCGATGCCGCATTCCTTGCGAAAGACATTGCCGTTTATTTCAATCATCTGGCATGCTTGGTTTTAAAGAAATAGATTACCGAAGGAGCGAGGAAGGACGACGGGTTTTTGACAATTGTCGTTTGTGCCATATTGGAAGCGCGCTATATTCGAAGCTATTTATGGTAGAGATGTTAAACTTTTTAAGAATGATCTATGTATAGCCTAGGTAAGTGTCGTCTTAAGATATGATTATTGCTATTCAAGACGAGTTTCGAAGAAATATCCAAACATGTACCTACGGGCAATTGTGCCCTAAACTTGGTAATTTCTTTCGTCTACATTGTTTGAGGTATCGCATTTAAATTAACACCAGAGACAGTGCATATCATTACCATCTGCAGAATACAAAATATTGTATTTATTGTTTTTTTCACGTTGAGGAATAAATTAACTCATGGGGGAAGATTTCTAAACTTGTTCAAATTCAGCACGTCATAAAATTTATCATTTTACGTTTTTGGGACGTGTTTCTTTTGGCCTGTACATATTTTGGTAGGAGAAACTTGTTTCATAGTTCTGGGCCTCTGAATATGCAAGAATACAATACTTCCGGCGGGTTCTCGATAGGTTGTTTTGTTGTTGTTTTTCTTCTCTAGCTTTTTATTTTTGCATTTATTGTTATGTTTATTTATTGATTTTTTTTTTTTTACCAATGGCACAGTTATTTAGGTCGAAAAGACATAGCTTTGAACTTCCGAGCCACCGAGCATGTGACGAGTAGTGCCTCCTGACAACGAGTTTCTAACAATGACCATCTACGCGATCTTTTATGCAGTGAAGAGCGGCAGTAGCTATACATATGCATAAATAATTTCAGATTAAAATGAGCTCGATCATGCCCTCTTTCCCCGTATTGTTTACTTTAACAGTCCGAAATATCTGGGAGGGGAAGGGGAGAAACTGGAGCCCCCCCCCCCCCCCCTTCCCCCCGTTTTTCCTCTTCCGACGCCACTGGTATGGTAGAACGCTCCTCGACCCCAAGTTGCGTCAGCTTCTGTGCTTTTTGCTCGGCGTTTCTTCCGCCCCAGAAAATAAACCTGCAAAGCTATTACAAACAAAAAAATTGTCCAGGTGCAGGCGAGCTGGTGTATGTTGATCATGATGCACAATTCCGAGACTGGGAATGAAATTCGCAAGAAATAGTGTAAGAAGAAAGAAAAAAAGGGGACAGGACAACGTCTCAAACTCACCTCGTTAGAGACGTTGTCCTGAGCAGATTTTTCAGCTGAGTTGAGTTTGAAGGCCCGTTCACACTCTTGCGACCGAGTAAGACCGAGAGAGACCAGACCGGTTTTTAAGCCTCTTGCGACTTCTTAGGACCAGCTCCGCTGCAGCGCATCCGGTCCTAAGAAATCGCAAGGGGCCCTGCAATGACTTTTTACTGGTTTTTAATTTGCACCGAACCTAAGCGCACTGTACGTAGTAACTTAATGAAACTTTTCTTTTCGCAAAATTCGCTTTATTTTAAAAGTTATAGGCAAATTAGAATTACAAAAACAAGCAAAAAATAACCTCCTTCATGACGTCGTAGGTCCTGGCTTGAGTGGCCGTGAACTAGAGGAGAGATAGTGAGCTCATCGAGCGCTCACGGCTGCCGCACTCCGTGTCGACGGCTCGAGAGGGCGTGTATGAAGCGGGCGGCCAGGGCGGCTCGCATTGCATTTGCTGCGCGATTAAAGACTAATTCGGCATAACACTTCATTGGCCATAAACGACAGCAAACACGGAGTCAAGATCAGTTCAGAACGGGAGCCACTTCGCGCTGCCATACCGCCAAATGGCCTTTCTACGCTCTGAGACCTTTCTACGCTCGTCGTTCGTCGGCGCCTCATCCCACTAGCCCTTTCTAATATGCTCCGCTTTTTCCGCCGCTTGGTGGCAGGTATGTCGACGGGTCATTTCTTGTTTCCGTACTTTATAAACTGCATTTGTTTCTTTTCTGATCTAAAATACTGAACAAAAACAAACACCGTTTTTAATGCGATGAATTCGAAAGAAAAACGCCGTAACTGACCAATTCTTTCATCGGCCTGACTGAGAAATGTTCCAAGCTACCTAGCACGTACGAGTTATTCGGGATATTTGCTCTTATGATCGGGCGCAGGGAGAAAATGCACTCACTTTTTCCCATAGAAATGCATTACCGGAAGTCAATTTTCGACTGGTTGCTGTCTGCTTCAATTTGCGTCAGCACACTAGCGCCAGTTGAACCTCTAGCGTACATTATAATAACTCTATGGATGGCCCTACCTCCTCACTTTAAAGGACACATGCAAAAGAAAAAAAACATTTTTTTTAAACAGCTTGGATGAAAAAAGGATGTCATAAAACAATTTTACAACAAAGAAAAAAATTTTAGAGCTATATTTACGGCGCTATACAAATTTGTAGTTGGCGCCCGCGGGCGCCGCGGAATAAAAGTGTCCCTTATTTATCACGTGACTGGCCCTTATTTATCACGTGGTGCTTGTGCTCTTTCCAACGTTACTAAAACCCTCAGTTGGGAAACTCACCCTTGAAACCTGGGCCGCTAGCGTCCACCGAGACCGAGCTAAATACGATAACAGTGCCACCCCTTAGCGACGAGTTGAAACATGAAAGCTGCTTTACATAGCTACTGCGAGATGGTCCTGCGAGATGGCGCCACCGGCCCTTGCCCGACTCGACGTGCAGCCGTGCAGTTCCCGGAGTGGACGCTACAGGAGAAATGGCGGCGTTGCGATCGCCATTAGCTCGGTTCTCGAGTACGGATCGGAGACACTTTTTTAAAGCAGGCTCTATGGCAGTTTCCCAACTGAGGGGTTCTAGTAATGTTGTGCTCTTTCAGAAGCTTCCTATGGTCTCTAAAAGTAACTTATTCATCTTTGTTTGAAGTATAACAAAAAAAACTAAGATGAATAAGTAACTTTTAGAGCCCAAAGGAAACTTCGGAAAAAGCACAAGCAGACGTGACAGACCTGTGCGCCGGTCAGATGACGGCGGCGGCGCCCCGAAGCAGACGAACTTGTGCGGCGGCGGCGACGGCGGCGTGGAGAAACCCGTTGAAGCGGCGTCGCACAACGCTCAGCGTGCGGCGGCGGCGTGACTTTGCGGCGGCGGCGACGGAGCACGGCGGCGCGCGGGCCTACCACGTGACCAGCGGCGGCTACCGCGGGCGCCAACTACAAATTCGTTTTGCGCCGTAAATATAGCTCAAAATTTTTTTTCTTCGTTGTAAATTCGTTTTATAATATTCTTTTTCCATCTAGCCGGTTAAAAAAAAAAGTTTCCTTTGCATGTGTCCTTTAAGAGTTATTACAATAAACGCTAGAGGCTCAGCTGGCCCTAGTGTCTACGGGACTTCCGGTTGCAAATTGAAGCAGACTGCAAGCAGTCTTCTTTTCCAGCCTTCCTGTGTATTCCTATGGGAAAACGTACGTGATACTTTTCTCTTCGCCAGGGAATAATAGAAATTAGCGTGGTTTCTTTACTCGTAACGGGTACTATGCAGCTTATTCACATCATAAAAGTGTAATTTATTTAGTAAATAATGTTTTCTTTTCTTTTTTTTTCTTTTTTACTGAGCGATGTTTAAATTAGCAACGTTTGAATCCCGGGTGTATGTTGTACAGCATGATATGTCAATACAAGCTATCAAATCTCAATACAAGCTATCAATCAATGAATACAAGCTATCAATGATTATTTATGCACAGTTTGTTACTAATCCGGTACGTGTTCTTCATTCATAACTCCATGCTTCTTCTTGTCGTCTGTTTTGATTGTTTGATTTGGCATATATTAGCATCCTTTTGGTATTTTGTAGCGTTAGCTACACTGGCCGAGGTTGAGCAGTTTCGCGTGGCTCTCATAATGAGCCGGGTTCATTATGCGAGCTGTGCTCATTATGCGGAGCGCGCGGCGGCGGCGGCGGAGCTCCGCATAATGAGCACGGCTCGCATAATGAGCACGGCTCATTATGAGAGCCACGCGAAGCTGCCGCCGCGCGCTCCGCCGCCGCCGCGCCCGCCTCGCCGGTCTGCGCATTCCAGAGGAGTGACGTCATAGCCGCGGCAGACGCACTGGCGCCGCCGCGTGTCCAACTGTGCGCCTCCGTTGCGCAGTAGCCAAGTCTGACGCTGCACCGGAGCCGCTTGATAGCGCCTCTCATTTTGTGCGCATAAGCTCACGCTACGTATATCTTTGCATAGCCGAGCTAAGCCACCGCAATTTTTGTCAAGCTGATTCACTCTGTATGCTTCATAGTAATGACTATATGCATAAATGCGTTCCATATAATAGCAGTCTGCAACGTCAACACGTATTATACATGTGTATTGTGCAGACCTGTACGTTACGCGTTACAAGTAATGGATTACTTGTAATCGATTACATTTTGCTGTAATTTTGTAAAGTTTCAATTACTTCCTTGAAGGAGTAATGGTCCATGTAATTGAATTACTTTTTTGCTGTAATCGATTACAAAATTACCCATTACAATATTTCTGAATTTTTTTCTTCGAAACCACTAAGCACGGTAGCTGGAGGATTAGTAGGCCACTTCACTATGCTTCGTTTCCTAGGTACATTTTTTTTTGGTACACCGGAGACTACGTCCTGGTATGGGAAATTACCTTATCCAGCCTCTTGTTAGACATGTATTTAAACAGCGCTCTTTTTTTCACGAGAGGAATTGGATGTGTTGGCGTCACTCACTCAGCAGCTCTAATTATTACGGTAGCTTATGCTACCGTAATAAAAAAAGTTGGATGAAAAGTAACGTGGGGAGTAATCGATTACTTTAGAGTAATTTTTATTACTTTTCTGAGGCTGTAATTGTAATTGTAATTGGTTACTTTTTACAGTGAAGTAATTGTAATTGTAATCGGTTACTTTTTTTCAGTAACGTGTCAAGTCTGGTATTGGCCTATTTTAGCGCAGTGTTCGACGCCATGAATTCTAAAGAAGAACGCTCTATCTGACACATTTTTGTACATCCGAATGTAAAACGTTCCAAACTTTTTATTCTGTCACAACACTAAGCAATATTTGCTCTTATAATCAAGCGCGAAGGGAAAACGCATCTGCGTTTTCCCATAGGAATATATTACCGGAAGTTAAATTTAGACTACTTGCTGTCTGCTTCAAAATGCAACAGCACACTAGCGCCAGCCGAGCCTCTAGCGTTTATGGCAATAACTCTATGCTTTAATCTTAACTTTTATCGACAGTGCTCGCGACGACCGTAGTCTGTTACAGCAGTCTGTTAAAATGAACATTATATTTGCGTACTGTACCCTTGGTTTAAAAATAAACGCGGACAATGATAACAAAACGTGAAGTATCAAAAAGAAAAGAAAACGCGGTTAATCTATCATAACGACGGCGCCACAGGCGCTCTTGTTGCCAACCAAGGAGGTTAAAAGTCATGGAGGGGGCATGACGGTCATGACTTCATTCGTTTAAAGCCCAAAGTCATAAGAAAGAAGTCATAAACAATGTAGACAAGGAGAATGTCAACATTAACATAGCTAGCGCCACTGTATACGCTCCCGTAGGGAGCAGAGTAACGCCAACCGTAGCGCCCCCACTCGGCGACTAGCGGCGAATGCCAAAAAGGTTCCAACTCTTGCACGGTGGACGTGTCGGGTATAGAAGAAAGCGGGTCTTTTGTAATATCTGGGCCTTTCATCGTGTGAAAAATATTTTTAATATCACAGGTAAGCACTCTAAAAGGATTTGCAGCACTTCCTATGGTCTGAGCGAGCGAAGGAGTCTCGTTTTGAGCCCAAATCACCTTACGGCAGCAGACGACACGGCGGGCTCTGCGGAGAGTAGGCGGCAGTTCTGCGGTTCTACCGCCAACTTTTCGAGGAGTTTCCCCAGTTTCCAAAGGAAACCGTGTCAGTACAAAGGCGGGTTTATTCAGAATGTCGACGATCCTTTTTATTAGCGCGTTTTTTTACTCTTCATTTCTAATGCTACCGCTACCGCTACCAGTATTTTAAGGTCTTCCTACGGTAGGCTATAATTCTATTTTACTTGCAATCCGAAGGGAGAAGCTGGCAAAAATAACGTCGTAACATCATCGACATTGGTCATAGCGTTAATTACGATCGTTACCTGGCCGAATTTCGACGGGAGGGATTGTACAAAACTTCTTAGCGCTATTGAGTTCTGCTTGATGAGTGGCTTTGCCAACTTTTCCAGTCTTTTCAGGCCCAATATCCATCAGCTCTACGAGTTCAAAAATTATTCTTTTTAATTCCGTCGGTCGGTGTTTCAGTCAGTTTAGAGATTTTCGGCATGGCAGCCAGTTCTCTCAATTATCATAAAGAAAATAACCAAGCTTCAAACGAATGCTTACGAGGAAAGAAGTAATTCGTAATTGCAATTTTGTTGCTTCTTTTTGTAAATTTAATTAGCCTATAACTCCCAAAAGAATTCGAATTTCCTGGAAAAGAATGTTTTAGTTTAAAAACGTTTGGATCAGAAGGAATGCAAAACCACAAATGCCAAGACGTTTTTACCCCAAGTGGCGACAAAATCTAAATTAATCTTTTGGAGATTGATATAGCACGGTCTATTGTGACTACTCTAATCAGCTTACCTGTTTAATTGTTTTAGCTTTCCAAACACTTGTAGTTCACAAAAGTGTATTTGAAAATGGAATAATATTGACAACACTGCACTGCCACTCAGATGCATTGCAAAATTCATGCCTTCGTCCAATCATCCAATTGGGCTTAACATTCTGCTTTGACATTCTCTAGTACGAGATTTGTTGACAACTCGCTCTGGTTATAATTTACACTGCAACAAAAGTTTCTTAATCGTCCATTAACTGCAACCATACTTCCTCGATCACGGTCAGTGAAAACACTACATTATATGTGGGCCTTGTTTCTAGATAGTTCGCAAGCTTTTGACATCAAACGTCTGTAGTATAAACACTGTCACTGTTGCACTAAAACAGCAATTTTATTTCCAGATTGGTATACCACACCAAAAACGCCGACAAAACCATTCTACAAAGCTTTAGAAGAAAAACAAAAGAACCTAGTGAACTTTCCAGAAGCTGAAAAAATTAAGTCTAGCAACTGTGCAGACTTTCAACTTCAAATAAATAACTGGGCATTGCTTGAGATATGCCAGCACAACTGTGCACATAAAGAAGGAACACTAACACCCGCATTTTTGACTATCAAAACACACAAGGCAGCTAGCTATACTACAGAAAAAAATCACAAAAATCACAAAAGATAAGAGAAAATTAGAAATCGGGTAAGCAACATGGTGTTAACTCAAGCAAGAGAGCATTTCCCAGCATTGCAGGATATCGATATAAATGACAGGTCATGCGAGCATAGAAATCCATGATTCTGCGATGACGAGAAGTGCTCTCTTATGTAACATCTCTTGCAGATTCAAAAAGCTATCTAACATCTCTCACGGATTCGTGCATTCCAACAGATTTGCTTCCGCACTTTGCGCTTCTCTTCATAGCATCCACTTTCGCATTAATTTTGCTCAGTGCAATCCGCAATCTTAGCAGAAACAATTCACCAATGAGTTTTTTGTTTTTTTTAAATATCGTGGCACTGGGGGAGGTCGCTGGGGTGGTTCTTCAGGTACTCCTCTTTGAATGTGTCAACTGATATCTGTGAGGTCACTAGTTTCTTTTCATTGCACTGGAAGAACACTTCTGCATTTTCGAGGAGAGTAAAGCAGGGAGCCGAAACCATGAAAAGGGGATTCTTTCCTTTGTCTCCTGTGTAAGACTTGAGGGCCGTCAGCTCTGAATGATTCTTGTTGTTCTTGTCCACAAGGCATGCTGTGCAAGATGAACACAAAGTGTGCTTCTTTCTCACATTTTGTGCAGCATACCCTGCAACATAGTGCAGGGACGCTTTTTCTTCTTCAGAGATTGGTTTTAAGAGGCAATCAGGAAGCTCGGAATCTTCATCAGTTGATGTCTTCTGCTGGGGTGGCTTTGTCTTCATGTAGCTAAGAAGATGCTCTGCAGGGTCTTCATCATAGCGTCCAGACTTGCATGGAGCAAAGAACTGGCTGAGTGTTATTAGTCGAAGGGACACTTTAAAGTCCAGGGCACGGGGCACAGGGTTTTTTTGGCGAATAAAGCTGAAGAGATTTTTCAGACAGTCCTGTGTCGTACGACTGATGAAAAGAAATTTGAATTTTTTTTTTTCTTGCAGGTACAGCTGTTGAAGCTTGAGGGCAGACTTCGTTGTGACTATCATGCCAGCCTGAAACGGTTTGAAGCACTCCCTCTGTCCTTGCTTGTAAATCGACAGCCTCGAAAAGATGTACACAACTTCTTCGAGGAAAGTGACTGCTTCTTCGTACTTGGTAGGATTGAGCTCACTCATTGCCAGTTTTATGGTGCGCGAGGTCATCAGCGTAAACCACTTGAAATCTAGCTCCAGGAACCAGGCTGTTGTTGAAGCTTCCTCGCCCATCATTCCTTCTTGTACAAGGTACCTAATGGCGGCACCAACTGCATGGTTCAAAAGGGCATAAGCAGACCCCACATCCATCTTGTCAAAATGCGATGGGTTCAGGTGCTCATCTTTGATGTGTGGAGCCAGTTTGAGGTCGTGCTGAGAGTCGATCGACACAAGCTTCTGTACATGCTCCAGTTAGACTTGTAAATATGTAAAATTCCATACATTAGCTCAGTAAACCATTAATTATTATTATTATTATTATTAATTTAATTATCCCTTAGGGGCCCCCTTATGCATCAGATCAGGACAGGGTGGATGATAATATAACATTTAGTAATAAAAAGTGATGTGTGTCAAAGATTCAAACTTATTCAGTGATGGAAGGGACATTTCACCTTTTGTAGCAGGTTCTGAGGCATGCAAAATATTGATTTAGAGGAGCCGCTGACACTTTTGTAGCAGACGCCAACATCTGTTAGTACATCACTTCAAAATTTAATTGTGATTGCATTTCTAAATTAGTTCATCTGTGATAACGATTGACGGTTCCTCTTTGTACTGGAGCATATAACTTGTAACTTTGTGATAAAAATGCATTGGATGCAAAAGGAACACAGAGCCTTCCCTTTAGAAATAAGGCTCTGGTCAGAGTAGCTTTCATTTACAATAGGTAATAAAGAATGGTTGAAAAATAAGTCATAATGCAACCCTTCAGTTGGGAGAAAGCTTCTCCCCCCATCCTCCCTCCCCCCATTTTACACTTAGTAGTTTATTTATCCTGTAAGTATATTGACGGCGACACAACGCCACACAGGCGCATAATGTCCGACGTTTTTCCTTTCTTAAGCGCAAACTACCTATCTATCTCTCGCCTGTAAAGATCATTTCTGTAAAATGTCAACAAGAGCTAGCATATCCGCTACACGTCTGTCAATAAAAATGCGTCCCCCAAGTTTCATGAACCCACCAAACTCGAGACTCTAATATCATAAGCTGAAAAAAACAATCATCTACAAAGATTAGGAAAACCTACACCTGTGCTTTAAAGGTGACACTGCTCTTTAGCAGCGTTGGAATCAGATTTAAGTCAAAGTTTGCTGCTCTTTCGATTGACAGCTGCACGGCATCTACAGGGACAACCGTATTTATTCAAATATACCCGTGTCTTTTTCTTCTCTCTTTCTCGGCTCAACTTTTTTGTTTAAGTTTATAATAATTTGCAATCAGGACAAAGAAGGTCAACCTGTAATAATCCTGGGCATAAATTCCATGCCTATCACGCTACCCCTCCCCCAGGAGCACTAATCTGGACACTTGGCAAAATAGACAGCGAGAAAACGGACTATGCCAAGGTCAATGCAGCGTTGGTCAATCACGGCCGCCGGATTTCTCGCCGACTTTCTCGCCAAGTTTCCAGATTAGGGCCCAAGGTCAGCCGCTGCTCCTAGCACTCCGGTACAAAGCGGTGAAGCTCGTCGCGTGCACGCAGGTGAGATGTGAAGGTTGACGCGAGAGGTGCCAAACTTTGTTTCACCTCAAGTCGACGCTACAGCCGACTCTACGAGCCAATGGGACCAATCAAACAGCATTAAAGTGCGGTATCATGGCATTCCTCATCTTCCTGTGCGTCCTCTTTCATCAGCTAAACCAGTCAAGTGCAGCCAGTGTACCGTGACTTGTGCTTTTACTATATGTGTCCAAGGCTGTATGCGTTCGAGCCTTTGACTGTGCTCTGACCTAAGATGAAACAAACTATATGGTGAGTAGAGACACCGTGAAATAAATTTTTGTACCATTTTTCTTTCCTTCTACTCCTGCGAATATTAAAATCAACCAATGGATTTTTTGTTTTTGCTTTAAGCTTTTTTTGGCGCAGGTGCGACGCAATCTTGAGCGAAAATGGCATTTTGCCCCAAGATGTAGCAGTCTTTCGGTCGCGGTGCAATATGGCGCAAATGGCACACCTGTTCCATCGCTGCTAGTTGTCAGTTGCATCCTGTTACTAATAGTAATGGCGGTGTAGTAACGATTAAACATTTGGGTTTACCCAAGTCGTCATTGTGAAGTTTCATAAGTGGGTAGTTGCACCTGTCAGGAGTATGTGTGTTTGAACATATTAAAAATTATATTCATTGCTGTATGTTATACAACTTAGTGGTTGTTACAAGCAGCAAAACATAATCGGTTTGATGGTAGGTTGTACTTTTCTTGGATGTAAGCTGGGAGGATGAACTCTTGTTCTCTGGTAAGGTGACCACGAATATTCTTGAGTAGGTGCGGGGCATCCGCCAAGAAGTGAAGTTGCCGGCTTGTCTCCCCAGCACATGGGTGTTTGCACGACACCACTTTAGGGCCAAACTGTGATGCTGTAATGCCGCAAAGTCGCCAGATGGCTTGGTTCCCCGGGCCTATGTCAGAAATGACAGCATCGATGGCTATGTCGATCTCTTCGCACTGCTGGATGATCTTGTAGAGAACTTTCTTCACTTTCTGTGGATCAAATGAGCTGCCTGCAAGCATAAAAAAGCAGCACTTCCTAGTCTATCGGGCAAGTAACGTCTACCACACAAAACGTATACACAAAGCTCTTCACCCAAATGAGGTACTCTAAAAAGAAAACGGATGTATAGCTATAAAACAGCCTTAACATAGAGTGTTCTGACTGTATGTTAGATTGAGGCAAGTCAAATATATGTTTAGAAAAGAATAGACAGACTGAAATTAACCCTTGAGAAACTTAGGCAAGCGTGTCTTGTCATAGTTGTGTAAAACAGAATTGGGTGCTTGTCTCTATCCATCTAGCATAATAGCGTGCACACTCATGGCAATTTTTTCTTTTGGGTGGAGTCAATTTACTTGTTGTTAAAGAAATGTTGAATTGAAACTCAAATTTCTTTGGAAAAGGCTGCAGAAACATTTCGCCGGCTGCTATGAACCAAGGCATGTGTTAGTGCAAGAGGATTAACGCTCGGAGATACCCGATGGGTAAATATTGCAGATAATTAAAATACATAGCACTATGATTATCTCTTAGTGCATCTCATGGTGGCCTAGAGGGTTTGCTCTAGCACAGTGGTTTGTATTGTTACAGTATGTAGTTTGTATGGTACTCTGAAATCAAAGCACTGTCTTCCATGTTGAGAGTGTACATACATGTAAAATGGTAGCCAATCACTTGTTTCCATCGTGACGACATACCCCCCAGCATGAACACCAGGGCGTGTGAGGCATAGGTCGGGTGAGATTGTGCGGCACCAGGACCAGGTTTCACTGTAGAGTACCCGAGCACTTTCTTGGATGATTGATCCTAATCCAAGCCTACAGAAACGAAAGACACGCAAGAAAGAACCAAAAGTGAATAGGGTGTTGGCAAGCAGAAGTGCTTCAACTAATTAGAAGAAATCTATGTAGAGCAGGAAAGAAGGACAACCAGAAACATTCTTGGCGAAAACCTGTTACCAAAGCTTTCATTCAGCTATAAAAAAGTGAAGCTGAAACATTTTTGGTTGAGGCGCTTCTACTGTATATACCTATCTGCGTGAAAAAACATTTAGAACAAAAATGCGAAATGCAAAACAACTTTGCAGACCCCGTCAGGTACAGTAACATTGTCCATGAATGCAGTCACAACTATTAAAGGAAATTATACTCCTTAGTTGGGGTATGGACATAAAATTTGTCAATAACTCTTCCACCTCCATTGAACTTGAATGCTTTTTGACTGCGTAACCGAGCTTTCGGCTTCACGTCAAGGTCCTCAGGTGGTTTACATTAATCCTGTCCGCCGCTGGTGCGAGCCAGATGTCCTTCATTGATTTAGCACACAGACCCCCAAATTTTCTTCTTGATTTGACAACGCCGACGTGCACATAAAATATTTTGGACAGATTTTGTTGGCATCGATTTATAGACATGTAGATCGTGCAGTAAAGAAAATGCAGTGTATAAAATTAAAGAGCACAGATATGCTTAATATACCTATTATCTGCATTTCGTCCATGAGGAGGGCTGCATGTCGCTCTTCAATGTGCATTGTCTCTACTTTTTTTGCCAATGATGGCAGGGTTCTGTCAGGATACCTAAGGACACATAAGCCGCGTTTACATGAATGCGACTTAGTCGCATCGAATCCAGTTGTCCCATTCAATGCGGTCATGTAAACGGCATAATGCGCAAAGAAAGCGCATCGCATTCAAGTCGCTAGACAGAGGTGGATCGAGATGGCGAGTGTGCATTCATTCAGCCCATGTAAACGGAGGTCGCGTCGCATTTCGGAACGGGGAGGATTATGGGAAGGCGCTCGCTGCGGGAGCGAGTGAACAGCTGAGAACATGGCGGCGGCCAACCTCGTCGGCGGCGCGGAGAGCAGTCCCGTATGGTCGCCAGCAATTTTTTCCAGAGAACAAACGCGAGCTTTTATTGCCATCATAAGTAAGCGGAATATAGCGGAGCTGCTCGGTGAGGGCGGCCCCCGTCCTAGCATTGCGAAGTGTTGTCTTCGTGTCTGGGAGTGACCCGCAGCGCGAAAGCGAGAGGGCCCCCAGTACTGTACATCACAGGCAGCGCGGCGTAGAGCAACGACGCTCCATCCACGGAGCCCCGATGACAATTGAAGCCTAGCGACCAGTACGGAAGACCGCACGCACGGTGACAGCCGCCGAGTACGGCACGAACGAGTTCACTGGTCTTCCTGTCGCTAGTTTTTGGATATACAAGCGACGAGTATGGCATAGAGCACGCACGGCGGCGGCCGCCGAGTACGGCACCGAACGAGTTCACTGGTCTTCCAGTCGCTAGCTTTTGGATATACAAGCGACGAGTATGGCATAGCGCACGCACGGCGGCGGCCGCCGAGTACGGCACCGAACGAGTTCACGGGTTTTCCAGTCGCTAGCTTTTGCGTATACGCACTAGCTCTTGCTACATATGCTGGATAACTACCACGTATACAGAATTAAAACAAAATCAGCTTACATCCTATCTTTAGACGTCTAGCGCAACAGAGGTAGGTGCCGCTCGGCCTGCGTACTCGTTGAACGAGAACGATTCTGACGTCACGTCCACGATTTCCAGTGTTGCCGGGGCCTCGAGCGGCTAGTTCGGTTTTGTTGGCCGCGCCCCAAACAAAACTTTGAGGCGTCGATATCTTTAAAACTGCGCACAATAACGAGAAAAAAATTACACCTTGCAAATGAGGGACGCTGACTGCGCTAAAAACAGTCATAATCCCAAAATTGAAAATATGGACCGGAGTTGCCCTTTAACTTCAGTGTTTGTACTGTTAAAATTCCACAATGTGTGTGCAATTCATTGCACGTTTTCCTCTTTTGTACACTTTGGCGTTTTTGTTGTTGCCATGGTCAATAAGTTTGTTTTTATCAAAGTTTCTCATATATGTATAAGTTACGACTTCTCCCCCATTCTTGTCATTCCCCCCTCATGTAATGCATCGATAGATGCTTTTGAGTTCAATAAATGAAATGAAATGAAATTATATAAAATCCAAAATCGTACATTGCGCCGTTTATCCCATGTTCAGCAAAAGCAAACAAATTAATTTTGACTTTTTCTTTAAAAAAAGCTTGTATGCATTGGAATGAATGAAACCGGTTAATCGATTAATTAATCGAATAATGCATGGGATTAATTGTGTTAAAATGATAATCGACGTCCAGCCCTAGGTGAAACGGCGTTCGGTGAGATGACGTACGACATAACAGCGTTCGACGTGACGGTGTTCAATGAAACTGTGTTCGATGAAACGACGTTCAATAAAATATCCGGACCCACTCATGGGTTTACCTATCAAATTGGTTTCATACGAACCACTAATCGCGTGCTGCTAAAAAATAATGTAGAAGAACGCGTTGAGTTCGTATTTTTGAGTGGGCGTGATGGCGCGGGTCCTGTTGACGAGTAAATGCCACTGCAATGCAGGTCGTCCCTAAAGCGCTGGATATCCTGATTTATCCAAGTACCGCCATTGTTTGATCGTGACGCGGAAGCTCCTATTCGCAAGTTCCAGCGATTATAGGGGTCGGACTCGCTGCAAAAGCCAAAGATGGCGGTCAGGCGGGAGATCGGTTCGCCGTGGGCATCACAATTCATCAGGATTGACGGGTTTTGCGACCGATAATACTGTGCTATCGACTTCAGTATTTCATTAGTCCGTTTTCTTAGATGAACGGGCAGCAAGTCAGACATTTGAAAACACCTTGTAGCTGCAGGCCACGCAACGCAAGGATGAAAAATGTCGGCACCGGTACGGCCAAAAGGGGGATCGTTTCGTCATGAACACTGTGTTTCAGTAAGACCAGTCTTCCGTACTAAGTGTGAAAAGATGGGCAGTCGAGTTTTGTTATACCAGGTGGATCAAGGAGACGGCAGGCTCTTTAAATCGACCGCAAAATTCGGTTTCTTAACCTATCGCGCTACGACTTTGTGCAGCGCTGCCCACAGATGGTGCATTTTTTTTTTGTAAAATTTGCAAAGAGCAAACTTACCTGAGGAAAAAGTAAAGAAAGAAAAAGGCTTAGCTCCTTTGGAAACGCAGCGACGCCACCGGTCTGCAAACAACACGGCGCCGTTTTGCACGGGAGACAAGAGAGGGCGCAAGCGGTCACGACGCCAACTGCTGCCAACGAACGGGCAGACGACGCCGAGAGCCGGCGTATTTAGCAGACAAGGAACTGCAGTTGCTTGTTGTTACCGCGCCTGTAATTGTTTCTGCGACTGTCGCCGTCTGCGGAACGCGCGCTGCTTTTGAGTCGAAAAGATTGTCTGCTAAAGACGCTGGCTCTCGACGCCGTATGCTCGTTCGTTGGCGGCGTTCGTTGCGCCATCTCTTGTGTCCCGTGCGAAACGGCGCCGTGCTCTTTGAAGACCGGTGGCGTCGCTGCGTTTCCATAGGAGCTAAGCCTTTTTCTTTCTTTACTTTTTCCTCAGGTAAGTTTGCTCTTTGCAAATTTCACAAAAAAAAAATGCACCATCTTTGGGCAGCGCTGCACAAAGTCGTAGCGCGATAGGTTAAGAAACCGAATTTTGCGGTCGATTTAAAGAGCCTGCCGTCTCCTTGATCCACCCGGTATATATGACGCCTGGGTAGCCAGAACATTTGATGACACCCAGCGTTGATGGTCGCGCAACGGAAGCGTGAAAAAGTGAGCGCCGCGACCACTTTGATACGCGCCGCTGTTCAGCAGTACGTCTCATGGATACTAAACGAACGCCGTTGTGTTAAAAGCGATTTATGTTATGCCACGATTTGTTTTATGTGGTAAGCGTTGATCGCCAACAAACAGTGCAGTACAGAAGACGACAAGCGGTCCGAGACATCACGCGAGAAGGGCGAACGAACCTTGATCAATGTCCTCTTTGGGTAAGCGCCGAAAACGTTTGGAAACAACGTACCAACAAGCGGTCGAAGATCACTTCAATTTCGTGAATATTATTTAATATTTATTTTGTTTACGAGCTACAGTGCGATACATCGAAGTTCGGTCACTACATTGTCACTCCAGAGAAGCTCTGCGAATCATTCGCGTATATTTTGCTCGGTACCACAAACAGTGCGTGCACTACGCACGGCCAAACGTTGCACTCATGAGCAGTTCTTTTACACTGGACCAAATATAACCAGGAGTCAATTTCTGAGAAATAACACTTCGTTTGATGTCAAACAGCATTAATTCAAGTCGCTAGGCGGTTATTTATGCTATACTCGAAATCGTGCTAACTCAAGATACAGCCGCCATAGCAATTTGACCAATACGTTTCTGCACTCGTCATACGCAATAAAAACGAACCCTAATAAAGGAACAACGTCAATCGTGGGATGCATTCAAATAAAGACGTCAGCTGCAAAGATAACTGTGTAAAGCTGTCGGACAAAAGCTCCATCGCTTCTCTCCGAAAGCTCCATAGCGTTTGGGTATAACTTTGTTATATCCGAAAGAGATCATCATTTAACCCACCTTTGTTGCAAAAATTAATCTTCAGAATCTACACGAGAGCACGTGTTGACCATCCGTCGACCGTGACAACTTTCGTTTAGTACTATCTCGTCAAGCGGGATCGAGGCCGACGATGCTCACATCGACGTTTACACTTTTACTGCTACATTCACGCCCGAAGGCAGATCCGTGAAAATCATCCATCCACCGAGCAGACACAGACCGTAAATAAGACGTTTTTATTATCAAGTAGGAGCAAAGATTTTTGGAGGGGGAAACCCATGCCATTGGGCTGCACAATTCCCATCAAGCGGTGGTTCGGGTGGCGAGCGGAAGCAGGGCCTGCTTTCTTCGACGTGTTGTTGCCGCGTAGGGTTTAGCAGCACATGATGCAGCCCGTTTATTGTACTATCGCCTCGTAATATTAGTTGTGGCGGTGTTTGTGAGCCTCAGTCACCAACGTTGCGAGCGTATACACAGCAAAACAATCCCCTCTTTTGGTTTCTAAGGTTGGCCACCAGGGCGCCGCTCCCTAGCTGCGACGCGGAGCCATTTTTGGCTTGTGGCGTATCCCACATCCAGACGCGCACGCCATTGGGGCAATCAAGTTTGGTGTGACACGTTGCGCCATCTAGCTCGTGATATTTGCAACACTGGGAAGGCCCTTTCGCCAGCCTGCTTGCTCGTGGGGTCGTTCACGCATCACTTTGAAGGCGGTGATTGGTGCGTTTTTGGTCTTTTATTTCTAACATTGCAATCGGATGCCACAAAATTTCCAAACGTCGAAGCTGTAGGCACTAGCTATTGCGTACCGGAGCGTCGCAACCTCGGAAGCTTAGTAGGCGTGAAGCTCCTCAGGTTCCCCACGAGGCCGTGGAAAATACAACGCAATCGGAGATAAATAAATGCCGTAGAACGTGTCAAATGTGCATTCCGTTTACATTGCCTGACATGAGATGAATTTTTGAATGCTCTATTTGACTTGATATTTGAAATTAATGCGCTCGAAGCCCAGCGTTGTCTTTGGATTCGATGCGATGACTCTTGTCAGATCAGTCCTTCGACACTCTCACTGTTCTCTGCTCCGCCGACAGATCTTGATCGAACTACGTTTTGTGGAAGTTTGAGCGTAGTAACCGGAGTGGGAGTTTTCTCCACTCCGCTGGTGGCAGAGCGGACTATCGTTTGCGCCTTTAGTTTGATCGTGTGGCTGTCCAAGATGGTTGCTCTATTTCGACCCGTGTCTATGCTATTCTAACTTCGTCCCGCTGCGAGAAAACAGTCAACTCAAAGAAAAAAAAAAAAAAAGAAAGTAGTTGCCCCACGAGAAAAGATTATTCATGTGACGTTTATTTGTGTCATATGTAAAAGTAAGCATCATATTCAATCAACGAGAACGAGCATCAGCTTCCAACGAACAACTGCGTACGACACCGTTCAAGACTACAGCCAGCTTGCAAGAAAAAAACATTCCTCGGACACCATAATCGTCTTCAACACGACCACGAAGGGACTAAGAATCAAGCTGATTACCAAAATGAGGTCAGCTATTTAGGCAGAAAAGGTTCACATCGAAAAAAAAAAAAAAGGTGGGTGAGGGTGAGAGAAGGGGGGGGGGGCGCTTCTAGTTCCGCTTTTGTAGAGAAAGGAAGCTCGACGAAGTCTTCACTTTTGTAATTTTGAGGCGTATGCAAACAACGTAAAAAAAAAAAAAAAGAAGAAAACTGTCTTTGTCTATTTGCTTTCGACGTTCGATTTTGTTCAGCTTGTTCCCGTTTTGGGCTGTCTCTATCTATGCTTGTGGCCGGTGTCATTTTGAGCGTTCGTGCGTATGGCGCGTGCTTTGCTCGCTTTCCGAAGCGACGAACACGCACGTGCTGGGCTGTGAAGATCGCACGCTGGACTGTGATTTTGTAAACATTGGAAAGGTCTATACTTCGTCTCACCTTAGCATGGACTAACTGCGAAGGCTGTGCAAGCGCGAGCGGTCAGCCTTGACTGCCTTGACTGGAGCACTCGCTGCACGAGCGCCCGTGCAACCGCCGAGGCTTCATCCGAAGCAACTATAGCTCGCGCTTTTAGCATGCGCGGCTAACAATAGTCCATGCTAAGGTGAGACGAAGTATAAAAGACACAACCACACACGCATGCACATTTATACATTTAACGTTTGATAAATTTTTAAAACTGTCGGCGGTGTAGTACGCGCCAACACAACGCTCAGAGTTGGTAATCACGTAATCTCGAGAGCGTACGCTGGCGGCGCTGCCGATTTTAGCCGCCCCGGTGTTGCTTGGTTTGACCACGAGGGCGCTGATGATGAACCGACAGGAGCGCTCTCTGGAGCCCTGTCTAGCTCGCAAATGGCGGTGACGCGCCACCGTTGGTGAGCACGTTCTTCTTGGTCTGCAGTAGATGTCGGCCGCCGCACGTCGCGACGCTTAACGCGACGTTGGGCGCGTTAAAGGGGCCCTGCCATCATATTTAAGCGTCTACCTTTTTTTCGGTTTGCACGTCCCTTGGGGTTCGGGCAAGCCAGCGGGCACGGACAGAGTAACTAAATATCAGTGCATCATATTTTAAACGGACGACGCGGAAACCTCCACCGACGGGGGCGACCCGTGGTACCGAAAGCGTGTGATATGTGACGTCTTTGGTCCTGGGCTTTCTACTGGCCAGAACCGATAAAAGCTTCTTTTTAGTCTCTCATCGCAACAAATGCAATGAGAGCCGCTCTGGCTGTCCGCTGCATACAGCCTATCCAGAACATGCTTTAGTGGCGCCCTCTCGCGCCGTCGACACGGAGTGCGGCAGCCGTGAGCGCTCGCTGAGCTGACTACCCCTCCTCTAGTTCACGGCCACTCAAGCAACCAAGGACGTATGGATGGATGGATGGTAATGGCTATACCCTTTGTATCGGGCGGCAGCTTGCGACACCTAGCCTTACATTTCGTCATCCCTTCTTTTTTTTTTAAATTTGTAGGAATTTTGTTATAACAGAACGCCCCCCCCCCCCCCTTCTCTTATGAAGTGAATTTATTGCTTATTTTTATCTGTAGTTTTTCTTTATCCTTCCCTAGATCTCTTCCACCAATCTTCCAATCTCCTCTTAGTTACCGCAATTCTTTCCCTATCCATTCGTCATGAAGGAGGTTATTTATTATGCTTGTTTTTGTAATTTTAATTTGCCCATAACTTTTAAAATAAAGCGAAATTCGAGAAAAGAAAAGTTTCATTAAGTTACTACGTTCAGTGCGCTCAGGTTCGGTGCAAATTAAAAACCAGTAAAAAAGTCCTTGCAGGGCCCCTTTAAGTGGAGACTCCAAGACTTCGACTCAAGTCACTTCGTCACTGTTTCCACTAAACGGGCGTTTAGAGCACCTCCGGATGCAGTCCGCGCCCTCTATAATTTCCGGTTGTTTTCTTTCGTCTTGCTTTTCTTGAGGAACATTGCAACATGGCCGGCGCGCCGACAAAGCAGAACACAGAAGACGCTAATCTGACGCTGCAGCTGCTCAAGCTTCTCATAAGCACACCGGAATTCAACTGACTCTGTCTGTTGCCAATGAAGATAACGTTGTGAGCTTTATTTTGCTTAGTCGCCATTAAAAAAAAAAAACAAACAAAAACGTAAACAAAGTCGGATTGTGACGTTTTGTGCACGTAGTGCGCACCATACCGGAATACAGTAGCTGTGCTGCTTTTCTTAAGCTAAGCGGCTATGGAATCATTTAGTGAAACTGCCTCAGCAACAAAGAGCGAACGCAATGTATGATGCAAACAGGAACCGCTGCGTTCTGAATGTTACGATTGCCATAAACTCGCAACACGCATGAAATTGAATGAACACAACAAAAAACTTGTGTACACCAGCAAGGGGAAGTAACAAACGGCGTTTACAAAGCTGTACGTGCTTACGTGGAGCAACTCCAACGAAAAGATCGGCATACGGACGCAGACGATTAATTTAACGCGTCACAAAAGACTACCAACAGATTTCCACTTCCTCACAAGGCCGCACGATGATAACAATCACATTTCGTTGCTTCCGCGATGATACATGCATCGCGAAGTTTGCCGGTTTATCAGATACCTTCGCCGGACAAACCAACAGTAGCGAAATGGCAGCCAAAACAATCTCGAGGCACCCGCGATCGGCGTCGCTCTCGGCGGGACCAGGCGAGACTGCGTCACCCTACCGGAAGTAGACCTTTCTGAATCCACGAGCACTGAGTACCAAAACGGAGTTCCGGAGTTCGACTCTCGAGTCACGAGCTCCGGAAGTGCTCGTGGCCCGTTGAGTGGAAGGAGTGACTCGAGTCATGAGTCCGAGTTGGCGGCGACGCTCCGCCATTTTCGGCTACAGAAGTGTGTCCCAGCATGCACCAACTTCGGTGCACTTTGTTAATAAAATCCACCCGCCGGTGCTTTAGGTCATCCCGATGGAAATCCCGCGACATTTAGTGTGTGGCGAATTTGTCTCCAGACTTTATGGCTATCTTATTCTGACAAAGCCAACATGAGTCGACAAATAAAATTAGAATAAAAAACGCTTCTTCAGGCGCACAGTGTGGAACCCGCACCACATATAAGCGTGCGCCTCCGAATCGAGCTGGAACTGAAGAGCGCAGCCGGGACACTGCGAGTCAATAGGACCAACCGAGCTGTGCCAAAAGGGCTACATCATTGTGTGCATTGTCTTTTTGCTCGTGTGCTGCCACCGGCTACGAGTGGAGTGATGCACCGTGAGTCGTGACCTGGCGATTTTTGTGTGCGCTATTGTGTTTCTCTAACTTCTAGCTTTTGACTACGCTCTGACTTATAGTGAAATAAAGTTGTCACCTTTCCAACGCTTATCACTCAGAAAAAAAAAAAAAAAAGAAAAGCCGACTCATCGGGCTGCGAGCGCGTGAGCGCCGTCTGGTGTTCCGCGAAAGATGGCCACAGCGCGAGCTCAGAAAGTGTTTCACTCTCCAGTAGACAAAGATGGCCGGTCACACTGGGGTCGGGCGGGCGTGCCCTGAGCTCGCCTTCAGCCGGCCCGGCATCAGCGCCATTCCGTCGGCGTGAGTGGGCGCACTTTCACCTGGCCGAATAAGGACGCTGCAGCGCTCGATTCCCGGCCGGGCCAACCGGGGAGATTCTTCAGGAGGCAAAGCCACAATCGGGCCACCCCTTCTTTCAGCGCTTTCCTTCTGCGAGCCCCACCGCGCGCGGAGCGGAGAGAATCGTGGCCCACTTTCCAAGAGCAGCTGCACTCGCTCGCGAACGGAGTCGCGGAGAAGGGCTGCTAGCTTCTTGCACGGTGTCTCGCTGAACCACGCGGGCCGCTTGCGGCTTTGCTGGCTTCGCGCACCTTCTTCAGCTTCTGCCGCTCCCCCGGCGACGTCGGTGGAAGCAGCCGTCCAAGGCCGTCTCGGATTTCTGCTCGGAGCGTCCGCTGCCACAGCGGCTCGTCTATGGCCTCTGGGAGCCGGGTGTTGTGCCAGAGGCTCCGGCCCCGGAGGTGTCATTCCGTGGATTCGGTCATCACGGCGTCGAGCGTGAAAGCGTCTTCTTTCGCGTCGTCATCGTCGTCGTCGGCGGCGTCGGCGGTGCCAGCGCCCAGCGCACTGCGCCTCAACAGGGCCATCCAGGACGCGGAAAAGCTGACCGGCCACAACACCAGCCGGATGTCCGAGAAGCTCATGAGGATCGGCGAACTGCACACTTTCCTCAGCACGGTGGGCAAGATGATGGGCAGTCAGCATCCCATTGTGGACTCGGTCAAGTGAGTGTCTTTGCTCGGCCTTTATCGTTTTTGGAAGCAACACAATGGCGACTAGGCTTCTGTACTCCGTTTCACATTGAGACCGGCCAACGCTGCGATTCGACGAAGCCAAAGCCAAAAGTTCGTCGTGACGGCGTCCGTCACCTTTGTGCGTTTTCTGTATCACCGCGGCTTGACTAATCATGCACAGCGAATACGCCGTGATCCCACGCTTCTTTCAGTGCCTGATTTCTTTAGCCGGTTGTAGCAAACGCCCGAAGACGACGAACTTTGTGACGACAAACTTTATGACGACGAACGCTGTGACGATGAACTCCATGACGACAAGCTTTTGGCGCTGCTTGATCGGTTCCGTCGAATCAGAGTTGGCTTCGGTCGGACTCGATGGGAAACGGAGTACAGGCTGCCGTTGAGGTGGTGCATCAACACACTTCTGCCCACGAAACAAAACCGAGTTCTTGTTTATTTGACGGATGTTCCCAAATTAAAAATTCTAAAAGGTCGAAAACAACCAGATAGTTGTGTCGACAACGGGTGTCGACATTTGTTTTGTCCCGAACGCGATCCTGGGGAAACTTGCCCTTAACAGCTCCGCTGTCAAAAAGAAGAAAACGCAGCGGAGGTTTGAGTATAGGCTGTATGTCATTCAATCCAAGAGAGAAGATAGTAGAAGGTTTTATTAGGGGGATCGTTTCGATGAATCCGATTGTAGGGAGTTTTCGTAGATCGCTTTCGCCGTCCCGCAAGGCTCTCCGCAACACGCTACGCTACCCGCAACTCTACAGTCAAGGCCATCGGCGCGCAGGCGCATTAGCGGCTTCTTCGTTGCGGAGGGCTTAGCGGAGGGGGAAACGCGGTCTACGAAAACTCCCTAATAATGCCCGATATTCCGCCGCAGCCTTTGCGCATGCGTCGCAGCGTTACGGGGGTTATCGGAAGTAGGGAAACGATTTACTAAAACTCAATAATATAGCACGCCACGCTAAGCTAGTGGATCTCGAGGTTGCACCCAGTAAGTCTTTTCATACGGACGGGATCAAAACGGTTTTCAGTGGCTGTTTTAGGGTTTGAGCCCCTTTTTATGTAAGCCGCGCCCCATCGCGCATCTGGAGAAAAATCTGGCTCGGCCAGCTCAAAGCTACATCCGGTGTGGTTGTTCTCGCTCGAGCGGTCCTGAAGTCAGTGCAGAGAAATGTGTGCCCCCCCCCCCCCCCCCCCCCTTTTACTTTTGGTGAAGAACACAACTTTGCGAACTGGCGTCGTTGTGAAATCTAACTGACGAATCAAAACAACGGTGTAAGCTCATTCACGCAAAGGTTTAGGTAAACAATATAATAAGAGACAACATGCGAGGCAGAACGTTAGTGCCCTCCAGCTAATCCGCGAGGCCGTGTCGATGGAAGCAAAGAGATTTTAATTCGCCCGCTAATCGCAGAGGACACGATCAATCCCCAGCGACTCTACTCGTTTGTGCGTCTATTAATCTTTCCAGCTTTCCTCATTGCCCCGTAACACGGTGTCGGCGGCTTCCTCGCCTTTGAAGTTTGTTTTTGCAGAGAGAAACAGTCTTGAGACAGCAGCCGGAACGGGCCGTGTTCTCCTTTCGAGACCCGCTAACCCGTTCTGCCAAAAAAAAAAAAAAGCGTGTTCGCCGCGCACTAGGGGAAAAAAAAAATAATACTATGATGACATCACGAAGATCGCCGTTTAGTTTCGCGTTTCGAAATAAATCGCTTCTAATTTAACCATTTAACTTCCGTCTCATTGACGTTATAACAATGCTTACGTATAAGCCCCTTCTTCAATCGCAGTGATATTTATATTTTTTGGCATTAAAGGGACATTGACAGGGTATTTATGCTCGGCGAGGTTTTGAGTTGTACGTGATATATGAGAGCCCAACTACCCAGAACAGAATTTGCGGCTCGAAATTCGGTTTCTTTCTCCCCGAAAACCGCCGATCGAGAACTGGCCGGTTTCAGTCGCGCTCACTCTCTTTTCCGTGGTCACGGGCCGTTTTCTAAGGTTTCCACGTGACCACCAAATTTAATCAAAGTCGTGGGTCATTGAAGGCACACAGTCAATATTAAAAATAGAAAAAAATATGAAACTAATTTTTTGTGGCTCCCAAAAAGCTGCAGATACGTTGATTGAAAAAAAAAAAAAAAGGTAGCACAGACAACCGGAAGCATTCTGTGCGTTCACCGCATACTTCTCAACATGGCGCCGTTTCGCGTATCGCGGGACTCGCGGATGGCAGCGGACGACGGGCGTTGGACCTCTATTCCAGAACTGTCGTTCACGGTACCGGCGAATTCTGTCTTCCCCCGAAAGAGAAATTTTGGACCGATCAAAAGAACTGATATTCATCCCGTACGACACGCCCGACCAGCAAGCCGATTGCACGAAGACGTCGCCGAGCCGTCGTCCCTTCTTGTGGCTGAAGACATCGCTCGCTCAAACGTCAAGCACGAAGTGCGTACTTCGAGTTGGATACGCACGCCTACGGTTTCTTTACGAGGTGCGAATGTGGCCTATGCGCGGTGCTGCCCGACTTCAAGCCGGGAGTGCATGTATTGAAGGGAAATCAGCAGCTAAGTGGAAAGACGTCCGCTTCACACGCAGCGGGCACGGGTTCGATCCCTGGTGTAGGTGTACCATTTTTTTTTTGTCAAGCATTTTGCGATGTTTACATTTCTTTTTTTACAATCGACACTTTCCGGAATTCAGTGCCATCTGGTGACTCAAATGGAAGTTTAACCTTTACCGTACTAATCGCGGCAATGAACCTTTGGTCTGCATCATTTTATGGGGCACCGTCACTTTCGCAAGTCGACGGTAGGCGAGAATGTGCGCTTCACTGTACGGTTGTTTTTCAATCTCTCAGTGTCGATGGCGAAAAAGATCCAACCAGTCAGAACGAAGCGCCAGAACACATAGACGCCTTGATAAAGTTATATACATCAAGGGGCTTCGAAGCCGAGTGTGTGCTACTAACAGATTGACTGGGCCCGAGTTAGAAATGAACGCTTACGCTGCTCTTGCATCCGATTCCTGCTTCACGTCGCACTAGCGTCTGAAATGCATAGGCCTCGAATCATCTGTTAGGAGCATCTTCAGCTTCTTCGTTCATAAGTACACAGAAGGCCGCCATTAGTATAGCACATATGTCATTTTTCAGATGATAATAGTGATCATAGTGGCCAGACTGAATTCCTGAAAAGGGTCTATTATCACTGAAAAAAAACAACAACAATTGTTGTGGACGATACGTCGCTGAACTAAATGGTGTGGGATTCCATTTTTGACACCTGCGAACTCAATGTAGTCACTTTCTACAAAATGCAAGGAGCATATGAATCGGGTAGCGTCCGCTTTCCGAGCTTCGCGTAACTGTTCTACAGGAATTGCAGCCAGCCATTGATCACGACCCGTTGATATTTCGGAAACTTGTGCACTCTGCCGCACAATGCCAATTTCAGATACAGGACATGTGAGGCAGCTCTCTTGACGCAACATCTTGGGAGTATTCTTTTCGGAGCCGATCACGGGAATTCACCACGGGCACTCACTACTAATTGCCAACACTGAAATCAACAAAACAACTCATCTTGAAATACAGAACAGCGAGCGGAACAATCAAAACTGCAAAGGAATCGCACGGCGAACAAATCCCGAACGCATTTCGTCTGTTACGTGCGGAGAAAAAACAAAAAACAAAAAAAAAAAAACCCGCACGGTCGGGTGTAGCCATGTGACTTCCGGCACTCAGTCTATCCTCCCCACTCTCCGTGCGGTGCGGGGGTTTCGGTTTCGAGCAGTTGCGTTTTTTGGCTTTATTAAAAAAATACGTGACTCTGTAGCAAAATAATAATTGGGTAGTATTCTAACACCATAATGAATTGCCTGACAAAAAAGGAAAAAACAATGGGGGGGGGGGGGGGGGTGTCAGTGTCCCTTTAACACGTGAATCACAATGTTGAGAATTCAAAGATATCATCGCATAAGTAGTAGATGAATATTCCACGAGAAAGCGTGTCGTTGAGGAGGAAATACGTTGGGTCTCAATGCAACAAGACGTAAGGTTTCGTGCCTAAAACGCTTAATGATTACGCTACCACTTTGTGGTCTTGTTTTGCGTGCTCAGAAACAATTGTGCACACAGAAAAGAAAATTGATACGAACAAAAAGTGGATCAAAGTGGTTTCATAAAACACATCTACAGATATATGCAAGGTATGAATGACATTCCTCGAATGGAGGTATCAAAGATTGCTCTTACTGCCTCATCTTAAAGAAAAAAAAAAAAAAAAAAAAAAAAAACTTGTGGGCTGATTGTAAGCTCCTAGCAATCTCAAATTCGAGCAGATTGGTCAAAGGTGCACCTTTCGCGATGAACTTGTTTTTCATAAATACTGAATCATCAACGAACATTAGCTGACTCAACGTTTCAAGGTATAAGTAGTCGCTTGAAATTTTCTTCCGAGAAAGTCTATCCCTGTTTGCCTGCTGCTTAAGACTTCTCCGAGTTGTTGGAGTTGCTCACCCGCTTCGTTCTTGACCCGATCTAGCAACTCGTGTTGCAGCGTGAGAATCTGTGTAACAAGTCCCTAGAAACCTCGAAATTGCCGGAGAAACTGCCCCATCTGAAGCGGGCCTCGTGGCTACAGCAAACTTTTTTTTTTTATACGGTTGTTAGGAAAATGGGACGGCGAGTTTGTTACCACTCAAGTGTGCAAAATTGCTGCTTGAGAAGTTGAGTTGGTGCCGGTATGCGAAGAATGATGGCAGTACGTACCTGGTTAAAATCTTGAGGGCCCACACACTTACGACCACGATGTCTGAACGGCACTACCTCGGCATGAAACAAGGATGGTAAACGTTCGCACGGATTTTTGGCAAACGCCGTGAGATGCGTAACATGACTACGGGCTCGAGAAACCGTCCTTACAGATTTTCAGGGCCGCGTGTCGCGCGCCCGCGGCTGCGCGAAGGCACTAAGTCAACAGTGCCCCTGCTGGGAGACGCGCGGCAGGGGCATTGGTGTCTTCGCCTCTTTCCCTTTGAACCTCTTTCCTTTCGACGAAGATGAGAGCGAGAGAAATAAGGGAGCGGTGTCTGAACAAGGCCCTCTTTCTGGACTTGTTCAGACACCCCTCACTTCTTGCGCCGTGCTCAAGATCGTGTAAGAATCCCTCTTCATCAGAGTGACACGAAAGTGCCTGGGGGTGCTGCAGCCCGACAATAACTGCTTTATTATAATTTGAACAAAGAAGACAGCCGAGAAGAAATCAATACGAGTGAACCAATTACCGTACTATCACGAGTGATAACCCATCACCTTCGAAAGCGTTAAAAAACATGGCATAAAAATCACGACACAAACATACCTAAAAAAAAAAATCGGCTTTTTGTTAAAGGGCGATTCCGGTCAATATTTTTTAATTAGAGATTAGGGCTGTTTTCAGCTAAGGCAGTGTCTCTGAATTGCAAGGTATACTTTTTTTTTTCTTCAATATTGTGTGTAGTTTTGTAAATATCACGACTCAAAGTTTGGTTTCGGGCGTCCACGTCAAAGCCAAAACCATCTGCTAGAGTGGTGGCAACACTGATCATCGGTCGTACGGCCGCAACGTGACGTCATCGTGGTTCAGTGGTACGCGGTACAACCAATCAACCGCAGCTCCACCGGGACGTGACGTCGCAAGGGTGCTGCGCCAGTGTTCCTTGATTACAGAGCAGCTGATCGCATCTTTAAAATCGGTTTTAGTGCAGTACGCGGCTTCACTTTGACGTAATATTTCGGTTGTGATCATATTTCGTGCTACTAAAGCGATCAGTAATTCATTTCGGTCTTGTTTTAGACCGGAGTTGCCCTTTAACTTCAGTTCCTTTGGCATCGTGATCGCACCACGAACGTCATATTATGTGAAAGCTTAAGAACCAACTTGTGTATTCTCTGATATTTGAAGTTTCAAAAGTAGCAGTTGCTCCCGATGCCGTCATTCGTACAGCCCAAAATGTCGCACAAATGATGCGAATGTGAAAACACTGTACACTGAAAACTCAAAGGGGCACTGACACCCCAAAGGTCGTATTTGTTTTTGTTGTAAAATAAGTTGTAGTCATAGAAACGCAAAAAAATACTAAAACGCGAAAAAAAAAATGTTTCCTACGCGCGCACGCGCGCCTTTTTATTTTTTGTGTTTTTCTCTCCTGCTCCTCACCTCCTCGTTTGTTTTCATTTGTTCAATTATACGAATATGAAATCGATTATGAACTTTAGAAGCTTTGTAAGCGACATTTCTGTAATATTTAATAACGGCATTCGTAAAACATATTTTTATAACGCAATTGCGAACGCGCTTTGGCCCTTATAGAAATGCCGAAAATCAGAGTCCGAAGTGATGTCGCCTCCTGGCTTTTTGTTTTTCCCCCCCAAAGAAAAACCAAAAAAAAAAACAAAAAAACATCGCTGCGTTTGAGACACGTAGCACTGAGGATGATCGGTGAGTTGGGCGATCGGACGAAGTAGTCTTTTTTAGGTGCCCGACGACCTCTCAGACTTCGAAAAGGGAGTCGTCAAACGGTCAAAACAGCTGGGTTTGGTGTCTGTGTATCGTAGTTTTGGTTGTGACTCCGCCGGGGCAGCCTTTCACGCAGAACCGGCCCGACGTGGCCCCTCACGTCGCTCACAAAAGTCCAGCGCGCGTTTTCTTCGACCTCACACCGTTTCAAAGAATTTGAAATAGCTGAAAGAGCGCTAAAAGAACTTGAAACTCGAAAGTGACGCGTCTTCTGCTCACAGCGAGAGGCCTCACGCACGGAAGTGCTTGATTGCGGGACGCGGGTGAACAGGACACGGAGGCGTGAGAGAGACTCGAGTTGCAGTACGACTCAATCTTTGACGTCACTGCACTGGCGCGGATCGCGCGGGAACTTCAAAATTGGATTTGGGAAATTGTTTTTTTACTTCACAAATACTGAGTTCCCAAGTTTCGAAATATGAGAATAATGTCCAGGCATCGTTTTGAATCGTTTCGAATAATAATAAAAAAAAACGATTTTGACCTGTCAGTGCCCCTTTAAGCCTCTACAGCGTGAACCCCCCCCCCCCCCCCCCCTCCCCCTTCCCCCCAAATACCTTCTTTTTTTTTTCTCCGCAAGAATAAACTACGCATCGCCGAACGCTCATTCTTTTTAAAAAAATAGAGCTAGCGTTACGATGCAGATGCTAAAATTTCAAAACTATCCGTTATTTCATTCGAAAGTTATGTAGTTTTATAAAAAAAAAAAAAAAAAGAAAAAGCTCAATGAGGAAATGGGGAAACGTTTTCGCCTCTTTTCGGTAAATAACACCCTTCTGTTCTATGTATTTCGAGAGCTCCATCGGCCGCAATTTTCCCATTTAAAATTTGAGAAACCCACAAATTTTGAATGAAGTAACATTACAGTTCTGAAACTTTCGCACGCTAAGCCTACATTTGGGCGGAGAATGGGCGATCGGCGATGCGTAATTCATTTTCGCAAAGAAAAGAAAAAAGAACCCTGGAGAAGTTTTTGGGCGACAGCCTGTACTTTACCGCATAGCACACGGAGAGCCTTTCGGCAGATGAGAATAGCAGGAGCGCACCCAGTGAGTCCCCCTGTACTCCGTTTCACCTTACGTCCGAGCGCAGTGGATGTTACGAGCCATCGGAGCCAATCCAAGGCCGTGTGAGTGTCACGTGACCTTCGAGAGCGACGCGCGGAAAGCGTATCACGGGCTACGTCCTCAGACGGAGATTGGCTAGGATAGCTCGTAACGACCGCTGCGTTCGGACGTATGGTGAAACGGAGTATAGAAAAAGTGGTCTGGGGCAGAAAAAAAAAGATACGCGCAAAAGCAAATATTTTGTTTCAAATGCGCTAATTGCGGTTTCAAGTTAGATTATTTAAAAAAACCGCCTCCCTCCCCCCCCCCCCCCCCCCCCCCCCCCCCCCCTAAAAAAATAGGGAAAGAAAAGTGCACTATATTCGCGATTTGCTAGGGGCTGTTATTTAACTAACAATAAATACTGACGGAATAATCGCTTGTGGTGAATGGCAGTAGAAGCAGGTAATTTCAAAAACTTACCAGTAGGGTTTTTTTTTTTTTTTCTGAAACGGAAACTAGATTGGAAGGGTAGAGTATTATCGACCCCAGAATGACGATACCAGGTTGTGCAAACTTTCAGGTCACCAAGGGAGTGGCGGTCGGCACTGTTTGACATGCGTGCTGAAGTTCCGCATTGTATTGGGGAGGGGATTCAACCGTCTCCCTCCTAGTGGCTAAATTTAGGACTACACTTGTGGGGACTACACCAAGAGTGACGCAGCGCTCGATCGACGCTTCCGAACGCTGCGACCGCGTTCGGCTAGGGCTAGTGTTCCGCCGCCACCCAAGGAGGGGCTCTTTTGCAGAAACTATGGCATGCGTGAATAACGCAGCATGCACTGTGCATGTGTCCAACACCTTTTCAGCACAAAGGCTGGAGTGATTTAACCTCACATCATCTGGCGACTGCTTTCGCCAGAGATTTGGCCTGCTGCGTCCCGCCAACAGAACTCCATATTTGTGAACACGTGTTACGTTATAGCGTGCCCCGCGCTCTATCGAGAAAGATGTACAAAAACCCAGGCCTTGTGTTGAGTAAAAACTGAGACCTGTGAAAACAAGCTAGAGAGAGCCCCCCCCCCCCCCCCCCCCCCCCCCCTCCTCCTATAAATGACTTGCACCTACGTCACATGATGACGTCGATTGCCGGAAACCTACATGCTGGTTTTTGAGTCGACTATCATTCACAGCGAGAGCCGTGGTAAACTGCGCTGCGTTCGGCTATAACTATTGCTACATATCCCGGCTATCGTTTCATCGCCATGCTCCGCGCCAGAAAGGCCGTCAAATTTAAGAAAGCATAGAGTTAGTACAGTTTACGCTTGAGGCTAAGCTGGCTCTAGTGTCTACGGGACTTCCGGTTGCATATTGAAGCAGACAGCAACCAGTCTACTTTTCCAGTCTTCCTGTGTATTCCTATGAAAAATGTACGTGATATTTTTCTCTTTGCTAGGGAATAATAGAAATCAGCATAGTTTCTTTACTCTTAACGGGTACTATGTAGCTTTATGCACATTATAAAAATGTAATTTATTTTGGTAATGTTTTTTTCTCTGACCGATGTTTAAGTTAGCCAAAAATTGAGGTCCAGGTCCATGTTGTACAGCATGATATGTCACTACAAGCAAAAAGAACAATTATAAAGGCAAAATGAAAAACACTCCGTCTTTATCTTGATTATTCATGCACAGTTTGCTACTAATTCAGTACGTGTTCTTCGTTCTTGTCGTCTGTTTTGATTGTTTGATTTGGCATATATATGCCTCTTTTTGTGGGACCGGACATTTCATCGAACGCCGTTTCGTCGAACGCCGTTTCGTCGAACGCCGTTTCGTCGAACGCCGTTTCGTCGAACGCCGTTTCATCGAATGCCGTTTCATCGAATGCCGTTTCATCGAACGCCGTTTCATCGAACGCCGTTTCATCGAACGCCGTTTCATCGAACACCGTTTCATCGAACACCGTTTCATCGAACACCGTTTCATCGAACACCGTTTCATCGAAGCCGTTTCATCGAAGCCGTTTCATCGAACGCCGTTTTATCGAACGCCGTTTTATCGAACGCAGTCTTATCGAACGCCAGGGTGGCATTCCCGCTTCCTGAAGCTGGTCGGAAATGCCCATCCCGGGTTCTGGAAGTTTTTGACTTGCATCGCCGCGCAACATCAACTGACGGAAGACAAGCTGGAGGCGATGCTGAGTTCCCAAGAGCCTCCTCGCCAGAAGAAGGCCATAGCGGCAAGAAATGAGAAGGTCCGCCTTTTTTATGAGAACCGACGGAGCACGGCGGTGGGGGACGTTTTGAGAGCAATTGCTCATCATTTGAAACGGTGAATGGCTGTCGCACGAACACATGAACCCCCGAAAGTTTTCAAATAAATTTTGAAGTGACGCACTTCCTTTTGACTTCATTGAGTCTTAGAACTACAAAAAACAATGTTTCGTTGTAGTTTCATAAATAGCACCTCAGCTTTAGCTACTGCAAGCTTCGGGAAATAAAAAAGTATCAATAGAAAGACATGAGAGGCTAGGAGGCTCACATGGCTAAAGTTGTTGCGCCTGCGCAAAACCTAAGTGCGCTTTTACCGGGAGTGCGACTTTTTTTTTTTTGTTACAATACCCTCAAGGCCCATCGGGTAATACAGAGGGGGTGAACAGATAAGCACAATATGCGAAACAAACATAAAAATCGGTACAAATATCCTCATGGGTTACTTGCATCAAAATAAATTGCTAACAGCTACTAGTTCGGACATTAAAAACATGACGATAAAATGAGTGAATGACACAAAAATGCACTCGATCCGTGCATAAAAGAGCATCTTTCACACTTTTTATATAAAATACATTCGATGAAACGGCCATCAGCGATTCGATGGAACGGCGTTCGATGGAACGGCGTTCGATGAAACGTCCATTTTTTCGATGAAACTGCGTTCGACGAAACGGCGTTCGATGAAATGTACATATTTTTTTTGTACATCCGATTATAAAACGTTCCAAACTTTTTATTCTGTCACAACACTAAGCAATATTTACTCTTATAATCGAGCGCAAAGAGAAAACGCATTTGCGTTTTCCCATAGCAATGTAATGTCGGAAGGCAAATTTAGACTGGTTGCCGTCTGCTTCAAAATGCAACAGCTCACTAGCCCTACCTGAGCCTCTAGCGTTTATTATAACTCTTTGAGGGAAAGTACGAGTTGCAGAGAGTGGATGGATAATAACGGCTGCACTTTTTATAACGGTCGGTAGCTTGCGCCAACTAGCCTAAAAGCAACGAAAACCTGATTTCATGAAGGTGATCGCTAGACAGACCCTTGGGAGATCGGCAAATGACGAAAAAAAAAAAAACTAAAAACATAATCCCTTCCGTTTTCTTCCTCCGGCGAGGCGAGGGAGTCGCCATTTTCCCTCTGGTTGAACCTTGCAGGTGTCACATAACACCAGACTCACGGGCGGGGGGGGGGGGGGGGGGGGGGGGGGTTCAGACCTTGGGCCGGAGCCACGCGGCGGCAAATTACGGAGTTTGCGGAACGCATTTCGTAGCGGCGAGTGACAGCGCTTTCTTTTTACGTAGTTTATGTTCGTGCACACCTCTGGATCGGCTTTGACCGTTCGTGATGTGTGTATACATGTCCTTGGCCTTTCGCCTCATCTCTCCGTTTCCACACTTTGAGGGCACCTTTCGGGGCTCCCTTGCCGAGTACAAGCGAGGGTGTCGCGCCGTGAGCCCGGCCTGAGGCGGGTGGCGATCGGTCGGCGGCGGCCCCCGAATGCACGCTCGCCGAGACGCCTTGGTCGGGGCGTCGGCGACACGGTATTACTTGCGTTGTTTTCGAGGGTAACCGAGTACTTCGCAAAATCGGAACTTTACTACTTGGAAGAACTTTCAATTGCGGTCCCTAGAGCGGCTCGTCATACAATGGACCTTTTGTAGAAACATCAATTCAAGAGCAAATGGTCTAGCACCCTCTCTCCCTTCCTTCTGGCCGAGCAGAGGGAAGATGGTTTCTTTGTGTCGACCTCGGGGCAGAAGATAACCCACGATGGGGACAAAGGCGAGTTTGGGGAAGCCGTTTCTAGGTCACAAAGGCTGAATGGGCGAACAGGATGAGGCTGACGTTTTGGGTGTCGAACGGGTGGGAGAGGCCTTGCGCGCGCGTTGTTTTCTTGCCACTTGGTCTTGAACCCAGTCGCGTGTCTAGGTGGCAGCACATATTAGCCAAAAGGTGGATTGTGGGTACTCCAGTGGTTTATGCGCCTTGAACCTTGTAATGAAGCTTGTTCTGCTGACACCAGAGCCCTTTCAATACTTCGTCGGCGGAATATCGAAACTTTCCGCTCGTAGAGCAATCACATCAACGCCGAAATATTCCGCACATACTGGCTGAACGTCATTATTGTAAGCTCGGCACGTTTTTCAAGTTTACGTGTAAAAAACTAGTTAAAGGGCAACTCCGCTCAATTCCGAAAAATTTAGGCTTACATGTGATTCCGTTTCACAAAGCATTACTAAACCACTCTACGTCTTCGGATTCGCGAAATGTGGAATATTATTTGTGTAATCTTAATTTAAACATCAGCTGATACTGAAACCGAAACTTCGGTTGCGTCAGGCAACATTGCTCTTGTGTCGTCAGAGGCATGGCCACGTCACGTCGAACCACGTGGTCTTGTGACGTTCGGGGGGGGGGGGGGGCGAGCTACAGGACACGCGACGCGGGAAGGTCGCTTCGCATGGCGTGGGCGGTGATGGCCCGGGGGAGAGGAAAAGAGGAGAAGACGAAAGAGGAGAGGGGGAGCGGAGAAACCGGACATGGGGAACAAGTGCGATCTAGCATAGACAGACCGATAAGCGCGCAGGGCAGCGCAAACTAGCGCATCCGCGTTACGGTGATCACGTGGACGCCGTTGAGCCAATACCGGGAGGAGAAACTCATGACGTCATCGTTCAATTTTGCTCTGAGAAGTAAAAACAAACAAAACGTGAGAATGACGTAGACATGCCTCTGACGTAGTGGCTCAACGTTGGGCGCTTCACCTCCGTCGCATTGACTGCGCTGATGATTGCGCCTCACGTCGCACGCTAGAGTTGGCAGATCTCGGCGACTTGGCTCATTTGAAAGTTTGATGGCCAATTTATTAAATATATAGACGGAATTAGATCGTAATATTTGACATGGGGTTTTTCTATATGATACTGAAGAGGAAATACAGCAGCGTTACATTTTGTCGGTTTCCGACCAAGAAGTAGCTGCGACAGAAGTGGGTCCGAGCAGTGCGATGCGAATGCTGGCTACCAGCGTTTGTTTTGGGCTAGAAACCAATTCGCACCATGCTAGAAGACAAAAACCTTACATACCATTTTGCTTCTGAGGTGGCATCTGGTTCGACATGTCACAGGAACGTCAAACGTATGGACGTCAGGTCCCTTCAACGTAATATAAAGAGGCTAATGTCGGAAAAAAAAGTGCGATTTTAACTCGAAATAACGGCCATAAAATGTCGAGACAAATGGGACTCTACGGGAAGTCAAGTCCCATTTAATGGCCATGAAATGTCGAGTATATGTCTAAACGTAACGGTATATCAATTAATAACGTCATGTCAACGTTTCAAAGACGTATAAATATCACATGACGTCATAAAGGAAAAATCCGTAGGACGTCAAATCGACGTAATATTCGTACGCCTGATTAAATAGGGAACGCTTACTTGAAGTCTAGAAAACGTTTGAAACGTACTTTATGTGCACTAGAGACGTTAGATCGACATACAAGAAACGTAAAGATAGCACCGCACATCTTGAAGACGGTCATAGAATGTCAGGCAGACGTTGTATCCAAACGTATATTCGACATCTTTAGGACATCATCCAGCACGCCGACTGGAGACGTTATATCGACGTTGTCAATATTCCCCCAATCGCTCCTTCCTGCGAGCACACCAGCCATTGAATAAAAAAGAGCCTCGTAAGGGTTTCAATGAATCCGTGTTTTATTAGCTTGTGACAAGGATCACGGAATGTCGTCTTGGGGGAGTTGGCAGAGGGAAGCACCAGGGCCGTCCATGGGTTATCCATCCTCGAACAAAAAGTTTGAACGCAAAAATTATGAAGAATCATAACACTTCAAGATGACGCTAACAAATAACAGAGCGCGAGGCTAGTGAAACGGTGTGCTTACCTCCGTTTGTTTGAGCTCAATTTGTTGATATGCGAGGTAAAGCCAACACACAGCGCGGCAACTTGGAAGTTCTTTCGAATCTTTGGCGGGCGTTTGGTGGTGACAGCGTATGGGAAGGAAACAACCTTTTGCAGGTCCCACATAGCTGTGTCTGGTACCGCACACGTAAGAGCTGCTGCATAGGGCAGCAAGCACTTACCGTGCTTTATCCACGTGCTGGCACAACATCGATTGACTTGATGCCACAGTTCCGGTGTCCACAAAGTCCTCCACAACGTCGTACCTGCTAAGGCAAAATATTAAGGTTCGTACGAATATATTAGGAGTTTTCTAAAAACATGCAAATCTAGAAAATGTTTGTATGTTAAGTTGCTTTATATCCTGGCGGAAGGTAACCAAATCTATATAGTATACGTTCGCGCAATGCAGTTTTGAGTTTTCCGGTGAAATAGGTCACGAAGTGAAATATTTCGACAAAGCTTTTACGGAAACGAAAAGCGATCACGTCGTTAGGCGTTTATTATGTCTTCTTTTATTATTCCTTAAAAAGGTGTAGACCTTCCGCAATAAAAGACTTTCTGTTTTCATTGAAAACATAACGCCTGAGATCTGTTACTTAAATTAATAATAAAAAAAAAAGAATCATCCATAAACAAGCCGTGCGGAAATACAGAAATGCACGAATATACTTTTGGGCATGAAGTGAAGTTTACATTTTAGCACCCTTAGAAAATCCGTATTCGCTGAGTGACACAATAATCGCAGGAGAGGAGGGTAGATCGTATCCCTGTAAATGGCCCTTTCTATTTTTTTTTCTACACGCGCTTCGGAATAATTACAAGCGATGTAGTGCTTTAATGCGGGAAACCATAGCGAAACTGAGATTTTAAACATTTCTAGACCAAGAATACCAGAAATTACGCAAAACGCACTCACTTTCAATGAAATCAGCGTGTCTTGGACGCCAGCACGGCAGCCGAACTGGCAATGCTTGCAATGAACTTTGATTATACGACTGGTTTCACGAACCTACGCGGAGCTTCAAGCGAGGTGACCAAACCCAACAGAGGGTTGTCTTCTTGTCTCCGTACTTTCTCGATGAAGAAAAAAACAAGATCTAGTGCTCGAGTGACCTTTTTTTATTGTTTGCTTTTGCCAGGCTGAAGGTTTCTTCACTTTTTTGAACAGCCTGCTTTGAATGCACTAAATAGTCTCTACACTACGAGTTTTACTCTAACCTGTTTACTCATAAGGAATGGGATGATGGATTCATATGTAAATGTGACTATAACCGGAGTGCAAGGCGGAATGTGACTATATGCGCTAAGCATGTGGTGGAGCCTTTATAACCGACGTGACTGTAACTGAAGTTGATTGTGTGATTATAAGGATGGCAGGATAATTGTGGCGCACTCAGTACAACTCATACAAGAAGCAAAGAGTACTAATAAGGACCAATGCATCTACAGATAAACTTTAGTCGAAAATTTGTTTGAATAAAAAAAAGGTAAGAAAACACGCGACGTATCCCTATCACACACTTGCACAACCTTCTATCAAGTGACAGGCATGCCAAGGTGTACGGACCTTAAACAAAGGCTATGCCAGAAAAATATGTTTGTTTAACTTAGATGACAGAGACGGCGTTATAACAAACAGTCTTGTGGAATTAAATGTCTTCCCAATAAACATGCCTTTGCCGCTGCAGTCTCTGAAAGAATCTACTGTGTGAGCACTTAAGTTTCCCGAATTGTTTCTTTGATGGCAACACAGCCGGTTGTTCAGCGTGCTCAACTTAAATATACATTTTGTCACTGATTAAGGCGAAGAGACGATAATTATGAACTGAATAGAAAAGTTGAATCGGCGAACTAGGTGCCAAAAGAACGACCGTCGAGACAGCAAAAACGCGGGCGGCGATTTGGCGGCGCAACAGAAAGCGAGAGCAAGACTGACTCGACAAGGTCGTGACCAGCTCCTAATCTACTGTGCGTTGGCATCGCGAAAATTTGGTCAAGAAGGTTCGAGCATCGAGCATTCGGGGTAAGAATGAACCGTAACTTCCATGAACAACAAACTATAGGCGAAATAATAAGTTACACCCCGAGTAAGAATAAACGCGAATCTTCGAGAATACTGTAACCGGGCACTGCTTGCTCGGCCCTGCGCGCGGCATTATCCCCCACTCCTTTAAAAGCGCATCGTCACGATGCAAGACTAAGAGAAAACAAAAATGGCTAATAAAAATTGAAAAAAAGGAAAATACGATGAGACGAAATAAGCGTGCAGAGTCAGTACTCTAACGCGCGTAGAACGGCTTCAGTCGAACTACGTGGACCACTTCGGGTCGTGTCTGGCGGCAACCTGAAGGTCGGGTTCCGTCGGAGAGCACCTCGTAGTTGATGTCCCCAAGGCGGCGAATGACCTTGTATTGTCCAAAGTAGCGTTTTAACAGCTTCCCGCTGAGGCCACGGATGGCGAATGGACGTCCACATCATCCTGTCTCCGGGCTGAAACTCCACGTCGCGGTGACGAAGGTTGTACCGGCCAGCGTCGACACGTTGTTGCTCCTTTATGCGAAGGCGGGCTAGCTGGCGTACCTCCTCTGCCCATTGGGTGACCAGCTGGGAATCGTCGGTGCCGTCACCTGTCGGGTCGTGGGGCAGCATGGCAGTCGAGCATCGTCGTCACCTTTCTGCCATGCACCAGCTCAGAAGGTGTAACCCAGTGGTTTCTTGAACGGCCATGTTGTACGCAAATGTGACGTAGGACCTCATCCCACGTTTTATGTTCCATGTCCACGTACATTAAAATCATGCCGACAATGGTCTTGTTTAGTCGCTCCGTCAGCCCGTTGGTCAGGGGGTGGTATGCCGTGGTTCGATGGTGGTCCGTGTGTTTCAAGCGTAGTATCTCTTGTGTCAGCTGCGCCATGAACGAGGAGCCTCGGTCCGTGATCAGGACTTGGAGAGCGCCGTGTTGGAGGATGATAGACTCAGCGAAGAACACTGCTACTTCCACAGCGGTTCCCGACGGGAGTGCTTTCGTCTCGGTGTACCGGGTGAGAATCAGTTGCCACGATTATCAAACGGGTTCCCTGCGTCGATGGTGGGAAAGTCCAAGTAGATCCATTCAAATCTGCTGGAATGGTGCAGTTGGGGGCGCGATCGGCTGCAACAGGCCTGCCGGCTTCGTCGGTGGTTTCTTCCGTCTCTGGCACTCGTGGCACGATTGTGTATGGAGGTGGACAGCCTTCGGGAGCTTGGGCCAGTAGTACTTTTCTCGGATCCTTGCGAGGGTTCTGCTGTAGCCAAGGTGACCCGATGTCGGGTCATCGTGGCAGGCTTGGAAGATCCTTTCTCGAAGACGGGTATAGACGACGAAGTGTTGGGGAACACGGCTCTATTTCTTCGCTCCTTGAATCAAACAACAAGATCCAAAAAAACTGCGCAGGTATCTGACCATTCGTCTCTATTATACCCGATCAGAGCACTATAAATCTGCGACGACGCCTGAAAAAAGGCCCTGAATTGGTCCCTTAGGGGACAAACACCATGATCCATGAGGCCGGTAGCGCAGCGCAGTCGTCAGATGCATCCAGCATGTCCGATGACTCTAGCATCATTATGAGCGACCCTGACGACAACTCAGGCTTTACTCTGGTGCAATCGAAAAGGACCAGGAAGAGGAAGCATGTCTCGAAGGAATCTGCGTCCAGTGACGACACCATCATCACAACGCCAAGCCCCGGCCTCGCCGTCGTCGTCAAACCAGCAGATCCGAGCCAAATCATCACGAAGATTAATTCTCTAAAGCTATCTGAGAAGTTAAACGACATTGCACCAAACGGAGTGATCCTCATCAGGCCAAACTACCGACTTAATCTTCTGGTGATCGACACAAGAAACACCGAGTCCAAAAAGACTCTGCTCAAAATGACAAGCCTCTGCGGAATGAAAGTAACTGTGTATGAGGCACATCAAAGATCTTCAGCTGTTGGAATCATCCGTGGAGTTTCTCAGGAGATCATAGAAGAGGACCTCCAGGTAGGGATACGCGCGACTGTCCCTGTCACCCAAGTGAGAAGACTAGGTAAATCAGATATCGTCAAGCTTGCCTTTGCCACAGAAACTGCTCCAGAGTACGTCACTCTAGGCCACACCAGATTCAAAATCCTACCATACACAAACAAACCTCGACAATGTCCAAAATGCAGTCGCTTTGGTCATGTTGCAAGCGTATGCAACAAGGTGGAGCGGTGTAGTCGCTGTGGCGGCAACCACCAACGCAGTGCCTGTGAAGCAAAAGAACCGCAGTGCATCAACTGCAAAAAGAACCACGAATCGACATCACGCCAATGCACCTTCTACAAGACAGAAAAGAAGATATCAGCCTACTGCAGCGAAAACAACGTCAACTACACAGCTGCTCGGTCTGTAGTGAAGCCATCTGGCCCCAGACATCAAGATCCTGAGCAGAGAAGTCATCACTCCCGAAGTAAAGAAATCGAGAAAGCATCGCAAGTGGTTGTGATACCCCCAGCGAGAGATGCAGACTTCCCACCTCTGCCAAGTCATTCAACTGACGGGACAAGTTCTGTTCAAACGTCACCTGGATCTTCACACGGCCAACACCAAGAAAGCGTCAGCCAGTCGAAGAAGCTCCAGTGGGCTCCAAAGCAGCTCCACAACGAGTGTAAGGCCCCACCGCTTTTAAGATCAAGTGAAACACAAAAATCACAGAACCTGGGAAATGCGCTACCCACGATAGCAACGCTGCTTCGTAATCTTCTTGTTTCCCTTGATTCTCCACTGGTACAAGCTACAATCACAATCATAGACATCGCTCTTCCTCTGATCAGCTCCTGGTGCAGGTAGAGAAGGTCCGTAACAACTCATTCATTTTTCAGTGGAATGCTCGAGGCCTCCGAAACCGTCTTTCAGACTTTCGTCAATTAACCTTCAAATATCAATTTCCAGTAATAGCCATATCGGAATCGCGTGTTCCGCGAACATTACGCTTGTCCGGTTATGAAGTATTTCACTCAAGTCGTGGAAGTCCCAGCAGGCTTTTACTGGCGATTCGTAAAGATCTCACATATGTGGTACACGATGTAAATCCCCATCCTACCAATGAATACGTGGCAGCAACAATTAGCAAGGACACTACGGTTCTAACAGTAATAGCTGTATATATTGAGCCAAGAGCCAGATTCGACGAAGACATTCTAGACCGGCTAATTAAGGCAACCCCGTCTCCACATATTTTGACTGGGGATTTTAACGCCCACCATCCTTTATGGGGAGGGGTAAAAACCACAGTACGAGGAAAAAATATTATAAACATTGCTCACCAACACAACCTAACTATATTGAATGACGGAAGTCCAACATTTATTAAAGGTGCAACACTTAGCAGCTGCTTATATATCACGCTGGCATCGTCTTCCATTTCGCCCCCACCTCGCTGGTTTGTAGACATCGAAACTCATGGCAGTGATCACTTTCCAACTTACACACTGATACCCGGACTAAATAACAGTCGCCGTAAAAAACTCCTTACATATACTAACTGGAATATGTTCAGCGAAAAAGTTGAAATAGCATGCCAGGAGATAACCACAATTGAAGATTTTTCGAATATTATTGAGAAAACAACATCGGATGCTACAAAATCTTTAAGAATGCAGATCACCCGAATAGCTGTAGATGAGGATTACGAACGACTTCGAGATATCCCATTCTAATAGAGGGTACACCAATTGAATACGTCGAAGAACATACATTCTTAGGAGTGACCCTACATCGATCTTTGTCATGGTCCCCACACATCAGGCGCATAAAGCAAAAGTTGAAGTCCTTCACACAAATTATTAAAATAATAAGTGAAACGAGATGGGGATGTTCAGTAAGAGCACTTTTGACCCTTTACAACGCTCTTTTTGTCGGACTATTACGCTACAGTATTTCAGTCATGCATGGTATCTCCAAGTCGTCAATGAAAGACCTCGAAAGTGTTCAAGCACAGGCTCTAAAAGTTTGCCTAGGACTACCAAAATGCACATCAAACATTGGAACTCTTGTTGAGGCTAGAGCGATTTCGCCCGGTATCCTCAGAACCCAAGAAACTATTCGAGTTCACCTACGACACCAAGCGCGCAGCCAAGCACATCATCTGGCGAATATTACGGAGGTTAAACCCTCTGCTCGCTTTTCGCAGGTCATCTCGCAACTCCAAGGGTATATTCCAAAGAACTTTGAATTAGCTAAACCTCCGCAGCAAGCACCGTGGACGTGTAGTTCTACCGACATTAAATTGACCATCCCCGGTGTTACGCAAAAAGCAGCAGCTCCAACACCTGTTATGATGCAGCTAACATTTGAGTATATATATCATGCCTATCTCTCATCGTGGCACATATATACGGACGGGTCAACTAACTTTATATCATCATCCATTGGAGCCTATATTCCGTCAACTGGCACGACAATCAAAACAAAACTGAGCCATATTACATCCTCGACAGCTGCTGAACTTGCGGCTATCCGGGCAGCTGCTGCCTACATCAGCACTCAAAACCCCCAAAACTGGACAATATTCGTAGACTCTAAGTCCGCTCTCAGTGCACTCATGCATAAAAGAAAGAATAACGTGAATGCTCAACTGATTTATGACATATTACAGAAATTCCATGATGTGAGGTGTCAGGGACATGAAATTGTCTTACAGTGGGTACCGGGGCATAGTGGTATACCCGGCAACATCTGTGCTGACAAAGCTGCTAGTGACGCCCACGAAGCTGATAATACCTGTGCGATTCCTCTGTCAAGGACAGATGCAAATGATATAGTCCGAAAAATTGGGAGAGAAATATCATCCAGTCTATGGACAGATCCATGCTACTATTATGCATACTTGAAAAATATTGACCCGGAGTTAAAGTTCAGAATGCCGGGAAATATAAAACGACGAACAGAAACTGTGCTGCATCGAATACGCTTGAATGTGGCTTTTACTAGAGAATATCTTCATATGATCGGTCAAGTAGATTCGCCGCGTTGTACAGCGTGCTCAACAACACACGACATTAAACATGTACTCTGCCATTGTTCACTATATAGTTCCCAGAGGAAAATACTAAAACAATCCTTGAACATACATGATCAGGACATTGAGCTCAGCCATATATTAGGTCCCTGGACTTCAGTAGTAAAAGAATCCAAAGCAACCAACGCTTTACTCCGGTTCTTAAAGGACACCCGCCTGGACCAAGAGTTGTGAACTGACATCACTCTTTTTAATTTACGTGTGGCTATTTATTTTTCGCCAATCTTTGAGTGCGCATATATGTGTTTGTGTATGTGTGTTTGACATGTGTGGGGGAGGGGGGATACGTGTGTATATGTGATCTCGCTCTTTTTTACTTCTCTATTCTGTCTGCTGTCTCTCTACTCTCTTCCTTTTCACGCAAAGTAGCAAACCAGCACTCACAAGCAGGTTGACCTCTTTGTTTTCCTGTAAATAAACATACCTCTCTCTCTCCTTTTCTCGAAGATTAGTGGGAAATACCAGGAGCCATGTCGAGTTGCTGTCCCCGAAGTTCTCTTTCTAGAGAATACCTCTCCGAACGGCGAATCATGGCAGGGCAGGCGAGAAGGCTGGGGGAATCGTACCCCCTCGTCCCTCCAAGTGGTCATCAGTGCGCGCAGCTCAAGATCGTCCCGTTGGAGCGCTGCCACACCGTTAACGCGCACTGCGCCAAGAAAGTGATCGTTGTCGTCGTCGTCGTCTGTGGCACAGCCAGTAGCTGACTCGACTGGGGCTTCCCTATAAGTATGGGCGAAATTTAATGAGGCCCAGACGACGACAAGGCATTCCTTCTCGGCCGTCGAGTAATTTAGTTCCGCGTTCGACATCGTCCGACTAGCGTAGGCGATTACGCGCTCTGTGCCCTATTGTCGTTGGACTAGTACCGCGCCGAGTTCTGTATTGCTGGCGTCCGTGTGAACTTTTGTTTCGGCTAACTGGTCGAAGTGGCCAAGTATGGGTGGCGACTGGAGTTGGCGCTTCAGCTCGTTTAATGCCTGTTGTTGTTTTTCTCCCCGTTCGAAGTTCACGGTGTGTTTCGTGAGGTGCTTAGCTGCGCTGAAAGCTTGGCGAAATCCCGAACGCACCACCTGTAGTACGCGCAGAGCCCCAGAAATCTTCGGACGGCCTTCTTGTTATTGGGTGGTGGAAATTCCGCTACGGCGCGAGTCTTCTCACGGTCTGAACACACAGATTCGTTGCTCACAACGTGACCCAGGAACTTCAGTTCGGCGTAGGCGAACCGGCACTTGGTCGGCTTGAGGGTGAGTCCGGCGGTCGTGATTGCTTAAAGAACAGCCTGAAGACGTCGCAAGTGCTCGTCGAAATTGGCCGAGAATACCACGACGTCGTCGAGGTAAACTAGACAGCTCTGTCATTTGAGGTCTGCCAGGACGGTGTCCATGACACGCTTGAAAGTTGCTGGCGCTGTGCACTGTCCGAAGGGCACCATCGTGAACTTGTACACTCCATCGGACATCACGAAGGCAGTCTTCTCTCCGTCCCTTTCGTCGACATCGATCTGCCAGTAGCCACTCTTCAAGTCCATCGAGGAGAAGTATTGGGAGTGGCGCAGCCGGTCCAGCGTGTCGTCAATGCGTGGGAGTGGATACACGTCTTTCTTCCTGACCGCGTTAGCCGACGGTATGTTTAGGCAGAATGTAAGCGTTCCGTCCCTCTTCTTCACCAGTACGACAGGAGAGGCCCACGGGCTGCTCGAGGGCTGAATGATGTCGTCGTTGAGCATCTCTTGTACTTGTTTATGAATGGCCTCTCTTCCCTTTGGGGAGACGCGGTACGGCGGCCGGTGCACAGGGAGCGCATCGTCGTTCGTAACGATGCGATGTTTCGCAACTGTTGTTTTGCGCACTTTCGACGACGTCGTAAAGCAGCTTCTAAATTCGGCGAGGAGGTCTCTGAGCTGTCGTCGTTCCGTGGCACTGAGCTTGGGGTTAACGTCGAGCATTAAATTTCGTCGACGACAGTGGTCCTTTCTTAGTATTTGCCTTCGAACATCGACCGGATTTCTTATTTTGCGCACTCCATGCGTGTACTCAAGTTCAAGGTATTACTGGTAAATACTGTATTTAAAGGCGTTCACGAAGGACATAAATTTTCAAGTGTTTTCGTCACCTAAGAAAAGTGATTAATGTTAGCATTCCTGAACGCTGGCCGTGTCCATGCGATGACGCAATCGCATCTCTACGTTGCTTTATCGCTGCTAAAATTACATGGTCTTTTGTAATCGTAGAAAAAGCGTGTAGTGAGATTATATTATTGGTAAAGTCGTGGGTTAAAAAAAAATGCTGAAACGAAATTCGGTCCTCAGTAAACAAGGCTGGTGCGATAAGGCCCGTTCACACTCTTGCGACCTCTTAAAACTGGGTTCCTTAGAACTTCTTAAACCAGAGGACACACTGACGCCATCTATTGGGTAGCAGTGTAAACTCATCGGTCCGGCATATTTTTTTATTTCTCTCGCGCATTATCCTTTCTTTCTTGGCTCGAACATTTTTGTAAATGTTATAAACGAGCCTTTCTATGGGTATTACGCACATTTGCCCTCGAAAATCCCGCAAAACCTTCGCTCTTGTGAAATGCAGTTCCAGGGTCACCGCATAGATGGCGCCACAATGCCAGTGTGTTCCCTCGTTCTAAATAAATTTAAGAAGTTTTAAGAGATCTCGTCTCTCTGTCGTACTCGGTCACAAGAGTGTGAACGGGCCTATGGGCAGGACGCTGCAAAACCCCAAAAACATCACTCATACAGTGATATCTCTAACGATTGGCCGAATTTCTGCAAACGAAGTGTGCGATTGAACACGGCCGACGAGGCCGAGGGAACATGTGACATCTCGATTCTGATTCCCTCTCCTCTTCGCTTCCTCCCCTTGAACAGGTGAGCCGAAGCGAGGAGAGAAGCGAGGCCGCTTCCCCTCATTCTCAACTGTTCCAGGAGGATCGTCACATTTACACTCTTCGCTTTATCGCGCTCTTCTTTTCCAAAAATGTGGCCATTCTTTCGAGATATCGATCTATGAGTGATGTTCTGGAGTTCGTAGCGTCCCGTTCAACGCTTCTGCGGACTTACTTCGCGAAATCCAAATTTCGGACGTGATCGTCGAAGATGGCGTACTGCATCTCTTCTTTTTTGCATACACTCATCCGTGCGTGCTTATCCTGGAAAAAAATGCTTGAGGCTTTAGAAAACTGTCTGTCCATTTGATGTTACGCCAGTGAGTGGCAGTAATCCTCTTCTTTTTAGAGGCACCACGGAAACAGCTGACGGCGGCGAAGATGTGGCCGCCGTGCTGACGATCGAATCCGCTTGTTGCAGTAGTCGCTCCGCTCGCGACGGACGCAGTCGCAGCTAACGCGCTCGTTGCAGATGTCTGAACCGGCCTTTATTCGTGTCTCACGAAATCCCAGTTTGGCTGTATCCAGTTGCTACGCGTAATGTTGAATGATCTAAGAATTCCACCGCGTTCGATTTTTCTACGACATCTCTACCTCTCGAACCCGACTCGAAAAGTAAAGCTGTTCTGCTAAAACTCGTCACCTTGCAGCCGCCTTTCCCGCAGAGCTTCGCCTCGTTTCTTTGCTTGCGTTCCTCTCTACACTCATTTCTGAACTTCAACATTACCCCACCCCTTCAAACGCTTAACGTCACGGGGAAAACACACTCCTTCCCCTGCGTCGCCACTGCCGCGCACTCCTCCTAACGGTGCCGGCTGTTTGTGGCTTGCGTTCGGCAAGCGAGTGCTCATCCGCCCCGGTTCATGGCGGCCACCGCCATGAGCAGGCGTGCGCGTACAGCGCCTCGCCTTGCCCACTTACTTCACAGATCACCGAGCAATTGTGGTGGTCGTCAGTGGCATCCAAGACGCCAACCACGAGACCATTTGCTATATCCCCCAAGTGCCCCGGCCCGCGCTAAAAGAATCATGGGAACGGTGTTCCTTCAGCCCCTTAGTGATCAGTGATTTCTACCCTATTCTTGGTTACACAGGTTTTGAGCGTAATTCGGAGTCACCCTGAACAAGCGCCTGATATACCCCAAAGACGTGTCATATCGCTTTTAAAATTTCTCCTCAATGTCAGCGTTTTCATGCTGTCCACCCTTCAACCTGGATGGGCTGCAGAAATCTCTTACTTTATTATCATTTTGATAATAAGTTAGAAACCCTAAAAAGGCTATAAACAGCCCCTGCGGACTCCGAGCTGAATCCTCGTTTTTGGTGCGTTGAATTATCGGCTTTTTAAGCAATTCCTGCTCAAACAACAATCACGAGAATGATAATATTGTAAGAGATTTCTGCAGCTCAGCCAGGTTGAAAGGTGGATCGCATGCGCAGTATCAAAAATGTTGACGTTGACGAGCAATTTTAAAAGTGATATGACAGGTCCTTGGGGTATATCAGGTGCTTGTTCAGGGTGACATCGAATTATGCTCAAAAGCTGTGTAACCATGGAGTTGGTCGAAAATTAGCGATCGCTAGGGAGCTGAAAGAACACCGTTCCCATGATTCCTTGACTGCGGGCCGGGGCGCTTGGGAATACTGCAAATGGTCTATTGAGCACGTCGCACTTCCGGCCTCACGCCGGTTCCTATCTCGCCCGCATGGCGCGACCGTGCTGCAGCTGTCGCTTTTACTTTCTTTTTTTACGTTCTGCCTGGATGTCCACGAGGGCTCTGTAAGCGTTCGGCCAGGGCTCGAGTCCAGTCACACGCTTCGTGTCCCGAGAAATGGCGAGCATTACTATTGTGCAGGGTGTCGAACCGAAATGTTTTTCGTTCCGGCGTTCGTTCCGGGTCAGGGAAAACGGTTCAGCTCCGGTTCAACTCCGGAGTGAAAAAATAAAGATTCAAACCGGTTCGAACCGGTTCGTACTCATATACTACAAACACAATTGACGACAGCAAAAGATAAACTATGCATATTTTATAAATGCGTTACATATAGAAGCAAAGGCTCACATTACTGTGCAGAAAGAACGAGCTAGTGCTGGGGCACCTCAGGACGTGGGTGAAAGCGCAGTTCAATGTCAGGCAGCTGACCGAAGAAGCAGGACGTCGTCATGCATATCCGGGGAAACACGACACCTCTGAGACAATAGAATGAACTTCAGTGCAGAAAGGGCTCACTGCACGCTGACATGGGTCGCAGGCACTCCCAGGGCTACTTGCGCCAATGGGTAGAGTTCATGATGGTGTTCCCTTTTCTCCTCCCAAAACTGTAACACGTTAGCGGCCCTTGAAAGCCGCGGCTCCTTGTCTAAGAATGCTCAGAAGAGCTGTGCACCTGGATGTTTGTGTTTCTGAGGAGAAAACGTTTCAGTCCTTGCAGTCTCTGCCACCAGAGATTGAAGCTGCTTTGCTGTTTTTTGTAGCTGTAACTGTTGATTGAATCCCCCCTCCCCTTCCCGGTGCTAGACTTTAATTTCGTACATATTATTAAGTCCGCTGAGTTACTTTGAAAGCAGATTAGATGCGCCACGCAACTAGTGCAGGTTCTAAAATATCCATCGGCCTTTGTATCGCTCTCTTATCCGATCATTTGTACAATGAAATCAAGGCGTTTAAAGTAAATTGCACACAGCTCTACAAAATTGAAGACAAGGAACACCAAACAAAAATTAAAGAGGTGAAAAGCCAACTAGCCCAACTCACTGTTTTGCCACCTAACAGGCTCATTCATTGGTCACTTTTGCTGACGTGCGAATTAGATATTTTCTGTGATAAGCCATTTCCGGTCCCCAGGAAAAGGTTAGGACGAATGTGGGCATTTGTTAAAGAAATACATAAGACCAGAAATCCTGGAGAATTAATAGTTACTGTGCTCATTTCGTTTCAGTTCTCGAGACGAACTTTATAAATTATGAAGAAGACCGTTATGTGAAAACCTGATAATGGAACATTAAAGAGCTTTCCGCTACCAATGTTTTGCGCTTTTTGACTTCCCACATGAACGAAACACAAGAAAAAGAATTGACCAGTTTTGCCCAGGATCGAAAAAATAATTATTTCGGTCCAGTTCAACTCCGGTTAGCGCGAAAATAATTTGTTTTCTTTATTTTTTTGTTTACTTTTCAGGTTAATATGTTTTTCGCCACGCACTTTTCACGCAACCTGACTTTGCGTATGAACCGAAAACCGCATGGAAAACATATCGGTTCCGCTCCGGAGCGAGAAAAATTATTTCGTTCCGGGTCAACTCCGGTGCGCGCGAAAATAACGGTTTTTTCCGGTTTTCGGTTCACGGTTCGGGTTCGGTTCAATACCCTGCTATTGTGTGATCGATTTCTGAAAAAGTTCGTCTGCTTCGTTAGCAGGGGTTGTGGGGACGTCAGAACGTCCAGCTCCGATTGCTCTGATTGAAGAATAGTGGGTAGACCTCACGTCAGCTTGCTTTGAGGTCTACCCCCAATCCTTGAATCAGAGCCAATCGGAGCTTGGCGTTCTGACATCCCCACAACCCATGCAGACGAACCTGCGCTCGTATTGGCTTTTTTTTTGTCTGCTCTTATTTTATTTCAGCGGTGTTTGTCGCAAGGACTAAGGTGAACGCTGTGTGGCTAACATTTTTACACTGCCGATTGCAAAGGTTTTGGGTAGGGCTGGGCAATTGATCGATTAACCTAACGATTAACCAAATAATCCACTAATCGCGCTTAATTTTTGTTAACCGGTTGACCCGGAAAATATTCACTAAACAAAAGGAAGTAAAAATTAAACGCTTTTACCACGCAGACGTGGACGAGTACATCTGCATGAAGGGTAAACTTCAAAGGGGCGCTGCACGCCAAAGGTCGCATTTTTTGTTATTGTCTAAAACGATGCAAATTGTAGTCCTAGACACAAAGAAAAACCACAATGAAAAAAGAAAAAAAAATTCACCACGCGCGCTTGCTTTTTTTTTTCTTGTTTTTTATTTCTTCGCTTTCTTTTTTGTTCGAGACGTAATCGACTTTGAAATTTAGAAGCGTTGTAAGCGACATTTCTATCGTAGTTAATAACGGCATTCGTAAAAAAAAAATTTCTTTTAACGCAATTCCGAACGCAGTACGGCCCTTATTTTTTAAATACCGAAAATCGGAGTCCGGAGTGGTGTCCTGGCTTTTTACCCTCCCTCGGAAAATATGGCGGCGCTCGACACATGTAGCACTGAAAATGATCGGTGAGTCGGGAAATTGGACGAAGCTTTTTTTCATAGGTGCCCGACGACCCCTCAGACTTCGAAACGAAAATCGTCGAACGGTCAAAACAATTGGTTTTGGTGTCTGTGTACCGGGGTTTTGGCTGTGACTCCGCCAAGGCAGCCTTTCACGCAACCCGGCTCGACGTGGCCCCTCACGTCTCACAAAAACCCACTGCGCGTTCTCTTTGACCTCACACCGTTTCAAAGAATTTGAGATCGCTAAAAGGGCCCTAAAAGGACTTCAAACTCGAAAGTGAAGCTTCGTCTGCTCAAGAGCAGTTGATCCCGGGACGCGGGTGAACACGACACTTCGGGTCGGGACGGTTCGGAGGCGTGAGAGAAGGGAGTTGTAGCGAGTCGTGTCCACACGCACGGTTCGTCCCCGAACGCATCGGCGACGCCACTGTGTATGCGTGCGCGAGTCGTTGGGGGCTTCGGGAGGCTCTTCTCGTTCGTTTCTCCCAGTCCGGCCGTTGGAGTCGTCACCGGAACGCAGCCAGCACCGTTCACGGCTCGGGTAATAAAATATGGCGGTGGGTTTGTCCGCCGCCCCAGCCGCCGGACAAAGCGCAAATCCCCTCCCGCTGTCCGCTGGGAGGCGGACAGCGGGAGGCGATTTGCCATTCATGTTACTCCGCTTCATTTGAGAGGTTGAACCAAATCATTTCGAGGACGGCTCACAATGGTAAGCGATCGCGAATGCTGTAAACTACGCCTGCTAGTAATTTTTCTTTATATATCTGCGGGCTGTCTAGCTGCCTTGGCGACTGCGAGCAGACGAAATGCTTTGGTTCGACGGCAAACAACGTGAACGATCGTTCATGTTCAAGATGACGGAGACACACCACCTACCTTTGCGGTCGTTCAGACACTTTTTTATTCTATCTAGCTTCGCAGGTCTTGAAATTTCGACCCGAAATTGTTGCGTCGGCCGTCTTGTTTACATAAGTCGTACGCCGGAAACACGAGCCGCCACGGTTTCGCACGCTGAAGAATGCTTCACATGTTTACTAGAAGATGGCGCTTCCGATCAAACATAATCACCATCATTGTTTACACAGTTGCATCAGTTTTACGATTCGGTAGAATACGTTAACTTCCACGTACGATTTGACAGGACGGACCAGCTGCACCGGTCATGATTCCGGAACCTTGTGCTCCAAAGACGACTCGCTAAAACTCCCCAGAAACTCGAGTTGCAGGACGACTCAATCTTTGACGTCACTGCACTGCTGCGGATCGCGCGGGAACTTTCTATCCAGCTTTTGGAAATTGTTCTTTTACTTCACAAATACTGAGTTCCCAAGTTTCAAAGTTTGAGGGTAATGTCCAGGCATCGCTTTAAATCATTTCGAATATTGCAAAAAAAAAAAATGATTTTGACCTGTCAGTGCATTTTAAAGTAAAATTTTAATCTAGAGTATACATAGGGGCAAGATTTCTAACTCCAGACAAGTGTATAAGGTTACACGTGTCCCGGCCACTTCAGTGCTGTGCGAGTGTCCGTTTACTTTAGCAGAGACTAGTGTGACCAATCAAAGGAGGTTCCTCTTGCCGTAGAATATCAACGAACCTCTTTGCCTCATGCAGCTGAAGTAAGAATCTGTGAATGGGTCTCTTTGAACTGTTCTCAACTACACATGGAGGTCGAAATAGCGTGTTGCGCTGTTTCTCCCGTATTAAAAAAAATTTTTCTTTTTAAAATTGTTATGCATGGAAACGAAGGAGACCGTTCAATCGATCGATCAATTAATTGATTAAAGGGTAGCGATTATTGGGGTTAAACATTTTAATCGACGCCCAGTCTTGGTGGTGGTCGAGTGGACCATCCGAAACGGAATCTCTCACTAAAGAACGAAAACTGAAAGCAACACTTCAATTTCCAATTCTTTGAGTTTTGATCAGTGTTGTACCGGCTCGCAAAAACGCTATGCTTGTGTTCCCCTCAAGCAAAAAAGAAACCTTCGCGCATTGTTCATGCGCCGCGGGAAGTAGTTCTTACAAGGTTTGGTTGTCGAAAGGAGAAGCACGATGCTTTTGTCGTTTGAAACGTGTACGTCTTGATAAGATAGCATATATCTAATAAATAATCATACGCCTTAATTCTCCACATAAAGGAAAAATGAGTACCACTAATGCTCCGCGAGGGTCCGGACTTCTTTTACTACGAATCGTGAGATGAAAATAAGTATACATTTCTTTTTTTCGATATACGGAAAAAAAGGTGACGTTCTAAAAAAAAAAAAGACCGTCCATCCTCTGCATAATCACGACATATTCATTGTTATGGATATAAATGCCGCCTCGGTGGCTCGGAGGCAGTGAGCCGGCCTACGCACCCCCCGTTGGCGGGTTCGAATCCCGGTAGAGGTAAACGCAGATTTCGGTTGCCCGTCAAAAGATCCCCAGGTGGTCGGAACTAATCTTAGGTTCTTCGCTGGGTCGGGCAAGGTGCCCTTTGTTGGTTTGGCAAGCAGAGCCCCCAAATTTGACTTTGTTTGGATGTAACTTTGACAACTCTTATGGCCATGGTTCCAAGGAACTGGAAGGGAGCAGCTGCAAGATAATGACCCCAGCACCGCCATCCAACCCGCGTTCCCGGAACTGCCCTTCTGCAGCTCATCTGGGTCAACGACGACCCTAGCCCGGTCCTTCGTGCCGGCGCCAAGGGGAAGTGCCCATCGCGTTCCTCTACAAAGGGACGAGGAAACGCAAATAGCCAGCAGTTGTAGTGATAGGCAAAGTATATAGCCTTCCGCGTGGCGGTGCGGTGCACCCCCGGAGGCGGCCGAGACGCCACGGAAAGGATCTGACGTTCTACGAGAATAGACCGTAACGGCTACTCGAGCGGGAAGTGAGATCGAATCTTACCTTCCCTCGTTACACGCTGTTAAAGTGCGGCTGGAGCGGATTTTGAGCTGGTACTTTTAGAAATTTCGTGCTCTTTTTTTTACTTCAGGTTGTTCCCAAGCGCGCATACGGACATTTTTTTTTCAATGCGATTGAACAACTGGATTTTTCTTTGTTTTCTTTTTAAAACGATAGCTTTACGCCCTACACTTTGCAGAGATTTCGAGCTCGTGGGCTGTCGTCGCCGCTATGGAAAAACCCGTCTTCTCTTCCCTCTTGGCACGAGGAAAGGTTAGTCGCGTTTGCGCGGAGAGAGAAGAGTGGAGCCCATGCATCCCGCCAGCAACGACGCGACGAAGGAAGAAAGTTCCTGTCGTCTGATTGAAATACTTGTTTTCAAACATTACTCGCGTTATGCGAAATCCCACTTTGGCAGTATCCAATTGCTACGCGTAATGTTGGATTGTTTTAGAGACTTCCACCGCGCGTACCCACTTACTTCACGGATCACTGAGCACTCATGGCGGTCGTCAGTGGCATCCACGACGCCAGCCACGACGACCATGAGAATAACCCAGTCGCACCCCCGTCCTCGGGTTCGTCGTGTCACCATTCCACCCGCATTGCGCGACCGTACTACAGCTATTGTTTTCGTTTCTTCGCACACTGTAAGCGAAAAATACGATTTTTTTTTGTTCTGTAAGTTTTCTTAATGTGCATGTCTGTGTTTGGAGCGAGTCTCCACGTGAACTTCTATTCTTTGCCATGAAGGTGCTTTGTACTTGACTAGTGCGTACGCTTACAACGTACAATTTTCTTTTATTTTAGTCATCTCGCGTTCAATCCGTACAAATCGTGGAATTTTATACGAGTGGAATTTATAACTGGGATTTGAAAAGAAAAACGAATATTAAAAAATAAATTAACGATCAACGAAGCATAACTCTAAAAACAGCTGTGCATGAAATGCAGAAAACATAAAGAAGCATATGCAATAATTAGGCAACATTGAAAGTAAAAAATGAAATAAAACAGATTGCCATACAGTAATTATGCAGTAACTAAGTCGGAACGATAGAACCTTGGATTATAGAGTACATAAAGCAATGGACTAAAAAATGTCCCTCTGCAAAAAAGAAACAATTACATTAATTGTATCTTGTATTCATTTATTTCACCTTAAAGGCCCAGTTAGGGCATTACATAAGGAACGCAGTTTAATACCATAGAACAAAAAAAAAAAAAGCGCACTAATGGAGAATAATACAAAGAAAGAAAAAGAAGAGTAGTAAAAGTTATACAACATATAAAACAGAAAAATAGCACTCATATAAGGTGGATTGGAAGAGCGTTTTAGAACGCAGTACAGCCGCTAATGGTAACTATAGATGATGGCAACTGGTTCCATTCGGAAATGGCGAGAGGAAGAAAGGATTCATTAAAAGTATTGGTCTTACCAAAACCGTTCGTTCGTTTGATAGTACAGGAGTTGTTATGGCGAGATGATATTCGTTCTCGGGGAGATAGCAGTGAGTCCTTGAGGTCTGAGCAGTGATAATAAATTTTGTGGAGCAGGCAGAGTCGGGATAGTTTTACGTTTTACTCTAGTATGTATCACAACGAACGCAGCAGCGAGTCACCGAAGCTAACCCATAGATCGCAGCGTGTCAGTTAACCTTCGGGTTACGCGTAGCGACATGCAGCGCGTCAGAACTCTGGGAGCACTGGATTGACGAAGATGATTCATAGTCGGTTGCGGCACTGCGTAAGGTGAAGGAAAGCTGAACATCTACGCGACCCGGAAGGAAGCTCCGAAAGAAGGTCCTTTCGCCACTGTTGTCTGCTCTCGCTGCTTGATTCTTGTAAACAACATAATTAACGTGCTTTTTTTTTAAATAAAGATTAATAAATAATTACAGTTCAGCAATCAAAAAGGAGATAAACGCGAGAACGTCTTAGTTGTGTGCAGTTGTCTTCATCCCAGACAAGAAAAACAACCATGCGAAACATGTTCCTGTCTAAAACTAGTTTTGGGGGCGACCCACCAACTAGAGTAGGTTTATAATATAAAGAACACCTCAAAAAAGCATAAATGAATGATCAGAAACTGTTGGTTTGTTTTTATCTGGTAATGAAAAAGATATCAGAACCCTGTGCATGTCAGAGGCTAATTTACGCTAAGACATAATTTTAACAAAATGCCTACCACTCGCAAAAAAAAAAAGAAAAGAACTGGTGTTGGCAAGTTAGGGGTTATTAGTGCAGTTTTATTAACACGCACACCACGGAATGTAGCTCTGCTGACACAATTAATATCCTGTATTTTCCGGAAGCATATTATACACCTGAGAATTGTATTGCGGCAGTTAAGCTTAAATAATTTAGAGTTCCAGTGATATATCTTTTTCTTTTTAATTGTAATGCCAACTACACCATTCAGTGTGTCTAAGTTGAAAACATAAAATAGACAGCAGCACAACTGAATGCACCAGAAGGAAAAAAGAAACAGTAAATATTTTCTGTTTAATGCTTCCTGTCGCTCTTTACTTTTACCAACATGCTCCTACACAAATTTAGAACCCAGTTTTTTTTTTCTTCTTGTGCCCATCTTACCCAAGACCGCCAAACGTTTTGTACCAATCAACAAATTACCTCAGCTGTAAAAAGAGAAAAAAATGAGACCGCGCAGCGCTATTTCGGAGAGGACGAAGTTAGCTCAGGAGCAGACATTCAAGGCGCAACTCCGGTGACGCTTGGGGTCCCTCATGACGCGGATGGGTAGGAAGCGGTAGCAATTCAGTAACACTTAATTTAATCGTCACAGTTCCGAAGGTCACGCCTGACCGTGCGGCATCGAGCTGGTCGGCTGGCGCAAGGAGTGCTGCGAGCGGCGCTCTCCGCTTACCGGGGGGAGTCAACGACCCCCTCGCTCGTGTCGGCGCACGAGAGTAAAAGTGGGCCAGCGACTCCAGATCGGGAAGTCTCTGGGCGTCGGAGACGTTTGACCTTGATCAGAACCGCCCTGCCAACGGGCACGCACGGCAGGGAAGCCGCCGCCTGCTCTCGGAAGTACCGATATTTCGTGGCGGCCGTTTTGAGGGGGAGGCTTGAAACCCGTATTGTTGTTAATTTTTTTTATTTTTTTTTAAGTTGAACGAAACGTGATTATGCTAGCATGCCTCTACCACTTCCAGGTATATCTGTGTAAAAAGATGGCTCAGCTCTACTCACTGGCAGACTGAGAGCGCCGGGGCGTCTCTTTGGATGTCTGGCCTCCAGGGTTGCTCTCGCTGCCTTCCGTCGTGCTTTGATTGCGCGTGCGCGCGTTCGAGGTGCACGAGATGCCGAAAGCATTGTTGAAGGTAGCTGGCGCAGGAGGCTGGACAACTCAAACTCCTCCCATTATGTAATATTAATAAAAGAAAAAAATTAAGACTTTTGTTGCAAGCATTTACTCTCAATCTTCGCAATTTTATCTTCGAGCAATAAATTACAAATTATATAAATTAAAAAATAGGTCGATATATCGAAACTGTGGCATTTCAAGGGGCACTTCAATCGAACAGTGTGCGAGGATTGAGCTCTAGGCGCCGCGCACAAGTGACGCTATAAAGTGAGTCCAGCCTCTCAAATACGGGGCAGAAAATTTACGCGAGAGAAACGAAGACCTCTCCAGAGTGACATCGCAGACTCGGACGCGATGTACAGAAGAGCGACACTTAGGGAATAGTGGAAGCCGGGAAGGGGGGGGGGGGGGGGCACTGCTTACAGAGTGCACAAAAGACAGTCTGCATATACAGATTCGTGAGTCAGAGCCAGTTTCGTGCTTCGAATGCCGTATTGCAATGAGTTCAAGGACGCCGCATTCGAACCACGGATATTGCGGCGACTTGTGTTTGTAGACTGACTTTTTGTACGATGTGTGAGTGGTGCGGCCCCGATTTTAGAGAGAGGCCCCCAAACGAACGACAGATCATCACCAGCGTCTATCATTGGTTCAGTCCTTAAAGGGGCGATGCAACAATTTCTGTACTTTGCACAAATACCGCTTGGAACGGATCCCTGACGTTAATGACCTATGAAATACGTGTTCGTTTTTCACCCCACGGAATAGAACTCCCAGAAAAAAATTAAAGAAAAACGAGCAGCCTTCACCCCCTCAACTCTCAGCCAGAACAAGCGGCCACGTGATCTGGAGCCGATTATATGCCGCCGATGTTGATCATAGCCCCGCGCTGGGGGTTTGCAAAGCACAGGACACGCGCCGAGTTCCAGACATTGTTATGGCTCGGCTATTGTCGTCGTTGCAGCGACTGGACACGGGCCACTATCCGAATGCTTCTCGAGCTAGTAATTATCACGAACCCAAATCAAGTGCCTACGCAATGCTCGGGTCCAATCCATGAACCGCATTCAAATATCGTCATTGGGGTGTACTGCGATCCCCACGTTACGTCATCGAATTTTGCAAAAAAGATATTAAATGAAAATAATCGCTTTTGTCCTTGAAAGTACACCGCAACAAAGGAGTTTCTTGGCCAGTGGCGTTGCGTGCGAGTATCCTTGAATCCCACTAGAGGCAGTAAGCTCGTGTAAAGTGAAAAACATTCCAGTTGAATATCGTTGCACCGCTCCTTTGAAGGAGCGGTGCAACGATATTCAATTCTTTGCAAAATTTGATGACGTAACGCGAGGATCGCAGTACACCCCAATGACGATATTTGAATGCGGTTCAAAGATTGGACCCGAGCATTTCGTGGGCACTCGATTTGGGCTCGTGATAATTGATAGCTCGAGAAGCATTCGGGTAGTGGCTCGAGTCCAATCGCTGCAACGACGACAATAGCCGAGCTATAACAATGTCTGGAACTCAGCGCGTGTCCTGTGCTTTGCCAACACCAGCGCGTGGCTATGATTAACATTGGTGGCATATAATCGGCTCCAGATCACGTGGCCGCTTGTTCTGGCTGCGAGTTGAGGGGGTAAACGCTGCTCGTTTTTCTTTAATTTTTTCTGGGACTTTTATTGCGTGGGGTGAAAAACGAACGCGTGTTTCGTAGGTCATTAACGTCAGGGATCCGTTCTAAGCGGTAATTGCGCTAAGTGCAAAAATTGTTGCATCGCCCCTTTAATAAAGCCGCGGTCAAACTGGTCATAAATCGTACACTAAAGGCACGGCATTTGCTACAGACACGATGACGGAATCATGTGTGTATCGAACATGTCTGCACACATTCTTGCAAGGCCAATGGGCCGTCGTACAAGGGGGAAACACGCCTCGGGCAGTGGAGAGTCTTAGAGAACCGTTTTCGCACATCTCATGCGGTACGATGTGCTATCCTGTACGAACTGTGCATGGGCTACCGCAGAAGACTCGCACATGCGCAGTTATACACATTGGAAGGCCCGTCGTACCGTATCGGATGTGCAAGAAACGGTACCCTGAAACTCTCTAGTGTCTGCAGACTGTCTCTTGTGTGATGTGTAGTTGCAGCGTGCCGCGGCTTAAAAGAGCGGTGCAACGTTTTTTTCTGCATTCGGTAAATATCACCTAGAATCATTTCTTGATGTCCGCAATCTACGAAACATGCATTCAATTTTTTTTTTCACGCAATAGCAGTTGCAGAAGAAAAAAGAGAAAGAAACAAGCAGCGTTCGCTCCCTCACCCCGCAGCAGCAACGTTACCTCGCAGCCGCCGGACAAGTCACCACATGATTTAGTACCGCTCGTGCGCCGCCATTGTAGATCACCTTTTCCACAAGAGCGCAGTCATCTTGAACTTCGTCACTTCTCGTATGCGTTAAAATATCATTTTGATATCTCCACGCGGCTGGAAGGTGTTCACGAAAAATGCATGATTGTCCAACATTCTTGTTTTGCCTCACCTATATTTTCTCGCCTATTCCAGGTTCAAATGTTTTATTGTTTTTTCGTCTCGCATACAAGATACGGAGCCTACGGTGCATTATGGAACATTTCCAATAACGCACCGCGCGACCCTCCCCCCCGGGGTCACGTGACCCCCCCTCCCCCCCGGAGGACATTGAAGAATGAGGGGAGGAGGAGGAGAAGGAGGGGTATACCCTCCCCTGAGTACCCTTCCCGCCTCCTCAAGAGCTGCGCTCCAATTCGGCGTTACAGGGAGTTGTAAACGGCTTTCATTTTTTTATGTGAGAACATTTTTGGATTTTTTTTTGGACAACTATCGGTACTGGGATAAGAGTTCCTCCAGATTATTTTAAATAGAAGTATTTTCAAAAATGTTTACAGGGACTTTATCACCAAATGCCAAGTCTTTTCATTGAACGGATGGGTTCAGACGCCTTTTCTGATGTCCGACGCAGGCAGCTCCTGTTTCAACAGAGCGCCAACATCCAGACGCGGGGTCTGCTGGTGTCTCTGCTCATCAAGGCCTGCGGAGTGTCCGCCGACAGCGTGGAACTCCGCGACGTGGTCCTGAAGCGCCAGAAGCTGGTCGTGAACGCCACCGAGGAGTTCCACGCGGCGCAGACCATCCACTCGTCGGCCGCCAACCTGATGGACCAGGCGCGACTGGACCCGCTGGTGCTGGATGACATCCAGACGGGCAACAAGATGACCGTCCTCGCGGGAGACTTCTTCTTCGCCAAGGCCTTTCAGACGACGACGGACATTGGTGTCCCCTTGGTACGATGTTTGGATCCGTTCCCGCGTTATAGGATTGATGACCTTGAAGTGAGGCAACGGTAGCTAAGTGTGAAGTAGCCGACGTGGCTCTCAGAGTACAGGTCGGAATGGAGGGTGTACTCCTTTTACACGGTGAAGGATTATATATATTCTCGCATGAATAGGATTGGTCTGAAATTAGGTTATGTATTCAAGTGGAGAATATAAGCTGAAATACTATCCATACTTTTGTGTTTTTCTTTCTTTTTGCGTCTGCGGTCTCTGCAAGCTTTATCACCTTTCGATTTATCATAAAGTCCGAAGTATGACACCTCGACTTCGCATTCCATTCCAAGTTCGTACAACAGCTCTCTCGAAAATTGCAGGTACGCCAAATAAGCATGTGTCTGCTTCAGCTCATATAGTGCACAAAACTACTGTATTCACCGATGTTTGTTTGCAAACAAGCTCACTACCACCCCCTATCGGTGGACCCCTGCGCGCTTCCGGTTTTCCTCTTCTTTCCATTTGTCTCGCCTCCTTTTGTTATTTGCACTACTTTGTACAATGCACTTATGTTCTTACAAACATACTACAGAAACTTCTCTGAAGGAAACTCTTCTTACCCGATCGTTGTGCGTTGCTGAAGAATAAGTAAACACACTACCGGAAGTCTACTGGGGCACCAAATACTGTGGCGCCCTCGTGGTATCAACTCCCACCGAATGTGGTGAATACGAGGTGTGATAAAGAAAGTTCCGGGACTGATTTTGTAGCGTAAAAAATGAAAGCCGTTTACAACTCCCTGTAACGCCGAATTAGAGCGCAGCTCTTGAGGAGGGGGGGGGGGGAGGCGCGGAGGGGGGGGGGGTCACGTGATCTCGGAGGGGGGGGGGGGTCACGTGACCAGGGGGCCACGTGACCTGGGGGCCACGTGACCTGGGGGGCCACGTGACCTGGGGGGCCACGTGACCTGGGGGTCACGTGACCTGGGGGGTCACGTGACCTGGGGGGTCACGTGACCTTGGAGGGTCACGTGACCTTGCGGCTACGCCGACGCCGCTCAAGAGCAGCACAGTAATGCGCGCGCGGCAGTCGAAAAAAAGGTGTGTATGTATTTACCTAGTCTAGAACTTAATCGGCCTCATCGGGCGACTTGTCTCCCAGCCGTAAATGAGAACTTTATCCAGTTCAGTACAACCGCTAGCCTGGGGTCTTTAACGTGCATCAGGCAGTAGTGATACACGACCGCACGCCGATGCTCATCCAGATCGAAAGGGGCGGGGAATGAGTCCCGGAACTTTGGGTTCTGCAGCGCGAGCTTTCGCTCCACATGTTTCGAGCTGGGGCCCTAATCTGGACACTTGGCGAGGAAGACGGCGAGAAATGTGACGGCTATGATTCGCCGGCGCCAAGGTCAAGTGCGGCGTCGGCCAATCAGAGCCGCCAGATTTCTCGCCGACTTTTTCGCCAAGTGTCCAGATTAGGGCCCCTGGTGTGCGCTAGCCCACTCAGCCACCGATTCCACCCCCCCCCCACCCCCCCCCCCCCCCCCCCCCCACCCGCAGCACTCCAAATGTTCACAAAGCGACGTCCTTTGGTAAAACGAGGCACAAAGGTCCCTTCCTTCGACTGCTGCGAGCGCATCGCTGTTCACCGCTCGCTTTTTACTCTACAAAATCAGTCCCGGAACTTTTTGATCACACCTCCTATTGGCCTTGAGATCGACCTAGAGGTGGCGCTACTGTCGCGCTATCATCATCATCAAAGCGGGGATAGAAGCGCGGCCGCCCCATAGACTCTCCACGTTCGCGCGCGAGACCGCGCAGATTCTTGCGTGTATTTTGTCGCATAGAATCGCTGAAAAAACAAAAAATTGGGTTGTGTGTATGTTTATACAGCCTAGAACTCTGTCTGCCTCCAAGGGCGACGAGTCTCCCAGCTGTAGATGAGCAATTTAGCCAGTGCAGTACAACCGCTAGCCTGGGGTCTTTAACGTGCATCACGCAGTAGTGATACACGACCGCACGCCGGTACGATGCTCATCCAGATCGAAACGGGCAGGGGCGGGGATTGAACCCAGTATCCTGGGTTCTGCAGCGCGAGCTTTCGCTCCACGTGCTCCGAGCTGGTGTGCGCTGGCCCACTCGGCCACCGATTTTTTTTTCCTTTATTGTCGGCCACCGATCCCCCCTGAAAAAACAATTCTAGCGGAAAATGGTGCGGTACCGTTCGGTGCTTCAGTGAAGATCGAATCGCGTTAGCAGCGTACGGCCTAAATTAAAATAATCGCTCGTGTGGATGCGTCGTCTGCTCTAGGCAGACGTTGGAGTCAACTTTCCGAGGGGGTGGGCGTCCTGGTCCGGATGGTGACGACCGATGATGGTGCTCGGCCGATGACAACAGCCCCCGGGAAGTTGATAAAAAAAAACAAAAAAAAAACTAAAAGTTGTTCGATCCCGCTGAACACATTGCGACGTTGGTTGGCTTTACAGTGGCCAGTATGGCCACGTTTATGATGAAACAAAACAACTCAACAGTCATGAGTTAAAATGCCAAAATTAAAACACCGTACTTTTGTCCCCAGTCTCCCAAAATCGAATCGAAGCCAATCCCCGAGAATCCTCTCCGTGCTCCTTTTGTAGGCTCGTAGGAGCCTCCTTTCCCCTCAGGGACCGACCAATCCCTTCAAATTTCACCACTCCCACGTGGTACACTGTTGCCCAATGGTCGGCGAGCTGTCAACCTGGCGCTCCAACCGCCAAATCCAAATTCCTTGTAGAATCGTCCTCCTGCATTTTCTGCAGTCTGGCTGGCGCCAACAGCTAAATTATTACATCGGGTAAACAGCGGCAATTTGATACTAAGCGGCGAAACCCTCTATACACAGGAACACTCGGTTAAAAGCCGCACGCAGCTCAAAGCATGCGCTCTCCCGAAACCCGAGACGTTTCTTAACGACCGCGGGGGAAGCTCTCCCTCCTCTCGGCCGCTCTGCCCTCGCAAATGCCCCCTTCAAAACGCCGACACGAACATAGAAAGCTAAAAAAAAAAAAACAATGCCGACGTAACTCTGGAAATATAAACTTTTCTAACAGAAGAAAACAGCTTAATTAATAAGTAGGATTTCTCGATACTTAACAGTTGGGAAGCATGGATCACCACGACTGATACCTGTCTCCGGGTGAACTACACTATTTGTTAATATTTGTTTCTTTTAAAATAGATGTATCGGTTCACCTAGCGTGGGAATTCAACATAATAATGAATTCCAACCCGGATAATATAATACTGGTACTGGTGGGTTGTGAAATCGCAGATTCAAATAATTTTTTTTTTTTACTTTTAGCTTTTACAATAATATATATATTTAGCTTGAAGAGAAGTTACTGCTGTATCGGAAATTACCGTGCTATTGAGTTCCTCTGCGGCCAATGTTTCCCCTTACTGTGCCATGGTGTGGGTAAGTTTTTTGGAGTCTGAACAATTCTAGTACGTTACGATGAGGCGAGAGCGCCTCTTCTAGTTACAATCCGCAAATTGCAAGGTGGGAGGACAACTGAAACAAGTGAAACAAACTGTTCTAGTATATCTGCCGCGAGTGTAATAAACGAGTGTAACCGAGCAACGCAGCAACGTTGGTGTTATTAAATGCTCTTCTTGGTAGTGTGGGTTCACCCGCTTCAATCTTCTTGTTGAGGGCCGCGGATATCAAGAGGCTAATATTATGAATTTCTGGCTAAATAATCATCTATTCAAACACAGTAGACTCTGCAACTCCAACAAACGACCAGTACCACAACATAGATGGCATCGGCTGCAGCGACATTCTCTTGCTGATGGCGGCTAGCGACCTTCACGAGAATTTCTGATCACCCTCCGCCATCACCTAACGCATATTGGGACTATGAAGTTCATCGATTAACCTTCAGATTATTCAAATGATGCCTCAATTGCAATTTTTTTTTTTCTTTTTTGCGTTTGATCGGAATGTTGTGCTGGAGAAAGTTAGCAAAAAGTAAAAAATGCCTGCTTTAATATTTCTGACGTCTTTATTTCTTTTATGACACAGGCTTTCACCGTAAACCACTTCAGCGTGGTTGTGATTGTCGCCAAGGGTGATTATACTGTTTAAATAATAACTTAAAAATTACTTCAGTTTAAAAGGCTTCCCATAATAATATTTATGTAGGCGTCACAATGGGAAGCTTAAAATGAGAATTCAATATGCCATCTATGACATAGTAAAAGAAATGTGTAGTTTTAACGTCTCTCATGCAATATGACCGTCGAAAAATCAACTAACGGATTTATCGATTGATTAGTCTATTAAAAGGTAGCAATCAGTCGGGTTAACTTTAAACCCCAGCTCCAATCAGCACTCAATGTTTTATGAAAGCTACTGGTTTGTGCGAGATAACAAAAATACGTGGGACCAGCGGTGGCATCCAAACCAACACACTAAGATTGTGGAAGCTTCCGACTTAATATTTATTGCTTTGCTAGATTTCCACGCCTGTAAAACGATACAACACAACCTTTAGTAAGAAGAAACAACAATAAAAACACTAAACATTTAAAAGGAGGTTCCAGCTCAGCCGGAAACGGGCTTGCGTCGTCGAGATTCATGCTTCTGAACGCGCGTCAGTAGCAGACGACGCATGGCGGTATCCCCGCTTTCGCATGTTTCCAATTTCGGCCGCACGGTGGCGACACGGTTCGATCTCGAGGCGAATATGCGAATAGTTGTTTGAAGCGAATAGCGCCGCGCGATTCATATCCTTCATAGCTCGAAGGAAGGCCATTAGAACCACTTCTCTTGAAGGGGTACAGAAACCAAATTCTAGAGCTAATTTCTTTGCTTCAACATTACATAGGTAGCAGTAGAACCTCAGAAACATCAATATTTTGTCGGAACACGCGTTAAAACATCTTTTAAACTGTATTGAACGACATCCAAAATTCACCTGGTTGTTCGTTATGACGCTTCAATGGGAATGTCGCGACGGCATTGGCCTCCGACGGCAGCGCCATCTATATGGGAAGTAAGCTCACTAGTACAGATTACCGAAGCCAGAACTTAATATCGAAGGTTTGGTGAAGAAAGCCAAAGCACAATTAGCCACCTCGAATTCACTCCACCAGCCAATTACTTTCACTCATTCTTTGACGTCAGAGGCTAATGAACGATCTTTTTCAACATGGCGCGCGCTGCTTTCAACATCGTTATCACCGAAGGACGCCGACCTCTGGAAGTGACCCAGGTTTACGTCGCAGAGTTGTGCCGGTGTCCGCGTTTGTGCGCGCTAGTTTCTGTGCTATGAAGTGAGAATTCAGCGATCATGTCGCCGCCCAACTCATTCGCGGTCGACGTGCTATCTGTCCCAGCTTGGACGATCGCGTAAGCCTCGTTCGACGAGACCGACGAAAGCGGTGCCGATGTTTTGTTTTTTAGGGGCGAAGCTCCTTAGGGTCTTGCCTTGTCCATCCGTCCGGCGTCCGTGCTCACATCGATTGCCATCCCATCTGGCTGCTATGAATGAAACGTTGCATGTAGCCGCTCAACGTCTATACAGGAGAAGGCGCTGCGGTCAAATGCGTATATAATCGCATTAAACTTTGCATGCATTGGCTCAACGTTTATAGACGAGATGGCGCTGCAATCAAATGCTCGAATGCGTATATAACCACGTTCCATACCACACACTCTCTTTCTGACATGGACCGTTGACTTAAGCGGTGGAGATGCGTTTCCACGGCTTCTAGCGGATCCAAGCTTATCCGCTAGAAGAACCACTGGCTCTGCATTTCACCGACCATAAAGCAGTAATAATGAAGTCGAAACGCAACCCGGAACTCAGCACTTCCAATGAGCAATAAAAAAAAATCAGCACCATCAGCACTACCTATCAACAATAAAATCAGTATCATCAGCACCACCAGAGCTTCGCCCCAATCAACATCATTGAACACGTGGAGATGTTGTGGTTTTTTTTTTATTCGTTTAGTGCTCGCCATTAAGGCAATTTGCGTTGCAAAATCGTGGCGATGTGTGCGTTGTTTTGTGGTAGTTTTGTGGGACAATATGAGACTTGTAGTCTTTTTCTCTGTACTCTAGCTGTGCCTTCTCTTGGGAAATGACTTCCCGTCGAGACCAGCGCAAGCTTCCTCTAAGCCGGAATCGCGTTACTTCGTTTTGGGCTCGCCCTTTGTGTCAAGGAATGTCGCAAAACCCTCATGGTGTACGCGTTTCTTCGAGGTGGGGTAACAATGCTGCGGTCACACCATTATCGATGCGATACGCCTGCGTGAAATGCTCAAGTGATGCTGCCGTCGTGCTCCCTCGTCAGAATCGGCTTGCTTCCCTGCTCGCTTTCATAAATGGATGCCCACTGGTATAGCACTTTCAAAGCAATATTTACTTATCCGTGAATCTGGCGCCCTCGCCAAGTCTGGTGGTTGTGATCAGACGGTGATAAATCAGGTAAGCAGCACTTGCCTCGTCCTGCCAATGTCACACATGATCCTGCTATAACCTTTGACAACATCAGGTAGGAAAGCTATCAGCATCTCGCCTCGTGCGAGATGACAGAGGTACCTTAGCCGCATCGCAACAATGTCATTTCGTTCAAAGAGCAGCGAGCTCGCGCCCCAAACCGACGCTACCGATGTCACCATATCGGCCAAGTTCCGGAGCTCACAACGCACTACAGGTTGCCAAAGCGCGCACGACACCGCCGGCTCCGCAGTCTCCCGGTGATTTGTTACAGCCACTGATCTCTATAGACCCTTTTCATGGTAAACGCCACCAGGCGGTGCTCCAGTCTTTGACGTCCCAGAGAACTTCCGGTTCATAAAAAGAATGAACAAAGCCCACCTTAATACCGCTGCTTGAAAGGTCGATGAAGCGTTTAACCCCCAGTTCTCCAGGTGAACGCCAAGAGAACAAAGCAGCGCGAGATCTGTTAAACATTTTCGAATATTCTTGTAAACCAAATTCTCCCTTTAAGATGTTAAATTGTCCAGCCGAGGGCCCTTGTTAACGAGCATCCACCGACCACGGCACTTATTGTAAACATATCGTGTTTTGGGGAGAAAAGGGAACCGTGGTTTCCTTACTGTAAAAATAATATACGCGGGGCGCTCGTTCTCCCGTTGGGAGCAGACGGCAGTGTTTCAGAACGTGTTATTATATACTCCAAAGTTTATAAGTTATAAGCAATGTTCGTCAATTTTTAGCGAGGAAATGACGGCTAACGGAGTCCGCACATGCATAGGTGTGAGGCCTCTGCTACCGGGAACGCGCCCCAATTATCGTAGTTGAAAATGTCAGAAAATGGTTTATAAGTTGAAAATCAGATAACAGTGAGTTCAGAGACGTTGGCATGCGGATCCACCCGTTAGTGCTTAGTTCTTTTCTACGGTGAAAAATTAAACACAGTGTTCTTTCCATCCTGGTGGGTTTCATACCTGCGGCTGCCTTTCGTAGGATTCGTAATGAATCTGGAGAGCGCTGCAAATGTCGCATCTAGTGTATACCATAAGAGTTGGCGGTCATGCTGTACAGCTGTAACCAGTAATTTATCCCCCCCCCCCCCCCCCTTCCCCAAACGCACAGATGCCCAGTTAACCAGCTGGGTTCAATAGGCCGAGTCCACCAGATCCTTCTTAGAAGACCGCAGACCAAAAAATTTCGAGGTCATACACATTTTTTCTTAAAATTACCTGTTCGAGGTGTTTGGGCAGAGAACGCGCGTGCACTACGAGCACTGGCTGACATGGGCCTCTCGCTTGAAAGTGTGCCATGGTCTGTCGTCAGTTCATGAAAGGCGAACATGTTTTCAATAAAAAATCTATAGAACATTGATTTAAAAAAGAAAAATAGATTCAGCGCAATTCTAGAGACGTTTTTTTTTTTTTTAATCTCCCATCTACAGGTTGTTTTTGAGACAATTTGGGCGTAAAAAAAATCGTATAGGTAAGCGAGTGGACAGAGTGCCACGGAAATTTTCACAAATGTACTTTTAAGGGGTGCACAGATCATACTCAAAATATGAGTGTAAATGTCTGGGAAAAATACAAAAAAAACGAAAAACCTTTTTCTCTTTCTCTGCGCGATAGGGAAATGGAAGCAAACCGTCGGGTTGACGCTGCTACTGGCATATTTATCTTCACATGATACAAAAACTTGAAAGTTTCTTAGAGATTAAGACACTAAATCAGATTCAGAAGATCCGAGCGTGTGTGTTACCGTACACGAATAGCAGCGTCAAACCGACTATTTGTTTTTGTTTCTCTCCCGCGCATATAGAAAAGTTTTTTTTTTTTTTTGAAATATTTCCCGAGCTATGCTCACGAGCTTTTAAGGCCACTTTGTGAAAACGTTCATGGCACTCTGTTTATTGGCTTCTTTATGCAATTTTTTTAAGACACCCTGTAGAGTCAAATAGAACTCAGTTTATGCGCTGTTTTTCTGTCCATGTATCTGAAGGGGTACTTTGATTGTAGCGTCATTCTTCGGTGAATTTGTGTTAAATAATGGGGCAAAAGCACACCATTCATAAACAATTTGCGACCGCGCAGGGCGCGTACAATCCCGTGACCCCAAGCATTTCTATACTTCGTCTCACCTTAGTATGGACTATTGTTAGCCGCGCGTGCTAAAAGCGCGAGCTAGTCGCTTTGAATGAAGCAGCGGCGGCTGCACGACCGCTCGTGCAGCAAGTGCTCTAGTCAAGGCAGCCAAGGCTGGCCGCTCGTGCTAGCACAGCCTTCGCGGTTAGTCCATGCTAGGGTGAGACGAAGTATTATAGCAGGCCTTGATGGATGGATGGATGAATGAATCCGGCTAAGCCCTTTGGATCGGGCGGTAGCTTACGCCACCTAGCCATTTTGTTTTACCATTTAAGCTAAGATTATTTAAATGTGAAAACTATATTCACTCCGCACTGAAAGTGCGGAGTGAGTATAGTTAAGATTTCGGATTCACTTTTAACCTGGCTTGAGGCCTATCTTGTTGGAAGGAAGCAATGCGTAGTTTTAGACTGGTGTGAGCTCGTCAAATGTTAGTGTCTTATCAGGTGTTCCGCAAGGATCGGTTTTGGGCCCCCTTCTTTTTTTAGTGTACATAAATGATCTTGCTGGTCATCTTTCTAGCCACGTCCGGCTGTATGCTGATGATTGTTGTATATACCGTAATATCACGTGTGTGGCTGACTCCCAAATACTGCAAGACGATCTCCATTCTGTGATGTCATGGTGTCAAACGTGGAATATGACCTTAAATTTAAACAAATGTAACGTAGTTAGATTTTTTAACAAAAGACAACCTTTGGCCACAGAATATTTCCTAGGTGTCACAAGTTTAACTGTTGTACCTGAATATAAGTATCTGGGAGTTTTATTTTCTAGTAACTTGTCATGGAATGCTCATGTTGATTATTTGTCATCTAAGGCCAGCCGCACATTAAACTTTCTCAAACGCAATTTTAGCCAGGCACTTACTAACCTTAAAGAAACATTGTACATATCGAATGTACGTCCCAGTCTGGAATATGCATGTGCCGCTTGGGATTTGCATACCCGTCACACCATTGAACAACACGAACGTATTCAGAAACGGGCAGCTCGGCTTGTCTCCGGCAATTATGATTTCTCCATAAGATCGTCTGAAATACGCCGCAACCTGGGATGGCCTCTGTTGGAAGACAGAAGAAGGTACCTTAGGCTCACTTTATTTTTCAACATACTAAACGGTAGAACGGGCATCGATAAAGAACGTTATTCTTAATGAACCCAGTTATGTGTCGCCGCGTACAGATCATTACTTAAAAGTACGTGAATATAGATTCAGAATTAACGTATTTAAGCACTCTTTTCTTTGCACGAACGATACACGAATGGAATAATTTACCAACTGATGTCTTCTCTGCGGCACCTACCTCCTTTCCTACTGCCCTAAAAAACTTACTTTTGGAATAATTTTCCACTGTGCTCTTTCAATAGTGCCAGTCACTATATTTTGTTTTTATATGTTGTACAAAGTGTTGTATTTTTCTCCTAAAATGTCATATCCACTATTTCTGCATCACAATAGTTCTTGTGTATCTCTATATTTATCGTTTGATATTGTTTTGTATTGCCTTACCCCCCTACAATAATGCCCAGAACTGGACGATGTAGGTATTCGAATAAATAAATAAATAAAAAAAAAGAAAGTGAGACTATAAATCCTTCTTGCCATTAGTTAATAAGAAAATACCAAGTTTCCTCTCGCTTTCTGCCACCATTCACTTAATCTTTGCTTGGTAATCTCTACTGTTTTGAAATCCACTTTTCCTTCGCTGTCTCTAAAACCCAATGACTCGATTAAATCTATGTTGTCTTCGGTAGGCATAGGGTGAAGCCCTTTACAGTAGAGTATCAAGTGCTCAGCCTTCTCGTCCTCCTCTCCACGAGCAGCGCATACTGTATCCATTTCTTGGTAGTTCGCTCTGTATGTTCTGGTTCGCAGAAGACCTGTCCTTGCCTCAAACAACAATGAGCTTCCCCTAGAATTGTCATAAACGCTTTCTTTGACAATAACAGTTTTGTTTAATCTATAGCTTTCCAGAGCCGTCTTTGTCTGCATTCCCTCCAGCCACCGATCTCTCTCTGTGGCCTTAACTTTCTTCTTAACTGATACCTGCTCTTCCGTAACTCTACTATAGCCTAAAAACTTTCCTCTTAATTTCCTAGTGCGCTGTCTCCACTTTGTGTCTATACTCCTCATGTATGAACAGCTGAGTTAGGACGCCATCTAGTGGGACGGCGCGAACTTATATCGGCAGATTAGTGGTCAGCCCTCCCCATAGGCGCGCTCCAGGTGACATGGTCGTATATACAAAGTTGGTCGTGTGCCCTGCCCCAGAAAGGCCGAGGGCGTCAAGGGGAAGTCGCGGCGCGACTTATATCCCGAGACGTAGCGCGCTCTTCGATGGATGATGTTGAAGCGCTCGTCAGAATCAAACATTTTGAACGAAAAATACAGCCGTCCGTTTGAAATACAAGCGTGCGATTGTCATAGAGTTAATCATTTTTCATCTATTTCTGAACGTGAGAGGTTTATTTTAAGTTTCGATTTAAAAAAAAAAACTCTGTTTTTTTTTTTTTTTTTTTTAAAGCTACGTTTACTAACTCTATTTCCTGAAACCCCGCCGTTTACCCCTTCCGGTATGCTATTTAGTTTCGCGAAATCAATATTAGTTATTGTAAAATCGGCAAAAGAAAATGTTGCAAAATCCAACATTCAAATATACCCGCACTTTTCAGTGCCGTAACATCAGTGGAAGGCCGTCTTGGCAGTTGAACAAGCAGTCTAAGAAATAGACTGTTCGAAGCATTTGTTTCGTGCTGTTGCGCAGGTACTCGAGCGAGCTTTCAAAGAGTTCATTAGGCACCATGAAACTGCTTGTAATTAATTGGGAACAAAATCTACAGTCCAATGAGTGAACCCATGCCTTCCACTGGCGTCACTTTTTCATTGTTGCCAGTAGATACTTTCAGTTAAAAAAAACATGAAGAGGACCGAAATTTTAAATGCAATACCTTCGCAAAAAAGAAAACGGGTATATTTTGCTAATATTTGGGATACTATTTCAGCGATGATTGTTGGTGTGTTTAGCCAATTTTCAGGTAAATCGGGGACCATGAAGGTATCGCCGAAGTACCCCTTTAAGAGTGTTACAGCTAGATACGGTACTGCGCCATTCGATTTGAACCAGTGTTCGCAGACCCTTATTACTTTCAACCGTGAATAGCCTCAGGCGTATAATCGGAAGTCCTCATAAATGTTTGGTAGGACATGTTGGTGTCACTTGGTGACCGTTTTCAGCCAACCTTCATTGTATAGACCAAGCTGGTGAAATGAAAAATGGCAGTGTAGGATGACTGTTGGCTAAAAGGCTTTCTTCACTATACGTTATCAACCTGATTACGGTATTAATGTAACGGAATTACAGGAACACTATGCTAAATTTGCCCATAAAAAGTGTTCTGAAAAACAAGAACATTTCTTTTTTAGTATTTGGTTAAGCCCTGCGTTATAAAACGGAACAATTTTCTTTTGCTTCTTGAGACGCACTGACGAGACTGGCTGAGGGTGTTGGCAAATAATGTTTATCTGATGAGGAATGCTTTGTTTAGATGCTGCACGTGTTCGGCAAGGCGGTGGAGGACTACGTTCGGTCGCACTTCGAGGGCGATCTGAGCCAGGCGAGCGAAGTGGACGCGATCTGGTGGGAGGCCAAGACGCACCTGAAGACGTGCAGCCTCCTGGCGTCGGGCTACCGCGCCGCCGCCATGGTGGCCGGCTTCGACCAGGAGCGCCAGGACCACGTCTACGAGCTGGGCAAGCACATCGCGCTCGCCTTTCAGGTGAGAACCGCACGTACTCACAGTTCGAACTCGGGAAAAAAAAGCCATATTAATAAACAACTGCACAGTACTTCTTTCTTTTTTTCGTGAAATCAATGTTTTTGGGTTTTTTTTTTTTTTTTTTTTTTTTTTTGGGGGGGGGGGGGGGTGTACATTTCCTTGCTTCGTGAGCGTAGTTGGCCGCGAAAGAGAAAAGCATTGACTTGTACAGACATGTCTTTTTAATATGAACCGCGGTAATATGGATATTTGGACGCTACTTTTGGGGACAAACTGGGAAAGTATAGGCATTTTTTGTCCGGTTATTATGGACGATTTTTTTACGGGAACGGAGGTGTCCATATTAACGAGACATCACTGTATATTCAATCTTAAAGGGGAAATCGGCGGTCTCGAGAACTACCCTAACTAAGCCCATTTTTAAAAAAAATCCAGGCTTTACTCTTCCAGACATTTTATTTATTATCTCTAAATTCAAAATAGCTATTGAGAAAACGGCGAAGGAAGGTTATGCCAAAACCAAGATTCAAATTTTCCGGCGCTCTCCCGCGGAGAGAGGTGACATGTAGCATAACTTGCAAGTCGAGCAGACAGTCCAAAGAAACACTGTTTTGCGCACTTTCTTTTGTTTTGCTGGCTTGAGCTTCCCAGCATACATTTCTCACCATGAAACTTCTTGTAAGTCATTGGGAACAAGCTGCACTGTCCCCTCCCCCCCCCCCCCCCTAATACAACATCTGACGTCACGTTTTTGTGTTGCCGTCTGTAGAGCGCCTCAGACCTGATTGGAAAATTCAATAATTCGCGAAAACGAACTATTGCCACTTGCAACAGGGGTTTCTATCTAAGGTGTGTTGAACCAATTTTTAGACAAATAACTGACTATAGAAATTTCTCCAGAGGTCCCCTTTCACACACAGTAGTGGTTTTCCAACACGAAAGGCAGTTACTATTCATTGATCAGTATCTTACTAAGCATAACCGGAGTAGTGCCTTAGAGGATCAGTGCGTCGATTCATCTACGGATAAACGTTCTATTGGGATGGAAAGCATCGAATAGTTTATACCACAGAGGGTATCTCGTAAAAGTAACTAATATTATGTTTCTCAAAGGAGCGACAAAATCGCTTAAGGCATGAGCTGCATTATCATAGTCTGAGCCGAAAAACCGGACAACATGACTTGTATACGGAAACTTTAGTCAATGTCGAGCGCCTGCGAAGCGATTTTTTGAGCATGATAAAAAAAGAACACGATTAGTTTATGAAAAAATCGTTAAACACACAGCCTCAGTGTATTTGAAAGTGTGTAAAAATAAATCATGAGAAATAATGCTACCACTATGACGCTGCGACACAACGACGATTTCTTTTCGGACCCAGTCGATGTGGCGAATATTTTTCCAAGTCATTTCAGTCCATGTTTCAGTTCGAACGATAACTTGTTGCCAAGCTCGGATATTATTCACGGGGAGTTTTTGACCGTCGTTCCAATAAATGACAGCGATGTGATGAAGGCAATTACGAATTTGAAACCGAAGCTGGATCGGGAGTGGATGAAATTCATAGTTATATAGTCAAGGGTTGGGCTCAATTGCTTTGCCAAGTGTCGCTTCACATATTTACCTTCCCCCTTCAATCTGGAATTTTCCGTACCGCATAGTAAACGCTCTGTCGTAGTTCTGTTGCATAAATCGGGTAACCGTTCTGTTATTAGGGAGTTTTAGGGGGTCGTTTCCACACGAACGGTTCGCCCTCGAACGCGTCGGCGACGCCACCGCCACTACGCATGCGCGCGCGAGTCGTTCGGGGCGTCGGGAGTCTCCTCTCGTTCGTTTCTCCCATTCCGGCCCCTGCACTCTTCAAAAAAAAAAAAAAAAAAAAAAAAAACCTAGTAGTATTTATTAGGTAAAAGCTAGTAACCGCTTGTCACATATGTTACTAGGTACCTTGTAACCTTAGGTAGTGACGGTCAAGCTAGTGACGGTCAAGCTAGTGACGGTCAAGCTAGTCTCAAAGTAGAACCCATGTATTTTACTACCTCTAGCTAGCAACTAGCGCTACCTCCCGACGGAAGACTGGAAACGCAACTAGTCACGTGATTTCATGTGGAAAAGAAAAGGTGTGGGGTTATGCCACTTACCACCAGGTGGCAGGCGCAACAAAAATTGAAACTGGAAATGAGTAATCCAGGTGGCGCCAGTCACCGTCCAATTAAACGTACACAAGAAAGGAAGCCGATTATTTATAGTCTGTTGCTATTCTTCCACATTTGCAAGTAGATACATATAAACATGCACATCGACATTTTTAGCAAACAATCGACACAATGCATTCAACACAAACACACGCTTACTTAATCACTCTAATCGCTTACTTACGGGCGGGGGCAGTGGGGGTCGAACCCAGGAGGTTCCCAGCGCAAGCTTTCGAGCTGAGAAGCGTTAGCCCACTCGGCTACTTCCTCTCCGCCAACTTCCTTGACTGCGCTTAAGTCTTTTATACTGACCATTTGAGTGCACAAACTTGTCGTCGTGTATTAGCACGTCAGTTCTTCGCAGTCGCTAGGTCAGTTGCGCGGCGAGGCAAACCGCATGAAAGCGACGGGAACAAGCGGCCAAGGCGATGAGCGACGTTTCCTAGAAAGTAAAAAACCGAGCGACGCGGCGGGGGACCGTGAGAAATCGCCGTCACTCGTCGCTGTCTCCGTCGCTCGTCTCGTCGCTCGCTAAATCGATTACATGCGGTTCAGCCTTTAAAACGAATGCGGTGGCCGTCGGTGAGAGAGTGCTTTCTTGCCGTCTCCCGCGGCGAACGAAGGCTGTAATTGACGGGGAGTACGACGGCAGCTGCACTCCTTTCGCGTGCTGCACTACAAACATGCATGCAAAATTAATACCGCGTGCAGCTCGCGTCTTAATTTTTGTAGTAAACTGACGAATGCTCGCGTTTTTGGGGAAGATATAAGCAAATTCAGAAAGACTCGTAGAATGCCATAACAGATTTTTTTTTTTTCATTAGTCCCAAAGCCACATACACTATTTACGACGCACATCAACAGATGTGACAGTGCACTATCACGACTGAAGACAGCTGAATCAGAATCATTCAACCACCGAGCACACACAAACCGTGAAGAAGTTCTCAGTGTCAAGTAGGAGGAGGCGGAGAAAAGCTTCTTGGACGACGATACCCAATCCAGTGACAGCGGCACCGGCTCGTTAGGACTATCCTCGGAGCAGTCCAGGTCCACGCACACACTCGCCCCGTCGAGAGCACGAACGTTAACTATGCACTCCAACACGGCAACACGAGAACTGCACACGACACAAGGCAAAAACGGCAGGTTCACATCGGAGAAATTAGCGTCTTGCGAACTCGGACTGGCCCCAACTTGCTTGTCGTACAATGTTGCCAAGTGTCTCGTGAAAGAAAAACATATGTTTAAAAAAAAACAAAAATACAAAAATAAAAAAACACAATGAACTTTTTTGTTTTCGGAAACGTTTTTAGTATGTGCTACGTGGCTATTTTCATCCCAGTTAAAACCAAAATGAAAATATAAACGCTCACAAACGAATGCAAACGAGAAGGAAAGTAAGTAAGCCGCATGGCCATTGCATCAACAATGGCTGCTGCGCTCGCTACAGCGCTGGCCACCAAGGAGGTTATAATTAGGGGTGTCGCGAACTTTTGTCGAACCAGATTTTTAGGTCGAACTTTCGGGGTTCGACTGGGTCGAACCGGTTCGACGAACCTTCGAACTTTTCACCAGATTCGACCGGTTCGACTTTGTGGACAGTGTGGCCAGACCTTGATACAAGCATGTCTACGTTTGGAGAATTTTTTTTTATGCAAAGGGTTATTTTATTTTATAAACAGTTGCAATTAAAAGAAACCAATTCTAATCACTGAAGAAGTTAATAACTTAATTTTTTGTACTGTATTAACTGAACTAACCAATCAGCGCTGCCCTTAATTCATCCCTTAGTCATCACCATCCAATCCGAAGCCAACTGGCCAGCCTGTCGCGCATGCGCACACGAGTCGAACCTCAATACAAGGTTCGTCGGATTTTCCACTAAAAGTTCGAAAAAGTCGAACCTGGTCGAACTCGAACCTCGGGCGGTTCGCGACACCCCTAGTTATAATGGGCAGGAGGTGGCGTCCCTATCCCCAATGCATGGAGCGAAGTGTAACGGAAGTAGGCGTGGCCACGAGCCGCGACGAGCATTTCTTGACCAATGGGAAGCCTAGTGAGTGGGCGCCGCCAATAATTTCGGTGCAAACAACCGCGTTGCGATGACATTTCCGTGGCAACGTGATTGTGTGCACCGAAAGGAATGGCGGCACCCACTGTTATTTGAAACAGCGCTTAACGGGAGACTTTTAAACCGGTATGGTCGGAATTGGATGAGATTATTATAAACGAACGCCTGGTTGCCCAGCAGAAAGTAAGTGACTAGAGTTGAGACGCTCTAGACGACGCACCGACTGAATCGGTGTCGAACAGGCGAGATTTCGAGCCCAACACTTGCCTGACCAGTAGGACTAGGAAGTCGACGTGTAGCAGACGCTCTCGACACCGCGCGACCGCGCCTGGAGCGTCGTCTCGAACGAGTCGTCGTAGCGCGGCTTTGGAAAGCGATCGCGAGTCAGTCATCGTAGGCACGAACGCTGAGAAGGGCATCGCGGGTTGAGAAAGCCGTACAAATTCTGCTTCGAGAAGATGTTGGTTTCACTCCGCCGTGATGAGTATTCGGGTTCGCATCGAAACATCGTTTGGTGCGCCGATCGAATCGAAAGCCAGCCGCGACAGCGAGCAGACGAAGCAGACCGCAGGCACGGAGCAGACGTAGCGGAGAGCAGACGATGGGAGCATGGTTGAATTTAGTTTGGATGAGAGTGCGTCGGTGCGCGGGGCAGTCTGGGATTGGGTTGTTCTTCCGGCGTCGCTGGGTATGACGTCATGCCGGGTCCTGCCCTATTTAAACGTCCTTGGCTGGCCACTGATCTCTATTTTAGTAGGCTGGATCGCGGATCAGGAGCCCGTCGGTGTCGCCACCGGCGGCCATTGCTTGACACCAGGCAATACACACAGGTCTATGGGAGAAACGCACAAAAGTGAGAATATTAAAGCATGTACTCTGTTCTCGGAGGCGAGTATTTTATGGTGTGCTGCGATCCTTATGTCGGGTGTTTGAAGATCGAATCGGTATTTGTCAAACGTTCGAACGCCGATTAAAAAAATCAAACGTACCGGAGCACCTACGGCTGAGCTGGCAAGCTTGCTCTCGTAGTGGAGTAAACAAAGGAACTTGCCGTCAATGAGACGGTCCTCGGGGAAGCCCAGCAGTTCATGAATGACAAAGAAGTTCCATCACGACAGCGGCTTTCCGAGAGTGAGCGAATTCCGCGTAGCAAAGCCTTCGAGCTTGTCGTGTGCTATACCAAACCCAACGAAACCGCCGCCAACTCTGCGGTAACTCTTGGTAACTCTCGCCTCATTGAGCTGCACTACAGCGGAGTCACTCTCGACCACAAAATATTTATTTATAAGAACTGCGAGGGCTGTTAGTTTTAATGTTTGTACGCAAGCTATTTGACGGGCTTATCAAAAAGCATCCAAAAGGTTTCAGTGCCGACAACAGCTTAGAAACGGGGGAAATGGCACTTTTTCTCGTTCTTCCCATAGAGTCCCATGCATTGGCTGGTGTCAATCAATGGCCGCCGGTGGCGACACTCGGCCCCAGCTGCCGAGGCCAAGGTCCGCGATCCAGCCTACTACAATAGAGATCATTGGCGCTGGCTTCCACGTCGTGCTAGTACGGAGGCTGCGATCGTTATATAGTAAGCTCCAACCCTTAAACATGCCCCCTCATACCATATTTGACGCTACGATTGCGTGTGGATACCTCCCCCTGCGATCCGAAACAGCAAGTATGTCGCTAACGCTGGCAATCGGGTATGAAGCAAGCGCCGCCATCGTCTCCGCGCCATTGCGGTAGTAAATAGCTAGTTAAAAGGTAGAAACGGTCAGAAAAAGGTAGTAATGGCTGCATTTGCTAACTTTTTACTACCTATCGCGCGTTTTAGGTAGTAAATAGTTAGTGAAAGGTAGTAACGGTCAGAGAGAGGAAGTAACTGCTGCAGTTACTAGATTTTTACTAGCTTTTTTTAAGAGTGTGAAGCCGTCACCGCAACGCAGCCAGCACCGTTCACGACTCGGGTAAAAAAAAGATGGCGGTCGGTTCGGCGATTGACTTCGCCGACCCAGCCAAGCGTTAGGCTTAGGACATCGGAAGGCGATTTGGCACCCTGCTAGTCTGCTTCATTTGAGAGGTTGAACCAAATCATTTCGAGGGCTGCTCACAGTGGTAAGCGATCGTGAAAGCTGTAAACTGCGCAGGCTAATAAATTTTTGCGATCTGCGGGCAGACTATACTGCCGTAGCGACCGCGAGCAGACGAAATGATTTGGTTCGACGCACACAACGTGAACGATCGTTCAAGTTCAAGATGACAGAGACACACCACATACCTTTACGGTCGTTCACATTCTTTTTACTCTGTCTAGCTTCGAAGTTCTTAAAATTCCGACCGCCAAATATTACGTTGGCCGTCTTGTTTGCATCAGTCGTACGCCGGAAACACGAGCCGCCACGGATTTACACTTTGCAGAATGTTTCACATGTTTACTAGAAGATGGCGACACCGTCAAACACAATAATCGTCATCGTTTACAAGGTTGCGCCAGTTTCACGATTCGCTAAAATATGTCGAAATTCACGTGAGGTTTCCCGGAACGGACCAGCTGCACCGTTCATGATTTTGGAACCGTGTGCTCGAAAAACGACTCGCTAAAACTCCCTATCAACAATTATATACCCGTTTTTCTGCTCTGATCTACTGTTTATCTGAAGTTTTTGGAACTATCTTGCACACCCGGTTTTGCGCATACTTTTCTCGAAACATTATTCCCGTTGAACATGGTTTTATGAAAGCTGCAACGAAGAAACAAACCTCTGCCTATTCTTCACTTGTGTACAATTTGTGCATATCCGAGAACAGGCAGATGTACTGTACTTCGATAGGACCAAAGCATTTGATAACGTTAATTATAAACTACTTTTGAGTAAACTTTGTGACTGCGGTCTCTCTCTGTACTGTAGCCTCCTGAATAGCTTTTTTATCCCAACGAGTAAACTTTGTACAAGTGTCCGGTTGCTTTTCTGCTTCTTTTGCATCTAGTTCTGGTGTTCGCCGAGGCAGCAATCTTGGCTTTCTATTATTTTTAATTCTTGTGAATCATATTGCTTTATTTATTAAGTATACGCAATTGCTGTTATTCGTTGACGATATTCAGTCGTTTTCGGTGGTGAGTTCTGAGGGCTGTGAGAGTCTTTAAATATATATATATATTTTATTTCGGAGTTGCTCTTCAAATAGCCTTCTGAATGAATCTAAGACGAAAGTTATGTCGTTTTCTAGGAAGCCCGATGCTTTCAGTTTTTGTTATGCACTGGATGTCACAGTTATTACTCGAGTTAAAATTATCCGCAAACAAGGAGTTCACATTGATGCTGCAATTATTTTCAATCAGCACATAACTTGACTTAGGAATTCATGATTTAGAGTTCTCGGTGTTTTTCAAACGTAGTTTTTGGAAGCCCTTTTATTTTTCCGATTGTTGCGCTCACTTGTTTGTTCCCGTGTCGAATACGGCTTGGCTTTCTAAAATTGTATTGGATCAACTGATTCAGGTGTAACTAGCTGCGTACAAAAATAATGAATTCGCATGTTATCGACACCTTCAACCTAATTATTACTTCAGATACGAAAGGATATCCAGACTAGTCAAGTCAGATACGCTGCACAACAGGAAAGTGATGCGTGATTTAATGTTTTTTTTTTTTTAAATTTGCTCAACGGTGTTATCAATTCAGCCTTGCTGCTCAGCTACATCCGCTTACGCGTTCCTCTCAGTTTTACGAGACTGTGTTCATTGTTTTATCCTCCCGATTCGCATCATGCAGTGCTCATGACTCGCTTACAATTGACATATGACCATATTGAACAGATCGTTGCGAATACTGCTGCTGATGTATCTTTTTTTTTTTTTTTTTTATGAGCGCGTAGCTTTCATCAGTGTACAGTGCCAATTTTTTAAATAAACATTTTCTGTTTTTGTCTTGTTTTTACGTTTATGTTTTTATATTAGTTCAAGAGGACTTGGAAAGGGCACTACTAAGCAGGCGTCAAATTGTTTGCTGAAACTGATAATGAGTGAATGACAGAATAATTGATATTAGTTCAAAAGGAGTTGGAAAAAGCACGACCAAGAAGGCGTCAAGCGGTTTGTTGAAACTGATCATTAATGAATGAATGAATGAATGAATGAATGAATCAATGAATGAATGGCAGTTGAGCTCACCCTAACGGATACTGCGAGAGTTTGACGGTGAAAATTGAAGGGAGCAACGGTTTCTGCCACTCACGCCCCCTATCTCGCTCGAGTTATGTGGTCAGTTATGAAACATCCTCGCATTTGACATCTCTTAACACTAAAGCCGCAGTCCACCTGTTTATAAATCATCCAGAAGGCAGGGTGTTCGCTGCGAACATGACAAAAGTATCTTCAACCAAGCATCAAGCGCCTTCGAAGCATGTTTACCTAGTACTTATGTTTGCTTCGAAAATGTGTGCAGGTTGTTTTAGCATGACCAATGTGACAGAAATGTCACACAAGACAGACAGATGCCTTAGACAGTGTCAACAGACTGTCTTGTGTATGATGTATTAGCAGTGTGACCAAGGCTTAAGAACGTCTTCGATGAAGACTCTCTCGTTCGCTGATTAGTATTGAAGAGAGCGAGCACCCTCGAAAGGTAAGGCCGCGAACAGGTATGAAGCTACCAGAAGTAAGTGGTTTGTTCCGGAAGTTAGCGTTTGACAGTCTTACAGACCTTCAGAGTATTAGCCCGAGCACGCACTGTCCAAGGCGCTGGACTTTTCTCCTTAGTTTTCACTTCAGAGGCCACGCTCCTTGCGTAATAAGTCTTCTAGAAAGCCGCGTCCATACTTAGTATTGATCGAGCTCTTTTTATTTAGGTTTTTTGCGATTTAGCCTTCCAGCACTCGTAGAACTTGTAACCAGAGCGAAAAAAAAAAACACAAAAAAGCGGTGATATAAGATTTGATTGATTTGAATTGGATTTTATGATTTAAACAAAATTAATTTATCAAAATCACTGTAGCGTGAAGAGTTCCACTCTTTATCACTACATGTATTTTTAAACATGGTAGATTGGTTGATCCGTCCGTCCGATCACTGATAACACTGCGAAACAAAATCACTGTAAATTACGAGGGGCGTTCATAAAGTTCGTATTATCGGCACACAAAATCGAAAAAAAAAACGGGACAAAACAGGCATCAACTTGAGTACGTGTCCCTCTAGTTTCCGCACAGTATAAATATCGCATGATATAGTAGCTCGGAAAGCCGCTAGGGAGTCGAAACAAAAATGGCAAAGCCCGTCGGTGCCAAGCACATGCAGTGATCCGCTTTCTCCATATGAAAGGAAGCAATGCCAAGGAGATTCATTCCGAGCTGGTGGCGGTGTTCGGGGACAACGCTCCAGTTTATGACACTTTGGTTAAATGGCGCAGACGCTTCCTGTGTGGCCAAATAAGAGAAAAGCATTGCAAGGACGGCGACATCGTGATTGCTGAAGTGGAGCGATTCGTGAACACTCAAAACGAGGACTTCTATAACAATGGCCTCCGGCATAAGGTGCATCGCTGAAAAAAGTGGGTAACTTTTGTTGGCGAACATGTAGAGAAAGTCTCAACTCCTAATCGAGTTTGATTGCTGAATCTCTATTCCTTCGTGACTATAACACGAACTTTATGAACGCCCCTCGTGATTTAATGGACATGTCTGTTCATTGGTACCTCTATCCTGTCAGCTGAGAAATGGGAATAATAGAGCTCTTAAAGGGGTCATGAAACGATTTTTCAACCTTTTTCTTCTTAGCTCTCCCCCTCAACTCGCAAATCGCGCATTGTACCAAACAGTTCAAGAAGACGGAAAAGTCTGAGCGAGAGAAGTCCCTCCCCTCTTGATCGGACCTTGGTTTGCGTGCCCGGACACCGCTACTTTCCTCCTAGAAAATTAGCCAGTCGCTCAAAACTCGTGTAAAAGTGGCTTTCCCTACTCCGTTCACCCCGAAGCTGACAGTGCTGTGGAAGCTACGTGCTCCTTGGGCAAGCCACACTTTTGCACGCGATCACGCTCCCTCGCGCATTCCATCGCGCAGAGAATGAGGTCAGGTGATGAAAGGGAGGCGGCTGATTGGTCTGGCAAGCGCATAGCTTCCACCGCACGATTAGCTTAGGGTGAAGGGAGTAAGTGAGGTCTAGTGTCGTGTGACGTGCATTTGGGCCGGATGATGCACTTTGAGTACCGCGGATGTATCACAGGGAAAAGGCAGAGAGCTTTCCAAGGGAAGGAGGCACGAAATAGTTCGCTGTGTTTTCAAATTTTCGTACAGAATACCAGCCTTTTGACTTTCTTCCTTCTTTTTTTTTTTTTGCCCACTAAACGATATGGTATTAGTAAAATCCCAATCTAAATTCATTTATCCCAGCCCAAAATTCGTTTCACGGGCCCTTTAAGAGAAAGGGGAAGGTAATAAATATAAATCGTAGTCATTGTGTGTATTCATCAATGTCTTCGTAGTCAAATTAAAAATAAACGAAAGTATCTTGGAAGTAACTAAGTTGCCGTGACGAAGTAACTGTAACTGTAATGCGTTACTTTTATTTTTAACTCACTGTAATTGTAACTTCTATACATTTTTGAGAAACTAGCTGTAACCTTAACTAATTACTTTTTAAAATAAACTTACCCAAGGCTGCCAATTGACATGTGGCTGTGTCACATGTTTTCCTTCTTTCAGACGTACCACGAGACGAAGCAGTTCCTCAGCACGTCTTATTCGTCCGGACTGAACTATGACCTCACAAGTCTCCCTATGGTCCTGCACATGGAAACTCACCCCCACTTGCTGCAGTCGGCCAAGGAGGGAAGGCTCCAGGAGCTCCAGTTTGCCCAGGTCAGTTTCTCTCTAGACGACATCAGTGTTTGGAGAATCGGCATTATTTGATGTTGTCCATGCTCACGCATCGTGGCAGCAGGGTCGGCTGTCCACTCTCTTTGACGGATTTATTGTTCAAAATGTTTCTCCTCGCCGGCACCGAGTTGATGGCGCGGAGACAGCATACCATAAAAAAGTGTAGTATTTTCGGATATGATGCATGTTCAACAATTTGGGCTGACGGCTATTTTTTAATTTTTATTTGCGACGCAGAAAGTTTTGCGGAGGACCATCGCCAAGCCATAATCCTTTCATCTGTCCAATCGAAGAATCGCAGAAAGGTTCTTACCATGCCGGTCAGACGCCGGTCAGAATACTTGCACATGCATGTGTACAAGTATCCTGACCGGCATTTTAAATTTTCTACTTTTTAAATAGGCCCATTGTTTCCTAGGCCTTCTTTTAAACCACTGCTGTAATGATTGTATGCAGGTGGGAAAAGTATAATATATTCGCTAATGTTGTATCTGCGCTGCATTTGTCATCCTTCTGCCTCCAAGACTCCGTAGTCATAGTGGTGGATCGCTAACAATCGCCAGTGCAATTTGCATTTTAGATTTTATTTCTGCGTTTCGTTGGGCCGGTCCAGCCGCAAACCACGCCTTTGCTCACGCACTTCAAGAAACCGTTGCATTCAAGAGACCTTGAGAGACGGTGACCTGCTGCGGGAAACCGATTGGGGTTTCTCTCATCCCATAATGGGGTCTTTTATTGCTCAATTTTGCTTCTGCTCAATATGCAAAGCTACTTGCCCGTTCCTAATTCGAAGGCACTGTGGGCACACTGTTCTATATACCTCCTGGTCCATCTGGATTGTGTTGGTCTCAATGACGATACTCCTTTTTTTGTTCCTTTCGGAAATGAAGCTTCATTTCTTTCCGTTAAAGATATCGAAGTACTTGTTAGCAAAACAAATCTACTTTTATGCATTTTTTATGGTGGGAAAATAATAGACTAAATTTTTTTTTCACGTTCAAGAACGCAACTTAATTTAGATTAGTGACTACACACGCGCCAGATTACAGCCGGCATTGCTGACCTTCTCTTGTCTTAACGAGATGTCGAGCCACATAGGCGAGCGTTGGCAAACCTCCACAAAGTCCAATGCTAGAGAGGACACAATCGAATCTAAAATGGTTAATAAGCTTACTCCAACTTAAAAGGCCACTAAATTTTTTTTAAACAGCGTAATTGGTCACGCGTGTCAAAAAATTAATTTTACGCGAAAAAAAACAAACAAATAGAGCACTATTGACGGTTCGAGACGCGATTTAGTCGCTAGTCACCTCTTTTCCACTTGTGTTCTCGGCATTTCGGGCGCGTGGAGGAGAGGTGGATCGGCTTGGCCATCACGTTGAGGTGGAGAGTGTATGACCATCTCGTTGAGGTGGAAAGAGTGTATGACCATTTTGTGGCGTTAAGGGCTTTACTCACAGAATTTAAAATAAATCATAACGCCGTCAATATCGCTCGAAAAATGTTTTTTTGGATAAAATTGGGTTTTTGATTTGCGTGTCCCAACCAGACTGCTTAAAAAAAAAAAAACCTTTTTTTTTATTTTCAGGGGCCTTTTAACAATTATCTTAATAGAATTTTGTTGTTCTAATTTTTTTTTTTGCGTTACCGGTAAAATGTAAAACGCCTTTAGTCGGCGAGAGTAGATCTTCGGCCTCGAGCGCGAGCTTTCTGCCTTTATGTCACAGCCCGGCGAAGAGAACGAGGGTGATTCCACGTCAGTTCATGCAATGGCGGTCCGGGTCACAATTGAGATATTTTTGTTAAAAATATCAGTAGCTTGAACTAACTTGCGATGGCAAAACATTGAGTAACAAATGATTTCGAACGGGAAAAGCTACGACAAACCTTCACTCGGAGCGAGCCGACGTCTTCGCCTTAGCGGCTTTGCCGCACAGCACCAAACCTTTTGAACGTTAGTTACGGCATGTATATTATATTCTTCAAATTCTTTTTTTCGAAAGGGGTGAGTATAACTGATGCGAAAAGGGACTTTGAGCTGGAATACCATTAATTAGATTAAATATCACAAAAACAAAACGGCCCCACTCTGCAAATTCGCTAAAGCTTAAAACTCTCACTTACGCAAGTGGCCATGTATGCATCCGGCTTTTCCAACCGCACTCAACAAAGTGCGGTTGGAAAAGCTACTGGCTCCACGGACAGTGAGCGAATCTGACCTTTTATGCCAGCATTGCTACAAATACCTCAAGAATGAGAGTGCTTCTCCTCACAACGTGAGTACGTCAAACTCTTCTTTCCGGGACTCTGATGAAATTCTGGCTGAAGTGAGTCAAGATTTGTGTGCTGCTAGTCCGTCGGTAACCACATTAAAACAACGTAAAACCATTAAAAAGAAAAAGGCGCGAAGCGTATTTGAAGAAAAAACAAGCTCAAGCCTAGTTCTTCGATTAGAAGAAAGCTGTCATGCGTTTATGACGTGAAAACCGGTGAAGACAGTTGTGAGCACTGCACGGAGTGGTTTGACGCGTTCCGCGAAGCGCTGAAGGCATGCAGTTTCCACCAGGAACGCAAGGGATTGTACACGCTTCTGCCACCGAGCATCTTGAAGAAAGAAATATTGCGTCTGGTGCCGGAAGCGACTGCCAACATGATTGATCAAACAAGAAAACTGAAGCGTAAAGGTGGTGTACGGGCTACCCCTGATTCCTACATGGGGAAAAAGACGAATGCCGAAGACGTGAGGGTTGCACTTGAGTACTACACACGCGACGACCTCGCATTCTCTGTTCAAGGCCCCAACAAAAAGGACGTCGTCAAAGCCATGATCAACGACAACAGGACCAAAGCCTTAAAAAGTTTTATGACCCGCTCTACTAAGGAAGCTTACCAGCTGTTTAGGAAGGACCATCCCCATCGAGAACTAGGCATCTTCAAATTTTATTCCCTACGACCAAAATGAGTAAGAAAGAGTCCCGAGCACGAGGTGTGCGCATGCATACATTGCGTCAATTTTCAGTTGCTTTTAACGGCAATAACAAATGCCTCAAAGAGAACATTTACTGAAGACGACCTCAAGCGCATCTACCTCTGCAGCGCTCCACAGAACGATTGCGTCCTGCGCCGTTGCGAAAAGTGCCCAAAAATGCAGAGCATCTCGCTGCAGTCGCTCCATCTCGGCGAAGATGAAGATATCTGTTTCGCGTTATGGGACGCCGGCAAACTCGTTAAAAAGCTTATGGACACTTCCGCCTTCCTAATGGAACTGGAGTCATGGAGCGAAAAGTATATGAGGCGTTCTTACATCCATGACCGTCAACGAAGCCTAATACGTGACACAAGAACCGCCTTACCAACCAAGGCAGTGATGTTCCACTTCGATTTTGCGGAAAATTGGGCAGCAATCTTACCAACCGAAGTTCAGAGTTTTCATTGGGAAAAAAACTAAAGTGTCTCTCTTCACATGTGTGGTTACGTCCACGCAAGCACGTAAAGCTTTGCCGTTGTCAGCGATGACACGACACATGACACAGCTCACGCTCTTCTAGCCATAGAGGCTATAGAAGAGTATGTGGATGAACATTACCCAGTCTTTTGTGAAATAATTTTTGTATCAGGCGGAGCGGCGGCGCATTTCAAGAATTGCTTCCAATTGCAAGAACTGTCTCGGAAGCCGTTCTCTTCGGCAAGATGGATCTTTTCAGTCACTGGACACGGAAAAAGCGCTTGTGATGGAGTAGATGGTGCTCTTAAACACCACGCAACGCTCACCAACTTGAGATCTTCGCTCAACTCAACGAGTGAAACCGCTAAAGTCTTTGTGGAAGTGCTACGTGAAAAAGTAACAAATGTCTGCATGTTCCACCTGTCTGCGGAACGGGTTCGAGAGTTTCGTGCGGTGAAGCGAGCAGAGTGGACCACCGTAAAACCTCGGGGGAATCCAGGCATCTCATCCGTGTAAGTCATCATATGCCGAGAGGCCGGATGTATACATGACCATTTGCGCAACTGAGTTTTAAGCTTATGTATGCGTAGTTAGCGAATTTGGAGAGTGGCGCCGTTTTGTGTTTGTGAATTGTAAGCTAATTAATGGCATTCCAGCTCAAAGTCCCTTTTCGCGTGAGTTATACTCACCCCTTTTGAAAAAAAGAATTTACAAAATATAAAATACATGCCATAACTAACGCTCAAAATGTTTGGTGTTGTGCGACGAAGCCGCTATGACGAAGACGTTGGCTCGCTCCGAGTGAAGGTTCGTCGTAGCTTTCCCAGTTTGGAGGTCATATGTTACCCAATGTTTTGCCATCGCAAGTTAGTTCAAGTCACTGAAAAGTGCCAGAGGGAGTGTAAAAAAAGATAAAAGATGGAGTTTTGTTTTTAAATATCGACGCCCAATCTCGCCACATCTGAGAAATTAGCTGCATTTCCGCGTTAAAAACAAGAAGACAATTAAGGGTGGGCATATTATCTTATATATTTGTAGATAATATTGAAAGACGCGCATTTTGATATGTTTTGTGAAGTATTATAAAAAATGATTTATTTGCAAAAAAAAATTGTGAATATGTCTCTAAAACGCGTTTTTATGCCATGTTTGATAATTTTGTTTGAATAAAGATATTTTATTGATATTTCTAATTTTTTGTGTATTTGTTGTATATCTTCGGTAAAATATACTAAAAATGTTATGGTGACGAGAAGGTTTCGATGAGAAAATCACGAGTGTGCAAAGTAGCATCGTGAAAACTTCTCGATTTCCACGCCTCGAGCTTCTCTATTTTATATCTCAGCGAAACCAATTGTTACGGCGTTCATATATAGCTGAATGTTCCTCCCAAGAACATGGCTTTCGTATATAATTTTAACCAAAATATCAAAAATACGACCGGGACCATCATTGCATTGCATTGCACAAGCGCTCGTGGGCGGAGCATTTTCTTAACTCATCACCAACTGTAGAACGCTCGAAATGCTTCTCTTGCTGCTGCCCACATCGTGCACGTGCACCCAGATCCCATCGAGCTACTCTTCAGCAGTTTGTTGTTTGGGAAACCCTCGAAATTGTACGTGAAGATACACTATTCAATTTGAATAGCTTGCACAAGGTCGCCCATTCGTGGAAATTCGAAGTGATTAATAAGCAAACTGCAATTTAAGCCTTGCCGTTGTTTTCTTCTCTCGAAGCCTAGCACGCTCAGACGGAAACCGATACTCGTCTCAGAAACATTGAAATTTAGTTATAACAAAAAATATTAAATTCAAAAGAATAAAAGAAAAAGCAATCAGTTTCGGGATTTTTTGTGACCAGTGCTCACAAACGAAACCTTTTTTTTTTTTATTCTTGTGATTCTCGAAAAGAGTCAGTTCTTTACAAATCGTAAGGTCGTGATATGGGCCAGTTGGTAGTAGTTGCAGTCGGGAGCAAAAGTTTGCGGGGCACGGGAGCGCGTGCCGAAATGCATCGCCGCGCCGTCCGACGACGCGCCGCAGCATTAGGGAGCCGCGCTTTGCGCATGCGCGCCTTTCGTGCTCGCTATAATGTCTCTTTCGCCCGTTTCTTTCCGACGCACTCCTGATAACAGAAATCGGCGCCAGGGGCGCAAGTTAGCGCTTCGCTGGCTGTCATGCTGCGCGTCTGCTTCAGCCGCCTCAGCCGCCGCGGGGGTAATTATAGGTGCTCCGTCACTCAGCGCGGCTGCTGAGTCAGCTGAAGAGGACGCGAGGCATGACAGTCAGCGAAACCGCAACTTGCGCCCCTGGCGCCGACTCCGTTTATCAGGAGTGAGTCGGACAGAAACGAGCGAAAGAGACATGACTGCCAGCACGAAGAACGCGCATGCGCAAAGCGCGGCTTTTTAATGTGGCGGCGCGGCGCAGCGATGCATTTCGGCATGCGCTCCCGTGCCCCGCAAACTTTTGCTCCCGACTGTACATAATGGGAATAAACAGCTAAAAAAAAAAAAGCGGAGATGGCGATTTATACGACAGGACAAGCTTTGTCATCTCGTGTATGTTTCTTAATCGCTGTCTCCGCTTTTTTAGCTGTTTATACTCATTATGTCCTTTACTTATCAATCTTCCTTCTCTCCCTTGACCTCCAAGGTGCACTCAGAGATCATGACTGGTGACTCCCTGGAAAGGGTGCAAGTCATGCTGGGCTACTACATCCAGGAAGCCCAACTGCTGACCGAGAAACTCGGACCCTCCGAAGCCGCCACCTCATTGATCGGCATCGTGAACAGCTTGCGTGATCTTTGAGTGCAAAAACTTCCAGCTCGCTGTTTGGTCGCTGCTTCGTGAAACCGAATGCTTTAATATGTACAGTTAATTGTTGTTCCTAATTGTGAAAGATTGTTGCAAACGTTGCAGGGTTACGATGCACCCAGAGCAGGGAAACGGCACAGGCAAGGTTAAATGCCATGGGAAGTCTGGCTCGCGCTTACAACCGCAGTGCGTAAAGATATTGCATAAAGTGTCTGTGATGACCTCGACCTTGCCAAAGGTCGTCGAGTTGTGTGAGAATATGTACATATCAGTTGCTGAGAGGTGCCTTTGGCGCGACGAGTTTACGTTATTTTTTATATAAAATATGGTAAGCAGGCATGTGCTGCACCCATATTTCTTTTTAAATACGCTTTTTATAATTGCCTTATTAGTGGTAAATTTTAGTGCGATGTTTTACGTACTTTGCGCATCATGAACAAGGATTATATAAGTTGTTCAATTTGGTCATAAAACAAAATAAAAAAAATCCCACAAAAATTGTTGGTGCATTTGTTTGGTGTATCGGTTGACACGAAATGAGAAGTTACTGTGACGGTGATTAAACCAGATGGTTAATCATAAGAAATTTTGATTAAACATGATTTGCCTTAAACCTGGTTTAATACACCGATAAAAATAACTGAACTAGATATACTAATAATGAATCAATCTACTTGCTGGCACCATGCCCTACTCGAAGGACGTGTGCTCGGTGTGCTCCAGAGCGTTCATCGGCCGGATGCAATTCCTGCGATGTTCGGGGCCTTGCGGTACCCGCTTTCACTGTAAGTGCATCGACGTTGTTGGAGATGACTACGGTTACTTCATGCAGAGTGGTATCAGCACTTACAAGTGTAAATCCTGCACGAGGTGAAATGGCTCCGATGAAGTTAGTGCTATCACGGAACAACGCCCTCCTGATGATTGTGACGTGGCATCGGTGAGCACCGTTGTGGGAAACTGCAACGCGTGTGGCTGTCTGAAAGACTTGTTGGTGGCACTACATGACAAGGTTGATTCTCTCGTCAAAAAAGTTGTCTCGATCAAGGTGGAAAACGCGTCTCTGCTTCTGCATCTGTTAAAGAACACGGAAATGCTACGTGTTTTACTGCCCAAAACATTGAGCCACAGCCGACTACAACGCCGTCTGCGCAACTCGGTCCTGCGTCCGCAAGCTTCGCGGAGGTTCTTCGGAAAGATTCACCAGGCTGGTTCGTTGCATCAAACACTCTGGAGGCGTCCGGGAGCAGTTTTACTTTCACCCATCTGCGTAATACATCTACATCTGCTGTGGCTGCAGGGTCATCCGTACTGCCGCCCGCGGTGACCGTGCCGAAGGCGTCTCCAGATGCCGATGGCTTCACGCTCATCCAACGGAAAAAAAAAGAGTCAAGCCATCCTTAGGCTCCTACGTAAGCAGTAAGCTATTTTCAGCACCTAGAGCACCAAGGCCCAAGGCGCTTTTTGTTTCGCATCTCAATCCTGACACTACGTGTAGTGATGTTGGGGAGGTGCTAACTGCAGTTTTGGACGGAAAATCTTTTACATGCAACAAGTTAAAAACCAGACACGAAAGCTACTCGTCATTTCGCATTGCTGTGAACGAGAATGAATTCGAAAAAGTGAGCAATGCAGACGTTTGGCCAGTGGGCTGCCCTTTAGGCCATTTTTCGATGTTGCAGGGTGCAGTGATGTTCGTGACACAGCTACGCCCAACTAGCTTGTCAAATGAATTGTTCAGTGTTTTATCAAAACGTCCGTGGCCTGCGTAGGAAGGCTCCTGTTTTTTCAATAACGTTATTCTAGGTGATTACGATATCATTTCTATAAGTGAAACTTGGTTAAATAGCTCATTTGCATCCCTGGAGTATTTCCCTCCCGAATATAGTGTTTCTTCAGGATCGAGATTATGAAAAACGTTCCGTTAAATTCAGTGGTGGTGTACTAATTGCAGTTAAGAAACATTTACGGACTATTCGCCGGTCTGATCTCGAATTCGAGTGCGAGTCCGTTTGGATTCAAATACCTCTACGTTATAACAATAGCTTACTTATAGAAACTTTATTTTCCTCCTAACGTCGACGGATCTAAGTTTTCTGACCAATTATATATGCTAGGGGATAAACTGGATGTGGATCAACATCGAACACTCATACTTGGTGATTTAAATATTCCTGAAATAAACTTGAATTTGGTACATCCTGCACTGTCTGCTCATACGGCATCATTTAAAGCGAATGCCCTTCTTTCATTTGTTAACCTTCTCGCATTTACCTAATTGAATGGTATTCGTAACTCAGCAGGACATGTGCTGGATTTGGCCCTGGCCAACTTTGCTATCAACAGCCTAATGCATGTTTCGAATCCGCTTGTGTTACCGAATGTTTGGCACGTTCCTTTTTCTGTTTCCTTTCTGATTTCTGTGGGGAAAGTAAAGCACAAAAACCGTGAGTCGCTTGCTTTGTCAAGAGGCGATTACTTTGGCCTTTATCAACATTTAGATAATATAGATTGGGCTTCCATGTATAGTATGACCGATTTAAATCGTGCCGTTGAAGTGTTTACAAACTATATCGCATATGCACTTGAAAGGTTCGTGCCCAAAAAGCGTCCTTACACAAGTCGTTATCCGCACTGGTAGTCCAAGGAGCTTAGGTCAGTTCTAAGAAAAAAAATGCATTGTCATAAAAAATATAATGTCGCCAATTTCACTTTTTTGTATCTAAAATTTTGAGTCGCGTGCGCTAGCTAAGACGCTGTTGAAGCGCGATGAAATATTACACCGTGAGTCAGTAGAGCGTAGCATAAATCGTGACCCAATGCTTTTCTGGCGATATGTAAAGGATCGCACAACTACAACTTCGTCATCAAGAAACCTAGCTGACTTGTTTGGTAATATGCTGTCTGAGCCCAAAGATGTATCAAATGCATTCGCGTGTTATTTTTCTTCGGTTTATTCTTGCGGCCAAACTGGAATGCCTGTGCATGGCGTCAGTGATATTGCCAGTGATCACCTGTCAATTTTATCTTTTGAAATGACTGATGTTGAGCTTGCTATCAGGAAACTGAAGCCAAAGTTATCAGTTGCATTTGAAGGCATTCCAAGCTTCAATTGTTAAAGGATGCTCCTCTATTTTTGCGCCCGTTTTAACGCATATTTTTAACTTGTCGTTGCAGAGCCTTACATTTCCTTCCCTGTGGAAGAACTCTATTACTGTGCCAGTACATAAGAATGGCAGAACGGATGATGTAAAAAATTAGACCTGTGTCGTTGCTATCTCCCTTTGCTACGATCTATGAAATTGTTTCATTTGAACGCATTTGAAACTTTTCTAAGCGTAAGATAAGCCCTTCACAACACGGCTTTATGCGTGGTAGGTCTGTCGAGACAAATCTGGTGTCTTTTTTAATTTTGTTTCGCCTACTGTGTGTCAACGTGGACAGGTAGACGACATATATTTTGAACTTTCGAAGGCTTTTGATCTGGTAGACCATTCGCTCCTTGTACACAAACTAGAATCCTACGGCGTGAGTACCTCCCTTTGTTTCCTGTTTCTATATTATTTTTCTAATAGGCACAATTTCGTTCGTGTTCTTGATCATGACTCCCGGCCTTATGTCTCTTCTTCGGGTCTGCCGCAATGCTCCGTACTTGGGCCGATCTTTTTCAATGTTTTTATTAATGATTTGAGCTCAATTGTTCGCAATTCAGGCATCTTGCAATATGGAGATGATGTCAAGTTGTTTAGGCAGATCATATCCTTGGAAGACTGTGAAAAACTTATGGAGGATGTTAGGCGTGTGTGCAATTTGTGTCGTCAGAACATGCTAACGCTCAATCCTTCTAAAACCGTTATTATGTCTTTTTGTAGAAAGGTAGAAAAAATAAACTTTTGCTACCAGATTGGGAATGATCCCCTGTGAAGAGTCGCGGATACTTTACTGTACATGTTAACAACCTTATAAATGACTCTGCGTAAGCTGGGAGTAATTTCTAGAATCACGCGTAAGTTCACCACATCAACCTGTATTCTACGGTTATATTTCTCGTTAATTCGGACCAAGTTGGAGTTTTCCTCTGTAGTCTGGAATTGTATTAGTTCTACGAGCCAAGAGATGATTGAAAATGTTCAAAAGCGTTTTTTTTTTTTCGAATTGTTTACGATCGTTACATTGGTCGTACTGTTTATTATTCTAATGCAAGACTGTTGGAACAATGCAAATGCCCTACTTTGAGTTCCAGACGGCGTGAGCGCGATCTTGTTTTTCTGTACAAATGTATTCATGGATTAATTGATTGACCATATCTCACATCTGCTATTAATATTCACGTTCCGAGTCAACTTTTGCGGGTTTCTCCGACTTTCCACGTTAATCACATCATCCAAACCAGTCCCATATGACCCGTATTCATCACTTCTACAATACATTCAGGGAAGCAGATATTGATGTTTTTAACCCAAACTTCGTAGCTTTTAAGACTTTTGTAACTAACCTGTGAACATTTTGTTGTGCATCATTACCAAGGCGTCAAGCTGTTAATGAGCACAGAAAATAAACAAATGAATGAATGAAGGAATGAATATATTTTGAGAAGTTGTTAAATTTTCAAGTTTTAAGCATCGTCGTTTTTTTTTCCCCCAAGCGGTAAGGTTTTACTGACAGCAATGAAAACGTCATGACACATGTTGCAATAGACTTATTCCATATTTCTAAGCGTCCCATCGCGCCGAAATACCAAGAAGTGCACTCTTCGGTTTCGATTGAGTGCACTCTCGGCTTAGATTGAGTAGCTTCAGTTCGTGCTATCACGCCGTGACCGAGTCTGCTGCATGCGTTTTTAAATGTCCGATCTTCCGCGAATTAACAATGTCTAAGCATTCCCGAGCGATGTAGAATGAAGATTGGGGCACTTTTGTTGGTTCTCGATATCCCGGACATTGTGCGTGCGTATGCAGGCTGGGTATATACTGTTCAGTTTCCGTAAAGTGAGCGATAATGATGTTTGTTATTTGTGTGCTCCTTAGATGACTTGTTTTATCCTTTCATGTTGATTATAATCCGTATCCTCGTTTTTTGCATCCAGTACGCATTTGTATCCTTATATACATGGCTTTTATTGTTGCATCTGTGTATGTATGTGTGCCTCAGTTCTGTAAAAGTTTTTTTATCATGCTGTAGTATTTGGTTAGATGGAATTCATTTCCATGTTATTTTTTTATGTGTGGACTGTAAGGGACCGGTGCCACGTCAGGCTTTTTTAGCCTTTTGCACCGGCCCTTCTTTCGGGCTTTCCCCGAGGGAAAACAAAAATAAAGAAAATAAAAAAAATAAAGAAAGTAAGACGTGGCTTAGTAAACTTAGAAGGGTATGCACTTGGGCTAGTTGGTGATCCATATTTCCGAGGGTAAAAGCGCTAAAAACAATGAACAAGTAAAAGAAACGAACAACGCAGAGCACTACTTGCGACTGAAGTTTATTCTCGGAAAACGTACATATATATATACACCGTGAAGTCACGACATGTACGACAGAAATGCGACATCATCCAGTCAGTGCATGCTTGTCTATCTGCTATCTAATTTACGAAAGATTATTAAAACGCCACCTCAGAGCCAAACAGGGCTATCCATGGGGTAACCGGACAAAAGCTCACCGGACAAAAGCTCACCGGACAAAAGCTCACCGGACAGAAGCTCACCGGACAAAAGCTCACCGGACAAAAGCTCACCCGTTTTTTGACAGACCCGGACAAAAGCTCACCCATTTTTTGACAGACCCGGACAAAAGCTCACCTCGATTTTTTTTTTTGCTAGCCGGGCGAAACACGGGCTGAAATAAAGTGCAAACGCGATGGACATTGGACCATTTTTAGGAGAACTTGTACCCCATCCACCATTGAGTTGCAAATTTTTAAAAATACTTTGAAAGAACGGGAGTTGGGCCTTTTGGAAAAGTACAAGACAGATGACCAATTTGGAAAACTGTGCGGGATTTTAGACAGGCTCGCGTTCCTTCCACCACAGCTTATTGCAGAAGAACTAACCACCAGGGAAAAGTCTACCGGGGACATCGGCTACCTGCTGGACTATTTTAATTGCACGTATGTCAACGGCCGCTTCCGTTATGCTTCAGTTCCATCTGCGGCGGCACCCAGAGGGAATTCTTCCCTTCGCCTGACTCTGCGCCGACGACGACCGGAGTTACCCCGTTACGGTGGAATATGTACGACGCCACTCTTCAAGATAAAGACCGGATGAACAACACCTGCGAAGGATGGAGTACCGGGTTCCAGAAGCTCGTCGGCCACGCCCATCCAAGCGTCTTGAGGCTGATTGAATGCCAACAGCAACATCAGGCGCTCGTTGCCACGGCCTTGACACAACCCCGGAGAAATGAGCCCACAGTAAAGCGGGTGCGAAAAACCACTCTGCGCCTGCAGAATCGATTTAGAAATATTTGCGAGAGCTTGCATGTACATCGAGATCTACCAAGACTGCTGGAGCTAGTAGGGGACTGCATTCGCTCCTAACCAATCGATAAATAAACTTGTTTATATTAAAATCAACAAACCATGCGCCTGTCAGATTTAATTTATCGTTGCCTTTTTGTGTCGCACGCATGCACCTAAGTTGTCCGCACTCGTGTTAAGACCAACATGAAATTTTATCGTGGTGAGCTTTTGTCCGGGTCTGTGTAAAAATGGGCGAGCTTTTGTCCGAGTCTGTGAAAAAATGGGTGAGCTTTTGTCCGTTGAGCTTCTGTCCGTTGAGCTTCTGTCCGGTGAGCTTTTGTCCGGTGAGATTTTGTCCGGGATTCATCCATGGAGCGCTGACACACGTTCCTTCAACGCACTCAGTTATGAAAAGCGCTTCGGATATCTCCCAAGGTATATGTACATGGGTAGCGAAGCTTCCATAGAAGCCCACATGTCGAAAAAACGGCGGCCCATGGGGCTGCTTTAGCGCCGTCTATGAGTCGTGGGGACACTTCCGGCGGAACAAAAAATAAAGAGGAAATAACGACACTTCCGGAAAACAAGTAACGTCATGCGTGCGTGCGGTTTGGCGCGAAAATTAAACAAAAAGAATTCCAGAGACTACAGGTAAAATGAACGACATATACACTAAAAAGTCTCAAACATAGCTCTGTGTTTGAGCTTTGTTTGATGCTTTGTAGTGTGTGTGTCGTTCTTTTTACCTGCAGTCTCGGGTTTTTCTTGGGATGTTTACTCTATACTGGATCGTTTACGTCCTTATTTGCCCTTGCTCTTATATTTTGTTCGAAATGTTTTTTTCTGCAGCCGATCTGCTATGAGAGTAGTTCATTTCGTCACACCATCGTGTCTTTGCACTGTGGTTAAACTCGAACCACAGTGTTTTGCTCTTTGTTCCTTCAGGATCCCTCGGAAATATTTGAGAAACCTTAAAGCGAATGATGTAATTTCACAAAAAACGAGTGAATCAAATTGCTGGAGTGTGTTGCGTATGAAATACACTACAGTAACTCTAATGCAAGTCCAACTTCACATTAACAGTCGCGTTTTATTTGTTTTATTCACTTACAATCATTCAATCAGATTACTCACTAGAATCATACAATCGGTATTCACTATTTTGAAAGTGTAATGGTGAAAGAAAACTAGTAGATCGGTACATAAGGCACATTATAACATAATAAGACAATGTACAATCGGCTGGATGTTGTGAGGGAATTGACAGTTTACAGGCAGCCACTAATAACTCAGGGGTTTCACACTGTTCCGAGGACAACTGTGGTCACCACAGTAATATACAGAAAAAAACTACACTTGTCTACGCTGTCCTTGGGCACTGTACCATAATGCTGAAAATATTTTAACTTGCATCTGCTGGTGCTGCTACACTGCAACGCAACGATTGTTTGGTGCAGGTCAAGGAAGCCAAGTGCAGTTAACCGTCTTGGAGCCATGTGGTATGCTGCACTTCATAAGCCAATGTTGCTGCACAGCTTTAAACGCTATATGTGTGATTCAGTTAGAAGACTACATTACTCCTCAAGAAACCGAAGAAAATGAAAGGTTCGAATAGAAAATGCCCACACCGCCTTAAAAAGTTCTCTGGTTGGTCTCACGTACGTAGCCTGTGCACTTGCTGCCTGGCTTTACACTTCGCTGCTGTATCTATCTCCGGCCAAACCGGCTCATGCTCAATCTAAGCTGTGCTTCAACGAGTGCAGCGACAGCAGGAGACACATGAACGCGGACACTCTTAACGACTTGGGCACCAGTCCTCACCTGACGTTGTCGTTTCAGCCTTCTTTGCAGCCTATTGTTACGCTCTTGAAGCTGTCCCACCTTGACTCTCAGGGCGTTCACCTTCTTCTTGTCGATGCTGCGGCTTTTGCCGGGTGCTGCAATTTGATAAATGAACCAGATCAGGTCTCCAAGAAAAACTTGCATTCGCCATCAATCTATTAAATGTGTAATCTATGCACACTCAAAAATACTCCTCAATGATTTGAAGTGTCTTTAAACAAGAACAGCAAGTATGACAGACTACACATATGCAATTCAAATTAAGAAAAGCAGCAGTACATCTTTATGTCGGACTAGGCGCTTCATGTTGGCCAGAGACCTGATAGTCCAAAAAGACAAGGGCGCACACAGAAACATGCAAGTCAGAATAGGCATCCACACAGTTAAATGCCTTTTTTAAAGCTTGACCATACCTTACTTATGCCGATGGCACTGTAACAGTGAAGCGCTCGCACAAAAACAGGCAACTAATGTTTGGCAGATAGGACAAGGGACCATGACAGGCTCAGAGTCACACACATATGACCAAGGCAGCTTTTCGATAACTATAAAAAACACTGTCTTACGTGAGGTTTTGCGGCAAGACTTATGATTCAGTGAAACCGGTTGAGCTGTTTTGATTTGATGGTGTTAACACCTGCGCGTGGAATATTTTTTTTTGTATTTTTGTGTGCTTCACAATGACAATATACCGTGAAACACAAAAATGTGGTGAACTTTGAACAAACTTCGATTTGTAGCTGCCAGCTACCCGGTCTTGTGTTATGTGACCCCTTGCGCCATCAGGTCTCAAGATAAAGTTTAGTATTCGCTGGTGTTTTTCGAGCCTTGGCTTTTTATTTTTTCGGTCTGACCTTTTATAATTTCACAAAAAAAAAAAAAAAACTGCAAAAGAAAAAAGTTTGCATCATAGAAAGCACTCACATTTGTGAGAAGGCCCAGCAGCACAGCCTGAGGGCGACGGTGAAGAAACCAGAAACAGTCTCTAGGCGACGGTGAAGAAACCAAAATCTCCATGTCAGCCACGTCCCCGCTAGACTCTTGAGCAAGAGCAGCACCTTGACGTAAAGCGTAGCTGGGATCAACTGCAAAAAAAAATAAAGAAAGATTTTTACAAAAACTGTAAGTAAGAAAGCAAGTTCAACAAAGCGGAAAGCTGGGCGAGTTGGTTGTTCATCTTAGCTGGCAGAAACAGTGCCTCTCTGTGTACTTTTACAGCGCCTGTATGTATACCCCTTGTTTCTTGTCCTTCGTCAAGTTGCGCTGTTTCTACCAATTAAAAAGCAAGCTCACAAAAAATAGGAATAAAAGGATAGCACAAATAATATTCGGCCACCACTTATTATGGGCCCCTAGTGGACTGTTACCTAATAAGGTGCACGGGTATTTGTGGTCCAATGAAGCAGCAGAAATCCGCTCTGCAAATTTATTGTGAACTTAGCGAAGGAGAAGAGGTTGAAGTCCTCCCTTATTCCCCTATTTGTACGCATAAAAAGAAAATTCACCTTCGTTCCATGACAGGTTTATTTCAGAAGACTGGTGGTCAGGGTGGCCACAGGAAGTCCGCGAGTCTGAGCGGACGGAGTACGGAGTCGATGAGGTTGGCGAACTCCTCTCTGCAAATTTAGCGTGAAGTTAGTCATGGAATAGTAGTTGAGTTCCTTCCTATGTGTCTATTCTAAGACACGACAAGGAAAATCACCTTGTTCCCACGAAAGTTCCATTTCGGAAGGCCGGTCGTCAGGGTGACCACAGAAACTCCGTGAGTCTGAACTGCCGATGTGTAGCTCGGTGAGGGTGGCGAACTCACCTCTGCAAATATATGGTGAATTCGCCTATTTTAACACAAAATGTAAATCGCTATCTTTCATGAGCAGCTTTATTTTGGAAGACTGGGTGTTGGCATGGCAAAAGATGCTCTGCGGACCGATATTGACGTTGATTATGTCACCTCAAATAAAACATGTCATTATAAACGGGCCTGAAATGAACTTCTAGCAGTACCTCTGACCATGTTCTACCAGCTTTTTCCAGCTAATCTCACCTAGTTCTATTGCAAGATGCTTAGGTCATGAAGACCATAAGGTAATGCAAAAGGTGCTGGCAGTTGCTGCCACTTTATGTTAGTTACAATGAAAAAGCTCACCATGCACAACTGCTGAACCTGGAGAGCTTCTGCTGGAAATGTCGCCGTGTGTTGTCCCTGCAAATAATATAAAAATGTTATGGGCCCACAGAAGCAATATTTCAGCCCCCCGTGGTAACTATTTTTCTAAGAGCGGGTTAACCATGCTCTAATCACAAAGTGCACGAAAGGTTTATTGGTCTGCTTACCTTTTGTGGGAAGCACACTTGGAAACGCATTGTGACGGAGGTGTCCAGGTCTCAGGAAAGCTGACTCCTCAAAATGTAAGAAGCAAACGACCCTGTCTCGTAGCTGCCATGGGGTCTTCCACTGTAGACTTCGGTTGTTGCAGAACCGATCCCAGGCTTCGCGCCTGCAGATAAGGCATGGTGCTGTGTGGGTGCCGTGAATACTTACGAAAAGAAAATGTAGCCAAAATGTCCACAAACCAAAGCAAATCAGAGCAAGGACATTAACAAATGCATGACATCAACGCTCCGTGTACATCATGAAGAGTAAAAACACGAGTCTTACGCACAGATGCCCTACTATATTTCTGTGTTATAACCACTGATAACCACGCCGATGATCACGACACTAGGCTCCTCAGAGCCAGGCCGGTACAGGTAAACTTGAATATCGTGGGCATTTTTATAATGACGGCACAGAACGCTGCGAAGTCAACATTCCTAGTGCAACATATTACGCCTTCAGGTGTAGTTTCTTGTGCACATCCAGACAACCCTAATTGGTTTAGGTAAAATTAACAAGAGTTAAGAGAAGACCAAATAAGGGGGCATGACATCACACAGCAGGCATGTTACTGACAGTAGCTAAGTCTCACCTTCGAGAGTCGAGGGGAAACCGGTGCAGCGAGATGCCAGCCGTGCGAGTGTCGCTTTCACACACTTCCACGGAGCACCGTTTCTTTGCGTATCGCACTGTGCTCATCATCGCACGTTGAGCCCCTTGGAGGCAGTAGTGTCCAAGGTCCAAGCGCACGACTGCCGAGTTCCCGCGCAATTAACTGGGCTAATCACGCCCGAGCAAACAACAAAACTTCCCAAATGGTGTTAACTGCCGCTAAAACAATTAAAAGCGAAGAGCACGTAGAGGCCCAACCACAAGCAAGCAGACGGACTTCAGCAGCCTGTCTTTCCGCGCGCCACAAGGTCTACAAAGAAGTGCAGATATCGCTAATGGTTCCCGGACATTTCATCGAACGCCGTTTCGTCGAACGCCGTTTCATCGAAAAAATGGACGTTTCATCGAACGCCGTTTCGTCAAACGCCGTTTCATAACGCTGACGGCCGTTTCATCGAATGTCTTTTATATAAAAAGTGTGAATGATGCTCTTTTGTGCACGGATCGAGTGCATTTTCGTGCCATTCACCCATTACATCGTCAGGTTTTTTCATGTCCAAACTTGTAGCTGTTACAATTTATTTTGATGCAAGTCACCCATGAGGATATTTGTACCGATTTTTATGTTTGTTTCGCGTATTGTGCTTACCTGTTCACCCCCTCTGTATTACCCGATGGGCCTTGAGGGTATTGTAACAAAAAAAATAAAAAGTCGCACTCCCGGTAAGAGCGCACTCCAACTCAGGGAGGCCAAAGGCGACTTAGGTTTTGCGCAGGCGCAACAATTTTAGCCATGTGAGGCTCCTAGCCTCTCGTGTCTTTTTATTGATGCTTTTTTACTGCCCGAAGCTTGCAGTAGCTAAAGCTGAGGTGCTATTTATGAAACTACAACGAAACATTGTTTGTTTCTATTAAGACTCAATGAAGTCAAAAGTAAGTACGACACTTCAAATTTTATTTGAAAACTTTCGGGGGTTCATGTGTTTGTGCGACAGCCATTCACCGTTTTAAATGATGAGCAATAGCTCTCAAAAAGTCCCCCACAGCCATGCTCCGTCGGTTCTCATAAAAAAGGCGGACCTTCTCATTTCTTGCCGCTTTTTCCTTCTTCTGGCGAGGAGGCTCTTGGGAACTCAACATCGCCTCCAGCTTGTCTTCCGTCAGTTGATGTTCTGCGGCGATGCAAGTAAAAAACTTCCAGAATCCGGGATGGGCACCTCCGACCAGCTTCAGGAAGCGGGAATGCCATTCTGGCGTTCGATAAGACGGCGTTCGATAAAACGGCGTCCGATAAAACGGCGTTCGATGAAACGGCTTCGATGAAACGGTGTTCGATGAAACGGCGTTCGATAAAACGGCGTTCGATGAAACGGCATTCGATTAAACGGATTCGATGAAACGGATTCGATGAAACGGATTCGATGAAACGGCGTTCGACGAAACGGCGTTCGATGAAATGTCCGGTCCCAATCGCTAATGCTAGCCGGCCTTTTTGCTAGTGGCGTACAGAGGACGCTAATAAGAAGTATGTATATTTTAGTAAAAACAAAGACAGTTTTGAATTTTATAGCGCGCCAAATATGATTGATAATATCTAATAATTATATTCAGTTTGTTTAAAAATACAAATGATTATACTTCTAGTCACAAACTAATTAATTTTAATAATGTTTGTCCCCACCTCTCCTAGTCGCGCTTCAATCGCATCCTTCACGTGACCCTCCAGGCCGATGTCGCTGGCAATTTGTTTTGAACCGCTTTTTGGCCGAAGCTTCGCTACCCATGTACATATACCTTGTATCTCCCTTGTTATTTTTTTCGTTTTCGGGCTAAGATAACGGTATTTTCAAACTTCGGGACACACCCACATCTGTCACAGTGCACAACCAGATTTCCTGAGGGTGACGATCTAACTTACAGTGCATGCTCCCTGAGCCTATCATTTATACAACTTCCCGATTGGCCTATACTTCGTTTCAGCTTCGGTCCGAGCGCGGTCAATGTTATGAGCCGAAGGGCCAATCAAACAGCGTAAAAAGCGCAACGTCATGGCGTGCTCTCTGCTCTTGATAGCACTAGCCGGTGGAGGACCACGCACAGAGAGACGGCGAATACCGGCTGGTCCTTTCAACTGCAGAGAGCACGCCATGACGTGTGCCTCTTTCGCTGTTTGATTGGGCCTTCGGCTCATAACATCGGCCGCGCTCGGACCGAAGCTGAAACGAAGTATATGTATACTTCGTCACATGATAAATGAATATAGTAAACCACGCCCTCACTTCCACTCCACATACCCTGCACATACCTGGTCTCATGTTTTTCTGACAGACACCGACGCAGTGGCTCCCCTCGTCCCACTTTTCCACACAATCTGCCCAATTTTTGAGGAGGTGAGAGTAATACAGGAACTCCATGTTTTTGCCCCACTTTCTTTTTATTGTGGCATATATTGCATATATGCAATATATGTGGCATAGATAGTGCTATATATATATATACATATATATATCTGTCTATATATATATATATATATATATATATATATATATATATATATATATATATATATATATATATATATATATATATATATATATATATATACCGGGTGTTCATTTTTAATTCGAACAGATTTATTACAAAAAAATCCGTCAAAGATGCACTAGTAAGGTTTGTTCAAGTGAGTTATACGGCTAGGGGGACATTATGTGGGTGGTTAATCCTAGCGAGAAGTTGGCTAATTACTTAGAATTCGTTAATTAACTTTTTACTTAATGAAAATAGACATATGGTTCCAATTAGAAATTTGCTCAGCGTCGTCGAAAACCCCTAAATCAGTCATTTTCAGAAAGACTTTGAGCGCGTGAGAAGCGTAGTAGTGAACTGAAGTTACCACTCGTGGAGCAGGAACAAAGCTAGAGGCTGCGATAAGGCGCCCGTGCGATTTTTCCGTCTCTTATCTAGCCCCAGCCTTGTACCTGCTCCACGATTGAACTTTAGTGCACTACTACGCTTCTCACGCGCTCAAAGTCTTTCTGAAAATGACTGAATTAGGGGTTTTTGATGACGCTGAGCAAGTTTCTAATTGGAAACATATGTCTATTTTCATTAATTAAAAAGTTAATTAACGAATTTTAATTAATTAGTCAATTTCTCTGAAAGGATTAGCCACCCACATAATGTTCCCCTAGCCGTATAACTCACTCGAACAAACCGTACTAGTGCATCTTTTACGGATTTTTTGTAATAAATCTGTTCGAATTAAAAATGAACACCCGGTATATATATATATATATATATATATATATATATATATATATATACCGGGTGTTTAGGTGATTTCATCTCAAATCGTGCAGGCAAAAAAGGTCAAATTTTTAATTTCGCTGAAAAAACTATATGTTATGGCGTTGTCTCTAAAAACGCAGTAGCCACAAGCCGCAAGTTTGTCGGATTCTTGGTTCTCGACTTCCGAATTTTAAAAGCTTCCGCGGCGGATAACAGTGTTTTTCACATCCGTCGTGGGTTGGATGTTTCGCTCGATCTCCCGCCGTGGATTTTCAGTCCACATTATATTAACTTTTTTCAAGCACTCTGTGAGCACAGGTAAACGGCTCTAATACCATAAAATAATTTTAGGCGTTTTGCGTTTTTTCTGTAAAAATGTCAAAAACGCCCCCTCGGTTAATTGTTGACGAACTTTGACAATTAAATACTGGCGATCTACTTGGGTTACGTGAACGTCGATACTTTTTATGTCTATACAGAGCCCAAAACACGCTCTTTATAGATATTATAAAATCACTCAGCTGTATAAAATTCAATTTGCGGTACGTTTACGTTAATGTTATGTGAAAACCAAAAAATGCAAATTTTGAAATCGATTTTCTCAAAAACCCATTTTTAATTTTTTTTTTATTTTTCGTTAAAATGTAGATATGTTAGTTGTCTACTCGAAAAGCAAGTCGAGAAAGTTTGTATTTTGTTTGTATATTCTATATTTAAGCCTCAATATCAGAAAAAGACGTCTTCGTTTTGCAATACCTAAGTCAGGCATAGCGACCCGTGCGTTTCTATGAATTGTGAAAAAAGTTTTCTTGAATTTTTGTCTGCGTTTTGTAATCAATTATAAACGCATTTTGTGGTATTGAATAGTTATTTATGTTTTTATAAGAGCGGGAAACCACGAGAAACGTATCTAATCAAATCAGAAGGCCGAGTAGACCTTCAATATCGAAGAGGCACAGACGTTGTATTGTTTCGATTGATAAAACTTTCACTGTAAACTAGCACGACTAGCTATTAGCTGTCATATTACTAAGACATAGAAAGTCACCACATCATCGATATATTATATACAATTCTTTCCGAAACTAAACGCTAGGGTTTGTTAACCGCACATAGCACAGATCACCTTTCACTTCCGTAATACACAAAAGTGAAGACACAGAAACGGTTCGAAACACATGGAGAGATCGTCACGGAGAGGGGTAGGGAATAAGAATAAATAAATAAGAATAATATTACCCAGCTCCAATCTTAACGAAAATAGCGTTAAAAAGATAAAAGATTTAGGTTCGAGTGGTGCCAAGGCGATAGGTCCACGCCTGGTGGAGAGTCAGACAAAGAAGTCGACGACACGTAAAGGTAAAGTAAAAAAAATAAAAAAATTTAATCAAGACGGAAAAACTCGGCCGCACACGGCAAGAACAAAAACCAACTCCTCCGGGCATTCCCTAAACGGGACGCAACCAAATGCGTGCGAACACGCTCTCTACAGCACCTGTCAGGCCTCTACGCCATGACGAAATAAACCCAACAACTAAACAATGCTAAGAAACAATCAGTACGAAAACATGCAAAGAAAAAAAAAACAAAACGTTCAGCAGAACCGCAACCGAGAAACAAAGTTGAGCGGAACAAAGAAACACACACGAAATAATAAAAAAAATCTTAACTGACCGACGCCGAGTCCAGTCCCACGAGACTGAAGCCTGGCAGGATGACGGCGTCCTGATGATGCTCGAATCTATTCTTCACTCTGTTCAGCACAGCCACGACGGCTGTGCGGAATAGTGGCCGTGCGGAACAAAGTGAAGGATAGATTCGAGCAGCGATGCGCGAGAAGGTAACCGGGACGTAACATGTCTCGAGCTTCATATCGGAAGAGGAGCTTTCGAGGTAGTTACTGCAGTTACTCAAACTTTCTCTTTCCCCTTCCCTTTTTCAAAAGAACACATCAGCCGGCGATAACTTTTCATCTCGGGAGAAGACCACTCTTCACAAATGGTTATAGTTGACAAGGAGGCTGACCACCACTAGTATCCGGGCAGAATAAACACAAATATATTTACCAACACGCTCGTTTTTAAAGGGGCACTGACACACCAAAATCATATTTTTTTTTATTATCCGAAACGATTGAAAACGATGCCTGGACATTACCCTCAAAATTTGAAACTTTAAAATTCAGTATTTGTGAATTAAAAAAACAATTTCCAAATGCCGAATTTGAAGTTCCCGCGCGATCCGCGCCAGTGCAGTGAGTCACATTTTGCGGTCTCCTGCGACTCGACTTTCTATCGGACCTCCGCCGTTGTCACGGCGACCCCGACCGAGGAGGAGGTGAGGGATAGAAAGGCGCCGCGGGAAAAAACCGGTCTTTCTCCGACTCGCCAACGGGCGCTGCCAAGTTTTCCGAGGGAGGGTACAAATCTAGGAAGCAACATCACACCGAACTCTGATTTCTGGTATTTCAAAAAGAGGGGCCGTAGTGCGTTCGCAATTGCGTTAAAAAACATGTTTTACGATTGCTGTTATTAAATGTTATAGAAATGTCACCTACAAAGCTTCTAAATTTCCTGATTTTTGACGTCACCGATCAAAAGAAGCGAGGAGGTGAGCGCGGGAAATACAAATGCCAAAACTAAAAAGGCGCGCGCGCGCGCGGGAAAATTTTTTTTCGCGATGCGGTTTTTTTTGCGTGTCTATGACTACAAGTTGCATCGTTTTAGACAATAAAAAAAAATACGACCTTTGGGTTGTCAGTGCCCCTTTAATGTTAGTCTCCGGGCTTTGCTGTTTCCAAAAGAGATAACCTTTCGGTGCTATCGGATCTCCGCGGAGCGAGATAGAGCAAGGCCGTTTCAAGGATAGGGCGCTCGAAGCTTGGGCAAATACGCGGTATCGTTTCACGCGTACACGAATGGCTGCTTTCAAAATTACCCGACATCCCTAACGAAACCGGCCCATCTTCGCGTGTGCGTCTGCGGGATTTTCGTCCCGCGCCGCCGGTTTTAGCGCGCTCGCGGCGTTGTTTCGGCCGGCAGAACTGTTGTTGACTGTCGATATTGTAAGGCCGTGGTGTCCTCATCCTCCCAGTTCCTTTGCTTTCGACTGATTGGCTCCTCCAGGGTGGCCGTCACTGTTCGCCGCGTCAACGACACATTCGTACCATTTCACTCCTCAAGACAAAGGGTGCGCTGCTCGCTTTACTGTCACGGGCCGTCCTATCTAACGCAACGAGCACGAAAGGTCGTGGTCATCTGCTGGTTCCGAAAGGGCGGGATGTACATATAGGCCAATGAAGGCCCCGAATCAATACGACGTCTGCCGATTTCTACACATTAAAAATTTACGACGCCTGCTGGTCTGTTAAGAAGTGTTGCTTTCTCTTTTGAACTCCTCCAATGTAGCTTGCCGCCCATAATAAAATTTAAATCATCAATAAATATAAGAGGGTGGAAATACTGCATTTCATTTTCATGTGGGAACGTTGAAAAAAGGCAAAACATATCTCCAAATTTGTAAAGACGCGCCATTCGCAAGTCCGTTTCGAGCCGTAAAAACACGTTTTTGTACGATATTGATGCTTAAATATAGAACATACAAACAAAATAAACACTTTCTCGACTTGTTTTTCGAGTAGACAACTATCATATCTACATTTTAATGAAAAATAAAAAAGAATAAAAAAATGTGTTTTTTTAAAAAATCGATTTCAAAATTGACACTTTTTGGTTTTCGCATAACATTAACGTAAACGTAGCGCAAATAGAACTTAATACAGCTGAATTATTTTATAATATCTATAAAGAGCGTGTTTTGGTCTCTCCATAGACATAAAAAGTATTGATGTAACCCAAGTGATCGCCAGTATTTAATTGTCAAATTTCGCCAACAATTAACCGAGGGAGCGTTTTTGATATTTTTACAGAAAAAAAAAAGCAAAACGCCTAAAACTATTTTATGGTATTAGAGCCGTTTACCTGTGGTCACATAGTGCTTGAAAAAAATTAATATAATGTGGGCTGAAAATCCACGGCGGGAGGGTGAGCGAAACATCCAACCCACGACGGATGTGAAAAAACTGTTATCCGCCACGGCCTCTTTTAAAATTCGTAAGTCGAGAACCAAAAATCCGACGAACTTGCGATTTGTGGCTACTGCGTTTTTAGAGACGGCGCCATAACATATATTTTTTTCAAAAAAATAAAAAATTCGACCCTTTTTGCCTGCACGATTTGAGATGAAACCGCCGCATATATATATGGGTGGTTTCATCTCAAATCGGGCAGGCTAAAAGGGTCTAATTTTTAATTTTCACGAAAAAAATAGATGTTTTGGTGGCATTTCTCAAATGAAGGAGGGCGCAAACCGCATGTTCCCCAGATTTTTTGTTCTTGAGTTACGATGCGTAGAAGCCGCAGAGGCAGAAACTAGCGTTTTTGCCTGCCGTCGCAGGTCGCGTGTTTGACACCCTCTGCTGGCGCAAGTGTTTTTTCTACACCCTTTTAACTTTTTTACCTCAATTAATAGGTACTATAAAGATACCTTGACGTATTCAAATACTTTTTTAAATTTAATTGTTTTCTAGAAAAAATGTCAAACTCGTCACTCCGGTCGCTTTTTGGTCAAATTTGACAGGTCATTACTCTGTCTCTACTTGAGGTAAATTTTTTTCTTTGGCTCTACAGAAAGCCCAAAGCAAGCCCATTATAGATATATTAATATCTTTATGATCTGTTGAGTAGCCGCTTCGCTACCTTCACGTACATTTTGTAAAAAATAACAAATGTTTAAAGTTTGAGGTCGATTTTCTCAAAAACCCCATTTTTGTAAATTTTTATTTTTTAAATTCTTTTAGATATATTAGTCGACTACAAGAAAACACTATCTAGAAATGTAATATTTTGGTTGTATGTCTTCTATTTGAGCCGCAATCACGTGAAATGTGTGAACATTTGTAATTTTTCACAACTTTACGTGAAGGTAGCGGAGCGGCTACTCAGCAGATCATAATGATATTACTATATCTATACTAGGCATACTTAGGGCTTTCTATAGAGCTAAAGAAATAAAATGTACCTTAAGTACGGACAAAGTAATGACCTGTCAAAGTTGACCAAAAATCGACCTGAGTGACGAGTTTGACATTTTTTTTAGAAAACATTCAAATTATTAGAAATATATTAATACGTCAAGGTATCTTTATAGTACCTATTAAATGAGGGGGAAAAGTTAAAATGGTGTAGAAAAAACTCTAGTGCCAGCGGAGGGTGTCAAACACGCGACCTGCGACGGCAGGCAAAAACACTCGTTTCTGCCACTGCGGCCTCTATGCATCGTAACTCGAAAACAAAAAGTCTGGGAAACATGCGATTTGCGCCCGCCTTCATTTAAGAAATGCCCCCAAAACATATATTTTTTTCGTGAAAATTAAAAATTAGACTCTTTCAGCCTGCCCGATATGGTAGGTTTCAACTCAAATCGGAAAGGCTAAAAGGGTCTAATTTTTAATTTTCACGAAAAAAATATATGTTTTGGGGGCATTTCTTAAATGAAGGAGGGTGCAAACCGCATGTTCTCCAGATTTTTAGTTCTCGAGTTACGAAGCGTAGAAGCCGCAGTGGCAGAAACTAGTGTTTTTGCCTGCCGTCGCAGGTCGCGTGTTTGACACCCTCTGCTGGCGCTAGTGTTTTTTCTACACCCTTTTAACTTTTCCTCCTCATTTAATAGGTACTATAAAGATACCTTGACGTATTAATATATTTATAATAATTTGATTGCTTTCTAAAACAAATGTCAAACTCGTCACTCAGGTCGATTTTTGGTCAAATTTGCAGGTCATTACTTTGTCTGTACTTAAGGTACATTTTATTTATTTAGCTCTATAGAAAGCCCTAAGCATGCCTAGTATAGATATAGTAATATCATTATGATCTGCTGAGTAGCCGCTCCGCTACCTTCACGTAAAGGTTATGAAAAATAACAAATGTTCACACATTTCACGTGATTGCGGCTCAAATAGAAGACATACAACCAAAATATTACATTTCTAGATAGTGTTTTCTTGTAGTCGACTAATATATCTAAAAGAATTTAAAAAATAAAAATTTACAAAAATGGGGTTTTTGAGAAAATCGACCTCAAACTTTAAACATTTGTTATTTCTTACAAGGTTTACGTGAAGGTAGCGGAGCGGCAACTCAACAGATCATAATGATATTATTATATCTATAATGGGCTTGCTTTGGGCTTTCTGTAGAGCCAAAGAAAAAAAATTTACCTCAAGTAGAGACAAAGTAATGACCTGTCAAATTTGACCAAAAAGCGACCGGAGTGACGAGTTTAACATTTTTTCTAGAAAACAATTAAATTTATAAAAGTATTTGAATACGTCAAGGTATCTTTATAGTACCTATTAATTGAGGTAAAAAAGTTAAAAGGGTGTAGAAAAACACTTGCGCCAGCAGGGGGTGTCAAACACGCGACCTGCGACGGCAGGCAAAAACGCTAGTTTCTGCCTCTGCGGCTTCTACGCATCGTAACTCGAGAACAAAAAATCTGGGGAACATGCGGTTTGCGCCCTCCTTCATTTGAGAAATGCCCCCAAAACATATATTTTTTTCGTGAAAATCAAAAATTAGACCCTTTTAGCCTGCCCGATTTGAGATGAAACTACCCATATATGTATGTATATATATATATGTATATATACTGGGTGTTTTTTTTTAAGCTTAACAGAATTTTCGTTAAAAAACCATGAGAGCTAGATTAATGCGGTCTGTGCAGGTGAGTTATACGGCCAGGGGGACATATTATAGGAGGCTAATCGTAACGATCAGTCGGCTAATTAGTTAAAAATCGTTAATGAACTTTTTAATTCATGAAAATAGACATATAGTTCCAATTAGAAACTTGCTCAGCGTCATCGAAAAGCACTAAATCAGTAATTTTCAGAGAGATTTTGAGCGCGTGAGAAGCGTAGTAGTGCACTAAAGTTAGCACTCGTGGAGCACGTACAAAGCTAGCGGTTGCGATAAGGCGCCCGCGCAATTTTTCCGTCGCTTATCTGGCCTCAGCCTTGTACCTGCTCCACGAGCGGTAACTTTCGTGCACTACTACGCTTCTCACACGTTCAAAGTCTTTCTGAAAATTACTGATTTAGTGGTTTTCGATGACGCTGAGTAAGTTTCTAATTGGAACTATATGTCTATTTTCATTAATTAAAAAGTTAATTAACGAATTTTAACTAATTAGCCGACTGATCGTTACGATTAGTCCCCTACACTATGTCCCCCTGGCCTTATAACTCACCTGTGCAGACCGCATTAACCTAGCTTTTATGGTTTGTGTTTAAAAATTCTGTTAAGCTTAAAACAAAACACCCTGTATATATATATATATATATATATATATATATATATATATATATATATATATGCATGTTTTCCGAGAATAAACTTCAGTTGCAAGTCGCGCTCTGTGTTGTTCGTTTTTTTTACTTGTCCGTTGTTTTTAGCGCTTTTACCCTCGGAACTTAGTGAACTTACTCCGCGATTGTATCTTTGAGCTCAATTTTAATATTCCTGGTTATTGTGCCGGTAAACGACAATTAAAAGTTTGTCGCTTTAAGCCCTACACTTACATGTTTTGCCCTACACTTACATGTTTTCCAAACGTTCGCTTCTTGCAACTTTACTGAGCAAGAAACAAGCCATCTTCGCTGTATACTCAAAGATGAGCGCAACTTTGGTGCGTAAACTTGTAAGGAAATGCAATAAATTCACCCTCATTACAGCACAAAACGTACACTGAAATCTTCCACGTGTCGTCATATATCTCCCAATGAAATTTTGTGCTGCTAGGAGATTAAGCTTTCGCCAACGCTGAGAACGGCTAGCTACGGGGGAGGCTCTCATAAAGCCTCCCGTACTCCTCGCTAATGAAAGAAATACGAACCTTCAGCAACCAAATTCTAAATACTTAGGAGCCCGACTCCTTGAGAACGAGCAAGATCTCAATGAAAGGACCTGCCTTAGCGTGAATGAAGTGTGCCGCCTTTTTGAATTTCGTCTCGGCAGCACCTACTCCAACTTTCAAGGAACATTCTTCAGCCAGGCCAGCAATACCAGAAGGGAAGCGACGATCTTGTTCACTACAGCTAATCTGACAATGGATGCCACTGAACATGGGGCACTACAGTCATTCGCCGCAAGCCTCAAAGTGTTCGTGCGCTACGTGGATGATTGCTTCTGTATTATCAAAACGTCAGAGGTTATCAACCTTTGAAACATCTAAACTCCGTCGAAACGGCCATCCAGTTCCTAGCAGAACACGAAAAAGACCACAGCTTGCCATTGTTGTATGTGCTTTTCAAGAAACAAGCATATCTGACGTTCCCAGTAGAGAGAAAACCAACCTGCACTGGACGTTACCTCTGCTTTGACTCCTACCACCTTACGAGTTGCAAAGCCTCGGTGGTTACAACCCTCCTGACGAAAGCTAAGAACATCTGCTCCTCCGAGACAGACGAAAGAGAACGAAAAGGAAAGAGTCATCACCGACCTAAAAAAGAACGACTACACGGAGTTTTATCGATCGTGTGGCCAACCGTCAAAATCGTTGTCATTGAAACTTGCAAGCTCAAAATGGTACGCAATCTCGCCGGAACACACGCATGTACGTCCCTTACATAAAAGGCACCAGCGAAGCGTCGGCGATTTCGTTGGCGATGGAAGGTATTCGGGTGGCCCACAAGCCGTTATCAACGCTTGGGCGCCTGATGCCACGATCCAAAAACCTCCCTCCTAAAGAACAAGCATAAGGGTTGTGTACCAAATTCTGTGTTCTGAAGGCTCCGCCATTTACATCCGCGATACAAAGAACCTCCACCAAAGAATTTTGTAACACAAGAGCGATGTGCGAACATTTAACCGGGAGAGGAGTGCTGTTGAAGAGCAGTGACAACGACCAACATAACAATTTTGATAACACCCTAATAATGAGCGTTGAAACCAAAATCCGCCAACGACTTCTCATAGAATCTTGGCATATGCAGTCTACACCAGGAAATATAAATAGGTCGACAGGCACTTTACCATCGGCGTGTGTCAACGGGCTAGGGCAATTGATGAAGAAAAAGTGAATGAAGCAAATGACACCACCTTAGTTGGAAAAGAAGCTGTTGCTTTTCACGTGCAAATAGTCGTCCCTGATGAGAAAAACCGAATCGGTTTTGAAACATCGGGCTCCTAACTGTTTAGGACTAGGTTAATAAAGGTCCGTTTTTCTCTCATTTTTGATCCAACCAAACTGAGTTCCGTCAAACATGTTTAAGTTTACTCCTCGCGAAGCCTTTTTGAACGAGCCTTACTGACGCCCAAGGTCTGTGCGTGAACGGTAGGTATGAAACTATCTCGGCATACTCAGTCAGGAAGAAAGCCAACAGATAAATCTTATGGCGATTAGCAACCGTCAAATGCCCTTGGAATCTTTTAGTTCGAATGGCGCTCCAAATAGAAGTTCACGCCCGTATTTGTGCCGTTCGGAGAACGGTGCGACATTCTTAACGCAAGTACTGAACTATTACTTTCTTAAAAACAATTTGTACATGCGAATGTGCCTATATACTTGTAGGATAACTTCAGGCGCATGCGCAATATTGAATTCGTAGAATGCAAGCAGGTGGGGCTTTATATCGTGCAGTGCTGCGGGTCGGTAGATCTGTTAGAGATAAGAAGTGTGTTCGATTTTAGCTTTTAAATGGTGTCTGAGAGTTTTAACTCGCGTACTCCCATGTATTAAGAAAAATAGTAATTGCAAAAAGGTAATTTCGTCAATGGACGCACCAAACAAGTAACAAACTTGCTGACCAGCAACACTAATGTAAACGTGCGAGCTCAGTGTGTGTTTATTGATTGTTACAGCGTGGTGACTCGTACATAAGCAAAATCCCCGAGCTTCGCAGCGTCGAGATTCGCAGCAATGACTCGTCCACATACCTCGAAATTCTACCAGAAATTCCCTAGTACAGAAATACAACAAGCATGCGTCAAGACTGTGTTTACGTATGATTCGTGCTTGTGCTGAACCTTCAAGGTCTGACCCTTTAGGTAAGTTTAGAGACAAAAAATGATGCGCTCGGGACGAGGAAACGTGAAACAACGGCTCTTATTCCACGCTCTGTGCGCGATCTCTTATCGACGGGTCGATCGAAATCGAAACCATGCCACTCTTCTCCCTGGCCAACCGTTCCGAGAGTACAACTCACGCAGTGTTGCATGCAGGGGTTTATGGAAGTAGTATATTGAGCAATATAACTTTTTCACGAAGGGTTGCTATACAACAAGTTTAGTGGTGTGAAATGACTGTTATAAAAGCTCAGTCCGGCAGAACAAAAAAAAAAAAATGCGCGTCATAATTTGTTTTTTGACTGCTCGCTTGACCCGTAATTTTTACAGGTGTCGTCACGCCACTAAAGAGCGCGGGAAAATTTGAACTTAGGGATTTGGGAAATTTTACTCATTTACCGTTTCCTCTTTGAATTTAGAGATAGTCAATATTCCGTTGAGGAAATTTAGTCAGTTTGAGTAGGTTAACAAACCACCGGCACTCTCTTCTAACTGGCATTCATAAATAGAATACATCAAGATATGCAAAGCTTTTTTTAAAAGAAAGTAACTTGGCGACCAAAGCGGGGGTCTCCTTATCCAAACAATAAAAGGTTCACAGAAAGGTATGGAACGACCACACTGACAAAGCTGATTTTCTTCCCCAATTAGTTCAGAAAAAAACTAACAGAAGCCCTTGCCTTTTTTGCTATCTGATAGTAACAATCTAGTACATATCTATACTCACTGTCACCTCAAGAACCGAACTAAAACAAGTACGGCTGCTGCCGGAGTGTTTTCGGTTTCCTTCAATGAAACGGCTCCGTTACAAGACTGCACCACTCTCCGTCGGACGGTATTCGGCTCAATTTAATACTGAACCAAATCCGGGCTTACATTACCGCGCACTCTATAGACCATTCCATTTAGCGCTCTCTGGGCGGCACCATTTTGTTCGACAGCAGCGCCCTCTCCATACATCCGGGAACTTCAGCGGGTTCGGTGGGGTAAAACGAGAGAGAGGGCACGCGCCCGACTCAGCTAGCAGACGACAAACCGGGAGGTTGCCATTCTCCATTTTTAGTCTGTATCGGCGGGCTGTACGGAACATCGAACTCTCGCTCGTGGCTGCCGTTGTGAAGTGGTTCGCGTTCTTAAAATAGTTGTGTCTACTCCAAAATCAGCCTATAGCTCTCTGTTGTTCTATTTTGGTAAATGATCAACTAGCATATCTTTTCTTCCGTTACTTAAAGAGCAGTTGAGTCAGCCGGCAGTACTACCCTCAACCACTGCGTGTATTGCGGCAGGAGAGCACGTTTTTATTTATTATTACAGACTTCCACTCATGGTCGCTAAAGGCCTACACCAGTACGAACTTTGTATAGTAAAAAAGGTAGAGCAACCGGATTTACTTTTCGCCGGAGAGACCGGCCAATCTGACACAGTTTCCCCTATCTTTTTTTTATTTGCACGGAGGTAACAGCGCAATTGGACCCTGTTAGTCTTTTTATCTAGCATAGTATTACACGATAACTGGCATACCAAAATCTGCGCACCTGCGCTTAAAATTCCAAAATGACGCGATATTAAACAGAGTTTGCACGCCAGCCGGATGCTAGGTATACAGCCCACTCGGCGGAGACGACATGCGGGGTGAGAGGGGGAGGGCATTTTTTTCTCTCTATTACCCTCTCTGCTATGACCCTAATGGAACGGTCTATAGTCAGTGGCAGGTTAAAGGCCGACGACCAGACTTGAGATTCTGCAAGGCAGAAGGTCGTCCTCACCATGGGGGAGGAAGAAACAGGCAACGGTGGACAGGGTAGAAGGAGGGAGAGGAGAAAGCGAGGGAAAAGTGGAAAGCGCGAACAGGTCACCGGTCTTTGAGAAAAAACAACAACAAAAAAACAGCAAATGCCCCACGAAGAGACAGGTACGCGAGCCAATCGGGTCCAAGCGTTTTTGTGACGTCACGATTATGCAAATCATTCTCGGTTCTCTTCGAACGAATATTTTCAACAGTGGCAGAGTCGAACTAGCAACCAGACACGGAACTCCTCGCAGAGATTATCCTGCTCTTTGCTATAATATTTTATCTACTTGAGATTACACCGCAAAGTGTTAACGGTAGTGGCTTTCGTCCGCAGTATAGTTTCTGTGCGACGACGTGAGCGTCCAGCAATGATATCGCCATCGAAAAGTTCGAGGCGGGCGCAAGGCTTAGCACCGCTGGGACGCTGCGCCGGACGTCGTCTGCTTTTTTTTTTTTATTTTCCCTCTTCGTTGGATTTCTGTAGCTCCCGCAGTCTCATGTTGCTTCTTGACATGCTGCAGGTATCGCCGCTTTTGTTCACTGTGAACACAGTGAGACAAGGTGAAAATGCTGCGGTCGTCGATTACTGATCAGAGCAGTGTGTACGCTTCGAGAGATGGGGTTGAGTGAACTGCCAGCGCAGCCAGCAGCACGGTCAGCACCGAGTTCCTTCACCAGACGTCGACTGCACCATTGGTGCGCTACAGTGGATTGATAAATCAGGGCTGCGTACTGGAATGAGGTCTTCACAGCAGTAATATCAATTCATCTGGGAATCGTGGCACAATTGCAAAGTTTTCGTCGCAATCAGTAGCATGGTAAGCAATACCCTCGAATGCATATTCGGTCGAAATAACAAGCTGTTACAAGTAGGAATGATAAAGTCAGTGATATGTATGGTACTCAAATTTCCCCGATGTCGTTTTGCGTCTGAAGGAGTTGATGTTTTTTAATACTCTTCCAATAAGTTTATAAAATATTAACAGCACCAATAAAACGGAGGGCATAAAAACGAGGTATACAAAAAGAGTGCAAAATTTTACTTTCATAATTTCGCGAATCTTGGGCAGTGAGACGGGGGTCTCCACAGTTCTCTCAACCATGCTTGTCCTCATTGTGCTTGTCAGTCGCGTGAACGACTATAGCAGTCCTGTTTATGCTACAGAACAGCACCGTTTTGGGTTTAATGCATTAGTAGGCAGGCAAGCTGATTGTTTTTCGACATTCTAAAACTCGAGACGGACGCAACAGAAAAGGGGTGAAACAGAGCTTTGTATTTCAGTTCTGCTCCAGACACGTTATGTTTGTCCCCCTTTATGTTGACTCGGTCACGTGTTTCAGAATGTCGAACTGTTTCAAAGCACTGAGGATGCACTACATACACAACACGTACTGTTAGAAGACCGCAAAATGAACGGAGACTATGAGGTGTGTGGTAGCGAAGTAAGGAAAGGAACCGAACACGACGAAGCTCGGGCTAAGACCATTCTTTTATATCCGTCACGCGCTTGTCGCCTTTTAGCCCCGCGCACCCGCATCCGATGGACATCTTTTTCTTTGATGCTCTGTCACCACATGACTCCCCTCCCCAGAAACAGAGTCGCTCCAACGAACAGTTTTGTGTTGAAGTCGCAGAGGAAAAGTCGATGGGTAGCCGGAAGCTGCCTCCCTCGATGAGCACTGCGTTTCGGCCTCTAAACACAATGTTGGGATTGCGTCGAGGTAGGCCGGTTTGAGGCGGTCCGTGGCAACCACTTCTCGTCCGTTAATTTCGATGGTGAATTTTTTTTAATTTTCGCCAAAACAAGATGTGGTCCGGTGTATTGGTAGCTGAAGAGAGTGTCGTGCCGCGTCTGTCCTGAAAAAGACATGTGTTGTTTCACGAAGGTCTTTGCTGATAAATGGTTTGGTTGTCGCTTTTGCCCGGGTGGGTATTGGCCTGATCTCTTTGAAGATGTTCTGTAGTCTCTCGACGTATGTCTCGATCTTGGGAGGTGCTGCTGAAGGGTGCAAGGGGGTTGCCAACTCGGTCGGCAAACGAAGTGAAGTGCCATAGACGAGTTGGGCTGGGCAACAAGCTAGGTCTTCTTTGACAGCAGCACGAAGACCAAGAAGAATGATAGAAAGAAGTTCAAACCAACGAGATGGATTTTTGTGAGCCATAATAGAAGCTTTCAGTTGACGGTGAAATCTCTCAACAAGTCCATTGGCTTGCGGATGATAGGCAGTTGTCCGTATGTGTGTGGTTCCTAGTAGCTCAGAGAGGCATCTGAAAAGGGCCGATTCAAACTGTCGTCCCCTGTCTGTGACGACCTTGATAAGTCGTCACAGACAGGGGACGACAGCTTTCATCAACACCCAGGTGTTGATGAAAGCTGCATCTGTTGCATCAGCAACAGCCGAGACCGTTGCATCAGCTTCCATCAACACCCAGGTGTTGATGAAAGCTGGTGCAACGGTCTCGGCTGTTATATCTTGAATTGGTGTTGCTTCCGGCCAACGAGTGAAGCGGTCAACAATAGTGAGGAGGTATCGGTAGCCTCTGCAGTTTGGTAGAGGTCCGACGAGATTAATGTGGACTTTTTCAAAACGGCTGTCGGGAGGCAGAAACTTGACAAGAGGAGTTACGGCGTGCCGATGCGTTTTTGCTCAATGGCACGGCGAACATGATCTTGCCCATTGTCGGACGTCGCTGTTCATGCCCGGCCAGACGTAGCGTTCCGCGATCAGTTTTTGAGATGCTCGGATTCCAGGGTGAGCCAGAGAATGAAGAGTCGAAAACTCGTCGGCGTAACTCGGCAGGGACGAATGGGCATTGCCTGCTTGTGGAAGTGTCACAAACAATGGTGATGTCTGACGAAAAATGAGGAACGTCCGTGAGCTGTAGGGAGGTTGAGGAGTGGCGTAGATCCCCGAGCTCTTCGCCCTGTTGCTGCAGTCTAGCGAACTTTTCCCACGACAAATGCGAGGCGTTGACTGAAGCAATGCGACTAAGCGTGTCTGCAGAGATATTTTTGCGTGCCTTTGACATGTCGTATGTCTGTGGAATATTCTGCCAAAAAAGCAAGGTGCCTGACCTCTCTTGGAGAGTAACTGGTTCTGGCAGCTTGGAAAGCGTGAGTCAACGGCTTGTGATCCGTGAAGATGATGAATTGGCGCCCTTCTAGAAAATATCGGAAATGTTTCACAGCCAGGTAGGCAGCTAATAGCTCTCACCCAAAAGCGCTGTACCGTTGCTCGGTGCTGGTCAATTTCTTTGAAAAAAAAAAAAAAAAACCGAGCGGTTTCTATGCTCCACCAAGGTACTGCTGTACCACAGCGCCGAATGGCAGCTCCGGAAGCGTCTACCCTGATGCTTGTAAGAGCATCGTGTTGGGGATGCTCCAACAGTGTCGCTTGGGCTAAACTATTCTTGGCAGCGGAGAAAGCGTTGTGGGCCTCTTGATTTTAAGAGAGTGCAGCTGCTGGAGACTTGGATTGCGTGACCATTGCTTCAAGAGGTCGGAGGATGGTCGCGCAATGTGGTATAAAACGGCGGTAAAAGTTTACCAACCCCAGAAAACGACGCAGTTGACGGAGGGATTCAGGGCGAGGAAACTCGGAGATGACCTTGACTTTCGTCGTTAGTGGTCTAATGCCTTGTTTGTCCACCATGTGTCCTAAGAAGTCTAACGAAGGAACTCCGAACTCACACTTGTCCACGTTTATGATGAGGTTGTAGTCTCGATGGCGTTCGAACAGGAGCCGGAGATGATAGAGATGCTCCGCTGGTGATGTACTTGTGACAAGGATATCGTCGACGTACGCGAAAACTAACGTAAGTCCCCGTGTCACAACGTCGATAAATCTCTGAAACGTTTGCGCGGCATTTCTTAACCCAAATGGCATGCGAGTGAACTCAAACAGGCCAAATGGTGTCGTTATGGCGGTCTTGGGGATGTCTTCTGTGGCTACAGGAATTTGATGGTATGCTTTCGTGAGGTCTATTTTCGAAAAAATAGTAGACCCTCTGAGGTTGACAGTAAAGTCCTGAATTTTGTGCAATGGGTAGCGGTCAGGGAGCGTGACCAAATTTAAAGCACGGTAATCCCCACAAGGCTTCCAGTCGCCAGTTTTCTAGGGAACCACGTGGAGGGGCGAGGACCAACAGCTCGAGGATAACCTAACGATTCCCATTTCCAACATATGTTCGAATTATTGCCGGGCGATGCGAAGTTTCTGAGGGGATAATCGCCGGGGAACTGCATGAGTAGGATGACCGCGGGTGACAATACGGTGTACAACGTCATGCGTGGCAGGTTTCGTCCAGTCAGGGGAGGCAGTCAAAATCGGGAATTCTTTGATAAGACTTGTGTACCGCTCGGGTACGCAGCATTTTATCGTGAAGGCGAAAGATGAGATGGTTGTAGGCTTGCCCATTACGGAGAGTCCGGTTGCGGAATTAATGAGTTTCTTGTGTGCCATGTCAACCAAAAGTGTGAAATGGGATAAGAAATCCGCACCCAGGATGGCATGGCTGAGTGATGAAACGAGAAATACTCAACAAAATATTCGCCGAATGCCTAGTTCGGCAGCAAGGGATCTTCTGTACACAGGGATGCTGCTGCCGTTTACTGCTCGTAGATAACAGATGGGAGGGGAGCCTTTGTCAGCGGTTTGCGAAGGAAGAATGCTGACCTCGGTCCCTGTAGCGATGAGAAACTGAACATTTGAAAGTCCGTCTTTGAGGAAAAACAGGCGACTGTCTGAAGGTTTTGGAGGAGTACTCGTCGCCGCTAGTGTTCCCTGGTTTTGTTTCCCGACCATCCACAAGGCTGCATGCAGCGTTCTGCTCTGGAACCAAATTTGTGATGGTACCAGCGAGGTTGAATGTCTGGAGACTGGCTCCTCGAAGGGGAAAAACGTCGCGATTGTGATGATCGGCTAGGAGATCGAGCAAATCGGGACGAGTTACGGGATGGCTCTGAATGACGAGCAAGGGAGCTTGCGACGAGTGTGGTAAGGTTCTTGAATTCCTCCCGAAGGGCCGTCATTTCTTCAGAGGAGGCGAATCTTTGTTGTTGTGGTTCAGAGAGCTGATGTACGTACGAGTTGTGCACAGAAACCTGTGGTGGCGCGTCCTCCATTATTTTGTCGGCGTGCAGTGCCAGAGCAGGAAGGGTTAAATCTGCTGCCGTGGTAAGTAGCATCTGGACAGTGGAAGGAAGTCGTTGTAGAAAAAGTTCTTTTAGTAATGTCGTATCAGACGTCGCCGCGCGCTCGCCAAGAAGGGCCTGCACGTGACGAAGTAACTGTGTAGGTCGCCGATCTCCAAGCTCTTCTGATGCCAACAGCTGCTGTAGGCGCTTGCGTTCCGAAACCGTCGTTCGTCCTAGGATTGCCGCTTTCAGCTTGTCGTACGGTGCAGCGATGGGCGGATTTGAGAGAATGTCATAGACTTCCAATGCTACTTGGTTGGGAAGGGCAGCTACCAAGTGGCCGAAACGAGTCGTTTGTGACGTGACGTTCGAAATGCCAAATCGGGCTTCCACCTGTAGAATCCCGATTTCCGGGTGCTGTGGCCAAAAAGGCGGGAGGCGTACAGCGTAGTGGTTGACGGTATGGGGAGGCTCACCCGTACGATCCGTTTCTTGCGTGTTCGTGGCCATAGTTTCCGGGTCACCAGTGTGGTAGCGAAGTAAGGAAAAGAATTGAACACGACGAAGCTCGGGCCAAGACCATTTTTTTATATCCGTCACGCGCTTGTCGCCTTTTAGCCCCGCGCACCCGCATCCGATGGACATCTTTTTCTTTGATGCTCTGTCACCACAGGTGCTCAAAAATGTTTTTATTAACTGCCAAACGGCAGCGTTTGTTAGCCACTCCGTTCCACTAACCCAGCTCAGCCCTAAACGCCTGCGCAACTAAAACCACGAAGTGGTCGCCCTCCAATTCCGGCTGGTAGAACACCCTGGCTTTTGTCTGGGTGTACTGGAGTCCGGACCAACACGGTGGCCAGAACGTGGACACTGAACTGGATCAGCTGCCAAAATGATTCCACGTGCAAGAAAACGGTCGTTATTAGCAGTAAGCTCAATGCCTGTAATTCGCTGTGGGGTTGTACCAGGGACAGTCGCAGGAGCACCATCACTCTTAACGCCATGCAGGCGCAAATATGAAGCTCTTCAATAACCCAGATATTCCTACCCGTGTTGTGGCGCAAGTTCGCGAATGGAAACGACACCGGACTTGACATGGGCCTCCCCAGCCTTCGAGAGGAATGCTGAGCGAGCGCCGACACTACAGGAAGTGACCATCCTACCTATCTGGATCTGGATAATCGAAGACGCAGCGTTGTTAGTTCCTGCCAAACGTTTGTCGTTATCTATGAAAATACAATGCGTTCTTTGTTACCTGCGAGATTACAGAAATAAACTTAAAGATAGAAAATTACGGTTCTGCAAGCTTTTTTGTGAGTTAACATAGCAGCTTGGGCTAGATGGTTATCCATATTTTAGTACTTCTCAGCGCATAAAGGTCTCACAAAAGCAGGCACTCTCTCAATTATAGATACAAAAACATACACACAGCGTTGTGTGTACTTTTTGTGTCTGTAATTGAGCGAGTGCCTGCTTTTGTGAGACCTTCATGCGCTGTGAAGTACTAAACTATTTTGAGTGAACCATTTGATGAAACGCCATTCGAATGAAACAGCGTTCAATAAAATGTCCGGTCCCCCCTCCTTCAGCAACATTCAAGGTCTGGCCTCCCTCAATAAAATGAAAATGGGAACTATATGCCGCTGGGAAGGGTCACCGTGATTGCAGACTGGCCGCCACCAGTAATTCTAACGAGGTGAGGGCAACTGAAACAGTGCGCTGTCGCACCTCATCGCTGACAGAGCGGCCTTAAGGTGTGTGAATGGCGGTCTGAATCCTGGTTATGGTCCCAAAAAGCACGCTAGAAGTTAGGTACGCCCTTCCAGTAGGCTGTACCCCAGCCGGTGCTTGTAGCCAGAGTGGTAGAACGTGTGTGGATAGCAGTAAGAATCCTGTCTAAGCTTCGAAACAGAGCACCGCCAGTGAGATATCGTTGTCCATCGTGCTGCCGCTACAGTATGTGTCTGTCGCGTGAATAACTCCCGAAGTGCTCTTTACGCTCCGAGGCGACAATACCAAGTGAAATGTTATGCTTTGTCGCATTGTATATATTTTTTGTCTGAACATATTTTCGACCTCATCATTTGGTGCTTTGCTCCTAGGGTGCTCTGCAGGAAAGTAGATGAACAACTGATTGATTTACTCCTCCTATTTTGAAAAGGATGGCACTATGGCCTCAGTGGGTGAAGGGGAGTAAATGAAGGAACGTGTTCACATACAGCGGTCGACGGCAGTCAAGTGCACAAACTCCCATGGTGAGGAGAGCGTCTCTGTAGTACGCGCACCGTTCTTCTGGGTAACCCAGTCCTGAAGGTTGCAGACGGGTGGATCGAGTTGCTGGATCCTCTTGGCTTGCAATCCGAGAGGTGCTGGATCGTTGGACTGATGTCAGCAGAGCATTTACAGGTGTGCCCCGACTGTTTTTCATCCGTCGGCGCTTATTTGGGTAAAGGGCCTCTCTGCCGCTTGTGATTACACCATCTGGCGAGTACCTCCTTCGTAAATGTAGCTCCAGTGCGGGCTTTGCGTATCCGCACTTGGCCACTCTGGGTAGACCTTTGGGTAACGGTGCGAGGTTGTGAAGTATTGGCTCTTTCGCACTATTGCTTGAGGCACCCTCTGCAGTTTCGCTGTCACAGGAACCGCATCTCTCCACACTAGTACTGCATTGTGGAGAAATGCGTGTCCGCCCGGCTTTGCTGCCTGTCGGGAGCTGCAGCCAGATGGGCAGTGGTCGGATCCTTTAGGGTCCGGTTCGCTCCGCCAAATGATCACACGACTCGAGACCGCCCAGGTCTGTTCCAGGATAGTGTCCCTCTGACTCTCGTGTAACCCGTGGCGCGTCGGGTAGGTGAGGTCGTTTGTCAAAGTCGAGTGCGCCTTCTCGGCTGCCTCCTGTAGCCGTTCGCCGTGGAGTACCCCCGTTCAGGTGGTGCACGTTGAAATCACCCGCCAGGAGCCGCTGAAGCCCGAAGACGAACAATATTTTTATTTGTTTTCTTATTGTGCTAGACGAAGCTTTAGTCTTCAAAACTTCGCACCACTTAGAGTGAACATCCACAACTACGAGGAACACTACTCCCGCTTTGGCATGGCCCCGACAGCATGTCTTCTTACTCGAATATGAAAGGTTTTCATTTGGCCTCAGCCCGATTTAATGCATAGATGTTAAGAAAAAAGGAAGCTATATTGGTACCTGAGTCACCTGATGTCTGTGCTGTATAGATGGGAAAGTTAACCAGTGCAGTGCGAATGGCAACGTTTTTCGGGTGAGTCGAACTCTGTACGGGTGATTCTTGGCACAATGGAAAACAAACAACAAACTTCGAAACCCGAACAACCTTGAACAATGCTTTGAAGTAACTAAGCACAGAACCATGCCAACAAAATGAGACACGGGAGGTGAGGCATGTACAAGGACAAGTATCCGATTTCGCAGCACATGAGTGGTCCTTAAAAGGACCGTTTTGTGTTGTGGGATTGACTCTTCTTGGCATCGGCATCACAGATCGTCGAGAGGTTCCACACCAGACAGATCACTCCCAGAAGAAGTGTCGTCTTCATTCAGTGCGATGACGGTGGGCTCGACGTGGGCACTTAAGACATCGCCTCGTTTGAAGTTTTCCTCCACTTTAACAACATGCCTCATAGCGTTGTGCCAGTTCTCAGTCGTGACCTTTTCAGCTTCTTCGTTGAGGAGCCTCTCTACGTCACCGATTTTAAATGCTGTGTTCCGGGCTGCAACACCGTTCTTCATTTGTGCCCAAATGAGTTCAATCGGTTTGAATTCACAGTTACTGGGTGGAAGTCTGGCCACTGTGCAACCAGCCCTCGCTGCAGCATTGTCCAGAAGGTACTTTACATGGTGTGGCTTGACTGACACCACAATGTCGACGAGCTGCTTCTACAGCATCTTGGGGTCCCACGCAATTCCCTTCGACGTGATCCACTCCTGGATGACCTCGTTGCGGGAATTCATCGTCGGCACTGCATCTGACCGCCGAGAATGGTTCGAAGCATTGTCCATTACAACGACACTCCCCGTCGGCAGTTATTGAAGAACACCGTCGAACCACTTTTCCAACCGGGTGCCATCCATTGCCTCGTGGTAGTCGCCGGTTTTCTTGTCGCGGAAAACGTCCAGGCACCCAGCGACGAAGCCTTCCTCGCTGCCGATCTGCGTGATGAGGAGGCGATGGCCCTTTCCCGACGGCTGCTTCAGGCCCGTCGTTAGACCTCGCATAAAGGCGTTGTGGGACGACGTCAAGGTGCTGTCTTCCCACGCGATCGAGAGTGTGCCCTGCCGTCACCCACGTCTCGTCCCGGTAGAAAATCTTGCGACCTTCTTTCCTGTTACGTGCAATGTCCCGCAAGTACGTCTGCTGCCACGCAACAATGTCATTTCTTTCGATCATGTGAGAGTTTCGGCCCCTTTTTTCTCGCCTGAAGCCGATGTCACGGAGAAGACGACGCACAGTCCACTTCTTCAGCGATGGGAGTTCAGAGCTTTCGCTCAACTCGGCCGTTATCTTTTTGACCGTGGGCAACTCGTTCCGGCGAAAGAAACAATGTACGCAAGATCTCAACGCATATAGCACGAAGTCATCGTACTTGACGATACGCCGCTTCTTGCCTGCACTTGTTGGGCGCTGCCGTCGACCGCTGTCCAAGATACGACCGCTCTTATTCTTCTTTTATTAACCCTTTGGTGTAGCCGATATGGCCGCACCAAGCTCTGTCGACCAAGAAAAATCCGAAGAATCGCATTCCGCAGCTTCCTCGTTGGGATCCATGGCGGAAGACAACAACGGCGACGGACATCGACTGCTTTGTGAGTCATCGATTCTTCAAATTCCGAAAAGCAACGGGTTTTTCTGTTCAATAAACCAAATAAACATACACAATTCTTGTACAATGCCAATGACACGAAGAAGAAACACAAATGTCTTATTAATTAGAGAAACTACAATAGTCTTTCCACATTTTCGTTTTTCCAAAAAAAGGCTGCTTTTTTTTTCATCAGCTGGAAGCGCTGGAAGACAGGACCTCTATACAGCCCTTTGGACAAGAAGATAGTTTGAAGACGGGTCATTAGACATGACATCTTTCCATTAATAATAAACGCCTCTGTAGAAAATAAAGAATTCTAACTTTTTTAGGTGCACTTAAGGAATCAAATGAATAATGTAGTAGCTTAAACGACGTTTCCTGGGGAAGGAAAAAGCGGCTTTGCTAAGGGGCTATCATCTCGACGGCGTAGGCACTTCAAGCGGGCGCATTACGCTTGTGGGTGGAGCCGCAACATTTTTCTTGATCTGTAACTGCCTATAGCGAAAACAAGAAATTGCAAGGTCACACCACTAAATCAATCAAATATTTTATTTCTGTTTCACAAGGCTTACCTTTGCAAAAGGGTATTTATTATGTAGACATTTTTGTGTATCTAACAGTGTTATATATCTTGAGTATTTTGCCAATGACAGCTGGATCTGCGCTCATCCGTCAGTTTAAGTATGCATAAAATGTTTCATAAAATGCCCGCAGCTGGTGAAACCTTCTCGATAAAATCTAGTGTTTTAATTTACTGGTGTTTACAGTAAGAAAAGATTATGGACGAGTGCAGTGAATCTCTTAAGTTTATTCAATTTGTGGAAATATTTTGAATTGTTTTAGCCGCTTGTACGGTAGGGGCGGCGGAGAATAGCTTACCGGAGAAAAGCTCACCGGAGAAAATCTCAACTTAGAAAAGCTCACCGGAGGAACGCTCACCGCAAAACCGGCGGATGCGAGAAAAGTTCACCGGCCCTTGAGCGGATGCGGAGAAAAGCTCACCGAAATATTTTTAGAGCGCAGCTCTTAGGCTCCTCAACTCTTACGTCACGGCGCGGTGGTGGCACGTCGGGCGCACTTCCGGTCTATGGCTCTGGGCGGAAGTCACCGTGCAGGACGTGCATCCCGGTGTTCTTTTGGAAGAAATCGAAAAAAACCTGCCTTCTCGTCAAAACTAAGCGACAGGGCTGTACCAAAAGAGTCAGGAAAGGTTTGAAGGTCAGTTTTCATGTGTTTTCTGCCTGCTCGGTTCGCCCGAGAACGTTAATAGGTGCCGTGAAATAAAAAAAAAAAAACAAAAACAGACGACGTCGGAACACGATTGCTTGTGCGGGAAGCACTTTGGGTTGAATTCACGGATGCTTACGGTCGTCAGATTTATTTGTTTTGTTCCAACATGAACGCCGGAAAACCGCCAAGTAGTACGGTCCACCTGCGAACTACGCTCAGTGCGTCTTCAAGTTCTAACGGCTGCCTGACCGTTCGAACTGTTGTCTGCTCTTTCAAATGACACTGGCCCGTAAGACCAAACGTTCACACAGTAATTGCGATAAGAAGTAAGTGCAGGCCTCAAAAGATTTTTAAGTTTGAAGGTGGGTTGGGGTAAGTAGGCTCGGTGTAAATTGTAGATACAAGATGTTCATCGTTACCAGTTACCATCACCGACTTGGCCTGATACACTTGGTCCGATTCTGCTTGCGATTTTCAGTATTGACGTCGACCATCTCAGCTACGGTCCACGCTTTTGCACCTCGCGCGACGCCGCGACTGAAAATAGCGAGCAGAATCTCATCATGCGAATCAGGCTTTAGCGTCCATTCTGCGGCATATACACGGAATAAATCGCTGCATGTTGCATCATTCACGCGACGTTATGATGTGCAACGAGCCTCGTTACTTTCGGTGAGGCCGCTAAAGATGTCAGACATTGCCAGGAAGACGTGGAATCAACAATTCCAACGCATAAAAGAGCACGGGGACCAACGAGGTAGAGGGGCTAAGAGCGATAAACTGGTATCCCGTTCACCAGGAAAAAGTGACCCCCCATTGGCTGCCGCCATGTTGTACAATTCTGACCACTAGACAAGTGACCGTACAAACTCCGGAGGCCTTTACGCAAAACTGAGCCGATATTTGTATTGCGATCGCTGTAAAAAACATGATAAACTATTTTTCAATACTGTTAGCCCCAGAGATCAGTGTCGAGCTCCGATAAAAACCCAAAAAGACAGCACCGCGGCTGAGGGTGTCTAGCGGAGGCATTGCGCGCTGCCCGAGTTTTAATGCGAAAGCATTAACTGTCTCACGGAGTGAGCTGACGTCATCAGTTTGAAGCGCGAAAACGGCACCCGGTTTCCGCGATCGCCTTCCGTTCCATTGGTTGGCGCGCGTCGACGGGGCTCCTATTGGCCGCTGCGCTCGTCAGTTTCCACGACCGCTCACCCCATGGCGCTGCGTGTCCATCAACGCGCCGTTAACACGGAGTGTCCAAGGTCACCAGGGGAGCACGCGCGCTGACCGGCAACGAAAAGTACTCAGCAGACGAAAAAGGGAGCGGACGAGCGACTTGCATGCTTTCGTATTCACAACTCATAAAAAGTGCTTAGGTGTACCTCGAGCTTTTTGTCGCGAAAACGAATTTAGGACTTTTAACAAACGAAACATAACCTATCTCGTCGGCACTGTTATTAAAATCAATAGGCAATTTTTTTTGTGCGTGGCACATCGTTAAAATCTAGACGTAAACTATAAGGTCACGTATCTAGTGGTACAAATTGTGCAACAAGGCGGCGGCCAATTGGGGGTCACTTTCAGCTGCCAGTGTATCGCTCTAAGCTCCTCTACCTCGTTGGCGGGGACGCACACCGACGCCGATAGCAGCGCCTTCCAATGATTTGTTTATGGGCGACGGTAACCTTCTTGCCCACACTCCATCGCGCATGCGCGGCGCCGGTGGCGTCCGCTAGGGGCGCTCCGGTTTGTTTGTAAACATGAGTTGGTCTATAACGGCGTCGGCGTCGGTGTAACCGCGCGCGTTGTGATATGGGACGTCACAGGCCTATACACCAACTCAATTTCCCGCTAAATTTAGCGAAGAAACTGAATTTGTGAGTAGGTCTGTGACCTCCCACAATGCAACACTGCGCATTCAGTTTCCCAGCTAAATTTAGCGATGAAACTGACGCCAGATGATCTCGACACCAATTCAGTTTCCGTGCCAAACTTACGGTGAATTGAACTGGCGTTGAGGTTACGCGACGTCAGTATTCCTCTAAATCTAGCAAAGAAACTGAATTTGTTCATAGGGGACATGACACAGTCATGTGACGTCATTTTCCCTGCTAAATTTAGCGGGGAAACTCAATTTGTGTTGTGGTCACGTGGCGTAAATGTGTCAGCTAAAGATAGCGGAAAAAGTGTGGGAGAAGGGGAGAGTATGGAGGAGGAGGAGGGGAGGGTACGGAGCAGGAGGAGGGGCATACCCTCCACTCCGCACCCTCCCCTCCTTCTCCTCAAGAGCTGCGCATTAATTTCTCGTTACAGAGATTTGTAAACGTCTTTCTTTCTTTTATATAGCTTTAGCACAATTAGCACAATAAGAATTCGTCACTTCATTAAAAAAAAAAAAAGTCTTCGTTTTTGTAATATTCTTGAAGTTTATTTTGCATATTCCTCAGAAATTAGTAGTGACCTATTTTATCTATTAATCAAGCCGCAAGCATAAAATGAGAACATGAGACACCCGTGAAAAGAACAACAGTTTATTGACAGCTGACAGTGCGCCGTTGGTAGCTCTGTGAGATACAGAGGTTTGTATTTTTGCAAGCTAATATGAATAGGTTGTGTGAACCGTTTGAGCTCCGAAGGTTTTGGGGTGCCTGATAGATGAGTAAGTGTTTGTTAATGTGTTCAGTTTTGGCTACACTGTTTTCTTTTTTTTTTTACTAATAAAATTTTAGTTTCGAGAACGGCTTCGTCCTGTAGTGTTTGTTGTCTTCATTCCCTCTTCGTCGTTTGAGCTGTTTCCATCATGTATAACGTTTACCAACTCACCCAAGTAGCAACCTTAGTATAAAAGACTAGTTTTTGTATAGGTCACTATGAACTATGGTGACAGTGTGCAGCTCTGAAGGTCATGAGTGATTCGCCGTAGAAGGGCACTATCACACAAACCCAACGTGTGAGAAAAAACAGCACGAGCGGCTAGAAAACGTGCATGTCCGTGGAAGAAAGAAATCCGGTATCCTACTGACCGTTCTATCCTGTTTTCGGGATACGAACCGTTCGTCAAAAGACAATTTTCCTAATAGGGCAACTCGTAGCAGGGCTATTCCTCACATATGGCAATGGGGCATAGGGTGATTCGTTGCTGCGAGAACTCGTCGAAACACCAGAGATAATGTTTGAAGATATTTTGAAGATCGGTCGATTTTGTTATTCGGCTTCTGTGTAGTGTCTTCTTTAAAAAGTTTAGTGTTTTGTTTATTTATAGGTCGGTAAACGTTTTAGTTCCCCTTGGAAGCATAGAATATAAATCTTTCAGGAGCGCGATACAGACTGCGGATGCGCGACACAGACACAAACTTCGCATGCGGGACAGAGCCATAGACACCACATACGCTACCAAAACGTTTCACGTAATACTCCTCAATTGCGTAGTAATGTGCCATCAATATTTTTCTTATTAGTGACTGAGAGGTGCCAAGATTCTGGTAAACAAGGCATAATTAGTCAGTGTCAAATATAAATTATTAAGCCTGACTTCTTGTGTAAAAAAGAAAATCAAGGAAGGGGGTCGCTGGTAATTATACTCGGAAGAGCTATGCTCGGTAAACATCAGAAATGCTACAAATATAACAAATATATGTTTATAGTATTACGAATTGTCATAGTGACAAATTGCCTTATGACAAATTGTCCTTGTGACTAATAGCCCTGCAACCAGTTGACGTGTGACGAATTGTCATTTGACGAACTTCCTCTGTTTTCGAAGGTTAACAGACGCCTCAAAGAGAATTTCATCCACCGTGTTGTTGCGCATGTCCTTTCGAATTTGCGGCCTTTACAGTTTTGATTTTTGGGCTTTAGGTAGGCATTATTACGTTTTCGAACTTTTTACTGTTTTCCAAGTTAGAAACACCCTTCCTTCATTACTACGTATTTTCCGGGCTATAGTCCGCGGACATACATGCTTAAAAGTTGAAATTTTAGGCTGTGCGGACTATGTACGCGTGCGAACTCCGCATAGATTTAGTTTTTCAGGATCGTTTATTATGACCAGACGTGACGGATTTGGTGAATGAAAGAGTATGTTATTGATGATTTATGTATAATGCAAGCTTCTTTGTGAGCTAAAAAGCAGACATTTCCCAAGGTGTGTCGTGTGTGAGAAGATTTTCATATCGACTAAGCACCAGGGGCGGACTCTGCACGGCGTGCGGACTATGCACAGTTTGCAAAATATCTAAGCAAAACCGTTTTTTTTTTTTTGCCTAAATTGGCCCATACACCATTTGCGGAATATAGCCCGGAAAATACGGTAGTAATATTACCCCAGGATAACTTTCTGTGACATATCAGACGTTTTTTAGAGTGAATGTGCACACCTCTGATTGGCGCTCAAGATGCGCAAGCCCACGTGCGTCCGTAGATTTGAGCGCACAGGCGAAGAAAGTGGTCCTCGAGTATTAGCCCCGAGCGGGGCCGATCGGAGCGCTGCGATCGCTCGATGGTGACGTAGTGACACGTATCACGTGACGAGGCCAGGTATTTTCTCCGCTTTGCTTTCGTTGTGTGCTTTAGCGCGTATCAGCAGAAATTGTTCGCTGGGTGTGTTTTGTTTTTGCCATCACGCAAAAAGTGCGGAGGACGAAACCTAAAATCGAATCCGAATACGCCGAACGAAACGATCAGAAGTTATGTGTAAGTTACTATGGAATACTATGATAGCTTCATGGACGCCCACAACGCTCGAATAGTTTGCCGTTTAGACCAACAAGCATACTTCTATGTGCTCTTCGTGCGCATCCCGACTTCGAGCAGCAACCGAAAGAAAATGCTTACTCAAAACTACGATTCTCAGATGAAGGCCGCTCGATTCGCGGGTTCCGGAAGCAACGACAGCAATCCTAACGACTTCAGCGGCATCTCAAGTCGGTGGGAAGGCCTAGCAAGATGCTCGTCACTCGCTGCCGGGGTCCCCCCCCCCCCCCCCCCCCCCCCCCCTCCAACCCCGGCCTTTTTTTGTTTAAATGCGAATTCATTAACTATTTCCTGCAGTGGAGTCTGTAACTGCAAGAAAACGCGAAAGAAACGGCCATTTTCCCATTGGCTGAGCAAAGCGGCTTCTAGATAGCCATTGGCGGCCGCTTCACGAGAGCGCGCGCTCGGCAACCTCGGCAGTAGCGAAGCGCTGCCGTCCACGCCAGTACACCGGAGACGACCTAAGGGAGCGGAAGAACGACATTCATGCATTCGCATGCACAACTCATATAAAGTTCTTAGGTGTCCTCGGGATTTTTTTTTTTCTTTTTCTTTTTTAAGTGGACCCGTTGCGTATGTATAGTTTGAACCTTGATCTAGATATTCCGGTTAGAAGGAATCCGGTATCCTACTGACCGTTCTATCCTGTTTTCGGGATACGAACCGTTCGTCAAAAGACAATTTTCCTAATAGGGCAACTCGTAGCAGGGCTATTCCTCACATATGGCAATGGGGCATAGGGTGATTCGTTGCTGCGAGAACTCGTCGAAACACCAGAGATAATGTTTGAAGATATTTTGAAGATCGGTCGATTTTGTTATTCGGCTTCTGTGTAGTGTCTTCTTTAAAAAGTTTAGTGTTTTGTTTATTTATAGGTCGGTAAACGTTTTAGTTCCCCTTGGAAGCATAGAATATAAATCTTTCAGGAGCGCGATACAGACTGCGGATGCGCGACACAGACACAAACTTCGCATGCGGGACAGAGCCATAGACACCACATACGCTACCAAAACGTTTCACGTAATACTCCACAATTGCGTAGTAATGTACCATCAATATTTTTCTTATTAGTGACTGAGAGGTGCCAAGATTCTGGTAAACAAGGCATAATTAGTCAGTGTCAAATATAAATTATTAAGCCTGACTTCTTGTGTAAAAAAAGAAAATCAAGGAAGGGGGTCGCTGGTAATTATACTCGGAAGAGCTATGCTCGGTAAACATCAGAAATGCTACAAATATAACAAATATATGTTTATAGTATTACGAATTGTCATAGTGACAAATTGCCTTATGACAAATTGTCCTTGTGACTAATAGCCCTGCAACCAGTTGACGTGTGACGAATTGTCATTTGACGAACTTCCTCTGTTTTCGAAGGTTAACAGACGCCTCAAAGAGAATTTCATCCACCGTGTTGTTGCGCATGTCCTTTCGAATTTGCGGCCTTTACAGTTTTGATTTTTGGGCTTTAGGTAGGCATTATTACGTTTTCGAACTTTTTACTGTTTTCCAAGTTAGAAACACCCTTCCTTCATTACTACGTATTTTCCGGGCTATAGTCCGCGGACATACATGCTTAAAAGTTGAAATTTTAGGCTGTGCGGACTATGTACGCGTGCGAACTCCGCATAGATTTAGTTTTTCAGGATCGTTTATTATGACCAGACGTGACGGATTTGGTGAATGAAAGAGTATGTTATTGATGATTTATGTATAATGCAAGCTTCTTTGTGAGCTAAAAAGCAGACATTTTCCAAGGTGTGTCGTGTGTGAGAAGATTTTCATATCGACTAAGCACCAGGGGCGGACTCTGCACGGCGTGCGGACTATGCACAGTTTGCAAAATATCTAAGCAAAACCGTTTTTTTTTTGCCTAAATTGGCCCATACACCATTTGCGGAATATAGCCCGGAAAATACGGTAGTAATATTACCCCAGGATAACTTTCTGTGACATATCAGACGTTTTTTAGAGTGAATGTGCACACCTCTGATTGGCGCTCAAGATGCGCAAGCCCACGTGCGTCCGTAGATTTGAGCGCACAGGCGAAGAAAGTGGTCCTCGAGTATTAGCCCCGAGCGGGGCCGATCGGAGCGCTGCGATCGCTCGATGGTGACGTAGTGACACGTATCACGTGACGAGGCCAGGTATTTTCTCCGCTTTGCTTTCGTTGTGTGCTTTAGCGCGTATCAGCAGAAATTGTTCGCTGGGTGTGTTTTGTTTTTGCCATCACGCAAAAAGTGCGGAGGACGAAACCTAAAATCGAATCCGAATACGCCGAACGAAACGATCAGAAGTTATGTGTAAGTTACTATGGAATACTATGATAGCTTCATGGACGCCCACAACGCTCGAATAGTTTGCCGTTTAGACCAACAAGCATACTTCTATGTGCTCTTCGTGAGCATCCCGACTTCGAGCAGCAACCGAAAGAAAATGCTTACTCAAAACTACGATTCTCGGATGAAGGCCGCTCGATTCGCGGGTTCCGGAAGCAACGACAGCAATCCTAACGACTTCAGCGGCATCTCAAGTCGGTGGGAAGGCCTAGCAAGATGCTCGTCACTCGCTGCCGGGGTCCCCCCCCCCCCCCCCTCCAACCCCGGCCTTTTTTTGTTTAAATGCGAATTCATTAACTATTTCCTGCAGTGGAGTCTGTAACTGCAAGAAAACGCGAAAGAAACGGCCATTTTCCCATTGGCTGAGCAAAGCGGCTTCTAGATAGCCATTGGCGGCCGCTTCACGAGAGCGCGCGCTCGGCAACCTCGGCAGTAGCGAAGCGCTGCCGTCCACGCCAGTACACCGGAGACGACCTAAGGGAGCGGAAGAACGACATTCATGCATTCGCATGCACAACTCATATAAAGTTCTTAGGTGTCCTCGGGATTTTTTTTTTCTTTTTCTTTTTTAAGTGGACCCGTTGCGTATGTATAGTTTGAACCTTGATCTAGATATTCCGGTTAGAAGGTGAGTCTTATCACTTCGACGTCGCCTTGTCATTTTCGTAGTGTTGTGAGGCGGTGGCGGATGCTCTCGTCGCAGTGACACACTCGTCAATTCTATTTGCTGCTTTCTTTGATGTAAAGCTCAGATAAACACGCTATGGTTTACCCTCGTATCATGTGTTACGTATACTTTATTTTTTGTGTCCCTCTAAAATTGGGTAAACAAACTGTGAAAAAAAAAACGAAAAGAAAACGGCGATCGGAATGTTAAGTTAAACGCCTCCTTGGCCATCGTCGTGGTTGGTTTCTATTTTTTCTACCAGCCTGCTTCCGCCAGGCCGAAAGGAAAGTCTCCGGAAACCATGCCGTCCTAGAATCTACCTGTTTGATCACTTGACAAGCCTCCGAAGCCACGACAACGACCGATTTGGTCGAGGTCAGTACGATAACGCGAAACTTGGGAACACCCTACTTGAACAGTATGCAGACGACAGGTCTATTGTCGCCCGCGTCACTTCTCCTGACTGCTCTGTCCGCCTTCGAGGCTACATCACTTGCTTTTCAGAGTGGGCGCATGCCAACTGCCTGACCATGAGTGAGGGTAAGAGCGTAGTGATGCATTCACACAACACCTAGACTATCAGTATGCCCCTATACACTACCTCAGGAAGGTACAATGCTCGTCAATCCTTGGGGTAATGGTTGTAACGTTTGCACCAGCACTGGACTTATTTCTCCACATTTGGAACATAGTGGCTAAAGCTTGGTGCACTTTGGGTTTTGTGACACGGTTGTCGAAATTCTGTGGCTTTTCATAACTTGCTTTGCACTGCAATCGTTCTACCAAAGTTGGAGCACTGCGCATATGTGTGGCACCCATTCCAAGTCCACTTGACTTCCCAGCTGGAGGATGTGCAACACCGCTCCATTCGGACACTGTTCACTTGTAGCGACCGCCGACGTAATACGCTTCCATCATACGAGACATGGTTGCAGAGTTTGAAATGGCATACTGTAAAGCACCGCCACACTGTGACTCGTGTTGCCCTTCAATTGCTGCACCTTGGGCGGGTCGCTCAACGTCTCCTATATCTCAGTGGTTTGACGCAGTAAACGGACAGGACAGCCCGTACCTTTATGAACAGTGCAACATCAAAGCTCGGTGTTGCCGGCTGCAGTTTGGGACTTTCTCGGGGCTCCACTTTTTCAAATTCAAATTCGCGATTCTTCACGAATTTCAGGGAGGGGACGCCCTTCCCTGAAATTCGTGAAGAATCGAAAATTTTGTGTCGTGAATCTCTCGGCACTTGACTTAGCCCCGTCACCTAGTTACATATATGTTTTCTTACAATCCTTCCGGTCATCCTTAGGTGATTGGCTGACAGGCGTGCTCTGTGTGGATTTTTACCTTTCTGTCAAGCCTCACACGTCGTCAAAGTCCATATTTCGTGCGAATAAACGTAACTATTACTATTACTTTGCGTAGGTCCCTACAAATGTTTGGAATTGTGGCAAACAAACAAGGCAGAAACAAAAAGTTAAGTGTGGTGTAATTGAAGCGCACTTTGTTCCTAGAAGTTAAAAAAAAAGCCGTTCATTGTTTGCAACAATGCCGCCTTGGGTCAGCTACAGACTTAGGCGTGTTATGACCCATCTCTTCACGTCCGTTCGGTGTTGGACATCGAGAGACAAGATTTTCAAGCGGTGGCGCGTTACAATTTCAAAAGTGGTTTAAATGTTTCGAAATCCCTGGAGCGGTCGTGAGGTGCTTCTGGTAACACTGCACCATCACGTGCAGAAGTTTCGTGTTGGTTCGGTGAATAAAGGCGCGGCCGCACCTCTCTCAATTGTGACAAGTGCACTGGTTGACGTTCAGCAGCTGTGACCGAAGAACGCTCCTGCTATGGAGAGGCTCCTTTAAAGGGATGCTGAACCGAAAACCAAATTTCAGAAAACAACGCAGAATCGATAGGCGGGACGCTACAAATCCCAAAACGTCACTCATAAAGCAGTATCTCCAACGGATCGTCGTATTTTTTAAAAAAAGAGCGCGCTCGCACAAAGCCGAAAAGATGCGTGACATTGCGGTTCTCATTTCCTCTTCTCTTCGCTTTGACTCCGCGAGGGCCCGGAGAGGAAAGGGAGCAAGGCCATTTCTCCTCTTTCTCAACTATTTGGCGATAAGATGACGTCGACATTCTCTCTCACTCGCTCCTTTATTTTCCAAAAATACGGCCATCCGCTCGAGATATGGCTATATGAGTGATGTTTCGAGGTTTATGACGCCCTGTTGAACACTTCTGCAAGCTTATTTTGTGAAATCCAAATTTCGGTTCAGCATCCCTTTAAGAAAGATCCTCGGCTGACTGATGGTGATATCGAAGGTTGAAGATTAGTTCCCCGAGCGTTTTGGCGATTTTTCACGAGCACCTTTGTCTGACAAGTTTCATCTCTTCGGGAGCCACAGATTTCGACGGAGACTCAAAACCAGGAAGGGTGGAATGGTGCCAAGGAATGCCATACCGATTCCAAAGTGGCGACCCTAAGAGTAAATATCTGACATTCTAAAGAGCGAGAGAACGTGGACCACCGATTGTGCTCTCGGAACCAAGCACCAGTCATCCATTTGGATATTGTCTTGAGAAACTCCACAGCAGAGGATCAAAATGCCAAGAAGTGTTGAAAAAAAAAAATGGTGGCAATCTTCTTTACAACGAATGGGCAAGTGGCCACAGTGGCGTTGGAAAACCAACGACTGCACAATGATACACCACAATTTGCTTGCCGGCAGTCTACGAGGGGAGAGACGACCAAAAATAGGCTTGAGGTGATGAAGAAGAAAAATCAGGAAAACAGCGATTAACCTGGTTTGTTCGTCCCGGTTGGCTACTCTGCCTAGGGGGAGGAGGATGTGGGGATTAAAGGAGAGAGTTAAAAAGAAAGAAATAAAAGAGAACAGTTTTGTCGTTCAACATCGAAGCAAGGGTGAAAACAGGCCAGCTGGTGTACAGTCCCCAGATCAGGAATTATAAAGGGACGAACTATCACACACATGTCTCAACCAGTTTAGGCCTGCAAGAAGCAAGCTGGATGGGGCTGTCAAGACAATACATAGAATGCCCGATCGAAGTTATGGTTCCGATCAGTTTCACAACATAACTCTCCGCGGGTACATCGACTGCACAGTAACTGCACTTATTGTTCCCTAAAACGCTGAAACCTGAAATAGAATAGAGCAAGCAAACAGCATACGTCAACTTCCTGCGAAACAAAAGGTGAGCTCGGCGACTGTTGGCGTCTTCGTTCACAACCACTTTCACAGTAGAGAGCACTGCCATAGCGATAATGGCGATGCGCAAAGCCAAACGACCAAGACGAGATAGGATCATCGGTTAACACTGGGACACACGGTGCCATCGGCAACAATTCGCGTCTTCGGTCACGACCACTTTACAACCGGTAGTACTGCCATAGCGATGTTGGTTATGCGCGGAGAAACAGAGTACAAGGCGATCATCGGTTCACACAATCGGTAGGAACGTAGTATGGCAGACCCACAGACTAATAACAGGCAGAGTCGTTGCAGCAGTGGATTTCGTGGTCACCATAGTCACGGGCTTACCGTCGTGAAGCTCAAATAGGCCCAAGCAGACTCGGGTGACCCTTTTGCATCCACCGTGACCGGTGTACGTAGGACCATTTTGGAACTTGGCGGTTCATGACGGCTTAGTTTACTTATTTGACGAAATGAAGGGTAGAAACCAGCATACTGCTCTGCGTTCTTGGGAGAATATACTATGGACGCCCCGTGGTTGACATACAAAGGTTCACAATTTTGGGTAACTCATAATATTAGTGGTGAGAGGGAAGGGATAAATCCCGGTACATGCTGGCCACACCTTCTGTGGGGGGCAAGTCAGTTCCGGGGTAGGAAAGGGTTTGGAATAAGGGATCAAAAGAAGGAAGTAGAAAAGAGAAAGGAGAGGAAAGAGAGGTAGGGGGTAGAGGTAGTTTGGACTACCTATGAGAATGGATGGTTCACTGGCTCGGGGCGTGTGGCATTTTGCCTTAGAGCCAGTCTATTCGATCTGCATCTTCTAAGAATGTTATGAGTAAGGCGAATGTTCTAGTGGCATCTCTTACTGAGCCTGGGGGGAAAAGAATGCCTTCAGTTGTTGTGTAGGCGACCCCTGCGAGCTGTAGTCCATAGAGGAGAGATTTCCTCGCGTCCGCTAGATCTGGACAGACCCAGATGAGGTGTTCTAGGTCCTCGGAAACGTCACAGCTTGAGCAGTTTGGGCTGATTGTCGGGTCCAGATGATGAATGGCCCTTGCAGTGAAGGCACACCCAGTGCGAAGCCTATGCAAAATGGAGGCGCTGGCTCGTGAAAGCTTTGGGAGTACACGTGCGGGTGGTCTTCCGCCAGAGACTCGCGGGTCAGGGATCAGGGTAGGGCAGTCTCGCGATACATGTGTATCGCGAAAGTATTTTAGCAATACATTTCGTATCTGTATTCCTGTATCGAAATACATTTGGAATGTTTCTTTGTATCGCGATACAATCAGGATGAAAAGTATTTCGTTACATTTCTTGAAAAATCCCCCCTCCCCCCCTCCCCCCCCTCCCCCCCCCCTCCCCCCCCCCCCCCCGAGAAACGAAATATAAACCAAACGCCTATTTTCATCTTTTATACTTTTGAGGGCACCAGGGTCCAGGGAGTGCTGGTGCATTCTTACTATGCTGACCAATGTTCCTTCCGATTTTCCAGACTATTTTTCCCTTGGGAGAACTGTTGCGTAGTCGGGACTTGAACCAGGCAGAGTGCCATGAGTGGAATAGGAGCATCTTCTACTGCCAGCCCCTAGGTAGGGATTTCATGAGTCATTGTTTGTTGGCATTCTCCGTCTCTCTTGCCTTGGCATACACAGCACACCCAGCCGGCAAAGCTGAGTCACAGTCCGTTGCAACACAAGTCTGGCGGTGGTCAACTTGAAATAGTAGGATGGCTCCCGCAGCGAAGTTCATCTCATATCTGAAATCCGTCTGCGCCCGTAATATTGCAAGGCTCAAGGGTACGTCATCAGTCGACATGAACCTGACCCGCTGCTCTGGTGAACCGATACCCAGGAAGGAGGTCAGACGTGGCCTCGCTGCGCCAACCCAGACTTCGTAAACCTGCGACTCGTCTCGAGCTTCTGTTTCTCGGAGAGCTCGCACCTGTGCCGGCCATCTCAGGTCGCAATCCACGAGCTCTTTGTTTGGATGATGCTAGGCGAAACTTGAGGACTGCCATTCATGCGTTGGAGGCGGAGGGTCGGCAGGAAGGACCGTCACAACAGAGATACCACCGTATTCTTTTTTCAATCGTAACAGAACATAAGACATGTGCTGCAGGATGCTTCAGGTGGTCACTATTCTTGAAAATTTCAAATGCAACTACCTGCACGCTATTCAACGAGGTCACCTACAACGAAAGTATGTACTGTCCTTTCATACAACAGCGTGGGCAAAGCTTCATATTCAAGGCAACACCTACAGATACAAGAATACCAGTTTATTCCACCGTGACGTCATGTGATCAATGTTGACATGCGCGTGGTGACGTTTTGATGCGATTTAGGGAGACATGAAATTTATTTAGAGATCGAAATCTTTTCGTATCACTCGTCAGACAGACAGGATGTCAGGGAAGGGACCGCGGTCAATCCTTGATGGAACGTTTTTTTTTTTGAGCCCATTGAAAACTCCTCTTCGTCCGCAACCACTACCTTCAAGGCGAAGCGCCAAGCCCGCGGGAAAGTAATTTCGGGATCAAAAACTTCCACTTCAAAGTTCATCTTCGTTAACGTCTCAAACAAATTTGAAAAATGTTTTTCTGCCCTCGCCAAAATGTATTCCTCTCTTTGTATTTCCAGACTTCTTGCCTCTTTTTAAAAAACGTATTTCCAATACGTATCGCGATACACCTTTACAGATATATTTGAGTATCAGTATTTTAGCTAATCTTTTCATGTATCCCAGTATTTGCGTTTCCAAATACATTTGTTTGTATTTTTGCCCAACCCTGGTCAGGATGTTGTCGCTTTATTTCTTTGTGTATAAGTTGTCTGGCCTCGTGGATTTTCGATACATAGAGTGTTGGAACATTAAGGTGGTGCGCTTCTTCTGCAAGACGATCGGCTTTCTTGTTGCCTGTGACGCCAACGTGTGAGGGCAGCCATTGAAATGCTAATATCCAGCCTTTTGTTTCCAAATTTCTTGCTGTGTCGGCAACGTACCGTGCACTTATAGTGATGTGGGGGCATGCGTGGGCGCACAAATACTGCTTATCCATTTGTACGTGCAGCGTGTCCGAAAGAAAATATTAAAGAAGTCACAAAGCCTAGAGCAGCTCACGAATATAAGGTAAAATAACTTTCCTCCCGTCAGCCCCAGAAAAAAGGAAGACGTCTTGTTCCTCCCTGCTTCTCGAATCCGCTTGGGGGCGCGTCAGTGAAATGGAAGAAGACACGTTGTTGCTATCTTTCTGCTCCCTTTTGTCTTTGAGTGTGCAGTCACAACCTGTGACACAAAGAGCTCGCCGCTGTTCGCAGTAGATGCAGCTGGAGCGAGGACCTCGGAATCTCTAGACGACATGTTGGCAGTGGCGAGGCGCTTGCCAGGAACATAAGTGCACATTGAACTGGTAGCACAGCAGCCGGATGCGGAACCGCTGGACGCGACGAGGCACGATGTCGAGGTCGGTGGAGCCCAGCAACCGGACCAGCGGCTGGTGGTCGGTTTTGATAAAAGGAGCTCAGATTGTGTAGAAGCTTTTTGAATCTCTGGATGGCCCATAGGACTCCCAGATCTTCCTTCTTGATTTGGCTGTTCCGCTGTTCGGCAGTAGTCAGTGACCGTGACGCGAAGGCAACCGCTCGTCGCTCACCAGATGTTGCTCCTGCAAGAGGACGGCACCCAGGCCGTACAAGATGGTGTCTGCAGAAACGGTTAATGGATACTCTGGGTTCTATCGAGTCACGCAGGAGATGGATGACATCATCCTCTTTAGCGAGTCGAAGACTGAAGCCTTGACCAGTCCGCCAGGTCTAAACCGTGTCCTTGTTTAGGACGAGCCCGATTGGCGCAGTGGCGGCGGACAGGCTCAGGAAGAAATGTCCGATGTGGTTCAGCACTCCCAGGAGGCGCTGCAGGCCTTGCACGTCGGTCGGAAATTGCATACGCGTGATGGCGGGGGACCTTGTCGGGGTCTGGTGCTATGCCGTTGGGGCTCAACGCCAACCGAGGAACTTGAGGGACGACACCCCGAGGCGGCACTTGGAGGCATTCAGCATAACTCCTGCTTGCTGCAGTCTCTCGAAGGCCACTTGTAGTCTGCTGTCGGGTTTAGACCGGTTTCTGCCAAACACCAGCATGTTGTCTACCATGTTGACGCCCCCTTAAATTCCCTCGAGAATAAGTGACATCGCGCTCTGGACCACTTCTGGGGCCGACGTAATTCCGAAGAACATGGCAGCGATAATAGAATCGCCCGAAGGGTGTAATGAAAGTCATGTACTCCTGGCAGCTTTCGGAGAGGCGTACCTGGTGAAACCCAGACATTGCGCCTAGTTTCGAGAATACGGTAGCGCTTCCCAGCCGAGTGCCTGGTTGACGGTTGGCATCATATGCTGCTTTCGGAGGATGACCTGGTTCAGCTTGGTTAAGTCGACACGCAGTCGATAGCCTCCCGTTGCCTTGGGAGCCCCGACAAGGCCGGCGCACCATGCTGTAAGAGTCTCGACCCCCGACCACAAACAGATGCGATTGTTTGAACACAACGACACGTCTCCTTTCCGCAATATTTCAATGCTGCTCATCCTTTTTTTCCGAGAGCGCTCAAAGTATGGTTAGCATGGCATTGCACGCAGACGACAGCGATATGGACCAAATTACGATCGAAGTTACAGTCTAGATCAGCGTCACAACAGAATTTTTTGCAGGTCGATCGATTGTACCTTAGTCGCACAAGCGGTTTCTTAAAAAAACTGAAATTCGAAATAGAATAGGAGCCAGGGAGTGTATTTCATCTTGCTGTGAAACACGTGGAGACCTGAGTGGCCAGTCGCGTCTTCGTTCACAACCAATTCCAGGACAAACAGCACTGTTTTAGCGATACTGGTGATGCACAGAGACACGAACCAAGAGGATCATCAGATGATCGTTGGTTGACACTCAGACACATGGCAACATCGGCGACCGTTCGCATAGTCGTTCATCACCACTTTCACAACAGACGGCAGTGCCTGAGCATGTTGGTTATGCGAGGAGAAACAAAAACAGGACGATCAACGGTTGGCGCACCCGGCAAAAATGTAGTAGATGAGGCGCACAGACAAATAATCGGCATGGGAGTCGCAGCTATGCGGATTTCGCAGTCTCATTTGTCACGGACTGGAAACAGCTCTCGAGCCGACCGGAGCCAAAATGTGCAACCCGTCGCACTAGGTGCGGCCTGCACAGTTTTTAATAAACATAATTTAGGCCCGCCTAATTTTTTAGCCATGCACCCTTGGTGTAGCACTTCCCAGTATATAATAGGGTTGGTAGGAGTCGTACCCTCACTCCTAACACACATTTTCATGAGTTCCCAGATAGCTGCCAGGTGATACAGTGTGTATCGAAGACTACATATTCCGCCGTACGCATTTCATCATTCACGCGATAGTACCTTGTACTTGAACATGTAAAGGGAACAAAATACCCTTGAGAGCAAAAAGTGTACAGCAAGGAAAGGCAATGATAAGGAGGATCCTCTAAAATCCTCCGAAGCCTACTAAACAAACTGGTCTTCGATGAGTTGGAATCTGCAAATTGGCCTATGACGGAGTGAAGTATTTTACAAGTTGTCTATCGAAAAATTATCTTTTGACCAACTGGCTTTTAAAGGGATACTGAACCAAAGAATTTAGTGTCCATAATAAGTGGCGCACGTTCTTTCCGCGAGCCAGCAGCCGCCGGTGTGCGCGAGCTCACGCAACGAAAATGACGTCAAAGACCTCCATTTGCGCTTAAGAGGTTTGTGAAATGCATGGGCTTCGGGCCAAAGGAGAATAAAGAGAGGCTTTTCATCTATACAATTGAAAGCTACGTGCTTGTTAGGCCAATTAATCGCTTACGTTTTACCACCAGACACCACTGTGTAGATGAAAAACTTGTCTTATTCTCCTTTGGCCCGAAGCCCATACATTTCACTGTCATCTTAACCACAAATGGAGGTCTTTGACGTCATTTTTGTTGCGTGTGCTCGCGCACACCGGTGGCTGCTGGCTCGTGGAAAGAACGTGCTCCACTTATTGTGGACACTGAATTCCTTGGTTCAGTATCCCTTTAACAAGTAGGCCGGGTAGCACGATACACAGGCATGAGCGCCCGCAGAAATATTCCCGGAGGGAGGAGAGGTGCCGGAAGAGAAAAGAAGACCCTCTTGTTTTCTTGCGCCTTTTCCAGTAGCAGAACGCTGAAACTTCCTCCCAACCCTCCTTGCACCCATAACTCCGGGCGCCCTTGCACTCTAAAGTCACTGGATCCTGGGAAAGTAGCGCCATTGCCTTCCCTACCTGCTAGCCGGACACAAACGGATACTAACATACATACGACCCAAACCTCGCAAGGCGATTGGCTAATCGGTCTACGTTGCCATGAAAATCGCCATCTTGGTCCATTTAAATCTTCGAAGATTCCAGAGGGTCGTTCTAAACCAGTCGCGCCACGATCACCATGGAGCATCATCGTACTGGAAGCGTTCCTCGCCAATATAAGAATCTTTGGCACTCTGTATGCAATCAACTTATATATCATGACCATCTCCATGGATCTCTTACAATTATATTGTTCTTCTTGCGTATTTAAATACAGTAAACTTATTTTTTAGTGCCTCCAAGGACCCACACCGCATCTGGTGGTGGTACGAAGGTCTACGCTTGTTTCGCCGGTGTGTGGTTAGCAAAATCTCGGTATACAAAAAACGACTCCATAAAGCTACCCGTCACCAGCGAATCTAGATCGGCTCACCAAGAATGGAGGGGTCAAGAAGAAATTGCTCATTTCACGGACCAAGATGGCGACCACACGGGGAGCTTGGCGTTACTTTCCCAGGATCCAGTGACTTTATTGCACACATGGGACGTACGTTCGCACCTTCGTTCGCAACAGCAGCACTGGCATATGCAGCTCCAGGAACACGAAATTAACGTGATGGTCGGTTGACACGATAAGGGGTAACAAGAACAAACGGGCGCTCATGCACACAGATAATGTCGGGGACCATTCGCGTCTTCGTTCACAAATGCAGCAGGGCCATCTGCAGCTCCGCAAACACAGAATTAAGCGCCGTTCACACTCTAGCGACCGAGTAAAACTGAGAGAGACCAGACCGGTTTTTAAGCCTTTTCACGACTTCTTAGGACCGGATGCGCAGCAGCGGAGCTGGTTCTAAGAGATCGCAAGAGGCTTAAAAACCGGTCTGGTCTCTCTCGGTCTTACTCGGTCGCAAGAGTGTGAACGGGCCTTTAAGGTGATCACAGTCGCTGCACAGCAGTCGCGAGAACAAGGGACCTCAAAGAACCATAACTCGCTCGCAGTCCTAGTAGCGTCTTAGCTTTGTAGTCTTTGCACCGTTGGTTGCAGTGGTCGCAGCCGGGGTCGGGGCCCGGCAGTCGAGGCGGCCGAGGCAGCCGAGGCAGCCGAGGCACGATATGTGGCCGAAGTGGCCGAGGCCCGAAGCCCGTCGCTGTCGCAGCTGATCGAAGCCGCCATCTAAGCCCAGTGTACGTAGCAGTGTCGGCATCGTTTCGAAGCTTAGCTGTTGATGACGGATGTGTTTACTCCCTTTTCTTTATGAATGTCTAAAACACTAATGCAAAAGAAACAATTAAAGTACCGGCCTCACCGTCTTGGCCCCTGCGTGAGCGGCTTAGATCCAACCTGAAAGCCCAAACCCTGTTTATCAAACAGCGTGCTGATGAAGTTTGTAGCAATGATATTTCTATAGTTTTTCTTGGCTTCAATGGATAATAAGGGCTTTAATTTTCCTTTCATCGGTCTGGGTTAGCTCATTTTTGTTTTAATAAAACAAAAAACAAAAAAACGTTTCGCTTCTTTCAGGGGTTGAGCCTTTGACCAGGCCGTTAGTAGTGTGATGTTCTACCTCTGCGCCAACTGAAGAAGGAGGAACGATATGTGTCCCTTTCTTCCTAACTTTCTTTCCTCCCTTCTCCGGGGAGAGCGTCCACAACAAGGACGAAAGTCGCTGTTGCTGCCTTTTTCGTTCATTTTTTCTTAGGGTTCTTGTAGCAATTCATTCAAGAAACATATTAAACATATTTTAATGAATCAGTATATGCCTTTAGTTTAATTTCATTATCATTGCAGGGTCAGCAAGTTAATTGAAAACAACATGTGATTGTTTTGTGTTTTTATTTTTTCTGGTTTTGTAATTTCTGGTTTCAGGTGCATCAGCCAGACATAAGCATAGCTGCATGTTATCACTTCAAAGGTTTGGCTCTATAGACTATGAACTGATTCTATTTTTGATGGTGATCATAGCGAAAAGTGGCACGTCGCTAGTTCAGTGGTTGCTGCTTATCAACTCGGAAGGCTGGAACTGCAGCTATTGCGACTTCAAGATGTAATGGATTTCAGCTGCTCGCCAGACCATGCCCATTTGGTAAAATATTCATCCTCAATCCTTTGGTGGGGCGCGTTTGTTGGTTTAAAGTCTAGACCGTGAAACTTCCAAAATTATATTTGCCTTGAGATGTGAAAATATTAAAAAAGCCTTTTTGTGTCAAGCCAACCAAAAAAATCTCTCTTTGTTATATTGCTACAGATCTTACCCCCTGCCTCTTTTACTTTTTTTTATTGTGATTTAAACTGTGGGCAACACCGGAGCCCACTGCGGAGCGCAGCACCTTATGCGGCAAAGCACCAGCAAAAAAACGCGAAAGAGGGTTAGCAGACAATGCCCATCATGTCATCGACGCCGCCAGTCCGACAGCCCACAAGACCCCGTCTAGAATGCAATAAACCAGTTGTCATCGTTAACCTGTCTTGAATACATGGTGGCAGCGGTGAGAGTCAGTGTTGCCCACGACAAGAAAAAAAGCTGCTATACATATAATAGGAGACGAGTGAACATTGCAGTATGCATGGGCTTCTTCTCTTTGTATTGCAGCCACCAACAAGTTGTCAGCAACCCTTGAATAGACCTTTTCTAAAAGTGTGCGCCATCTATGCTCCATTCACTCTTAAGCTGAGAGTACAGTGGGACTGCGGGAGCCACGTGCCTGCCGGACCAATCAGCCGCCTCCCTCTTATCACCTGACCCGGCTCTCCGCTGGGAGCGTGATGGCTGGGAGTGTAATGACGTGGCGAAAGAGAGGCGTATGACTGGTCTCACGAGGACGTAGTTTCCACCGTAGTCTCAGTTTAGAGATGAACGGAGTATGGCACCAATATATTGAAGTCCGCCATTGTTTGGGCACGAACTCTGGGCATGTTTTGGGCACGAGAGCGGTCCAAGCATTCGGCGTGAACACGGCTTGGAGTGTATCGAGAATGAATGCTGTGTCAGAGTTCGGCATGGACTCGGATGCAATTACAGGCTTCGTGTCCAAGAAATAGTGACCGCCAATGTTGCATGATAAGATCATGAAAGGGTCTGTTATAAAAAAAAAAATGCCTCAACGCAATGGAGCCTAATTGACTGGTTGTCATCTTCTTTTTTTTTAGCATGGCATGTCAATAACATATACTTTGATATAGCGAAAGCTTTGGGCACAGCGAATTATACGAGGGGGGACCCAAAAGTGACAGGAATGAATTGCTGAAGGGCGGACCGTTTGTAGTACCAGCTTCCGCCGCTAGCAGCGCTTAGCAGTACCCCTTGCGAGTGAGTTCGCCGACCGGCGTCGTCTGCTAAAGTTCTAGCGGCATGTTGTAAATTGTTTCCCCCAAACGCTCCCAAATCATTCCCCGTATTTTTTTTTTTTTTTGCAAGGTCTGATTTGAAGGAACAGCATGCGGCCATGAAACGGCGGCGGAAACTCTTGTAATGCTTCAGAGATCTTACAAAGAAGATGCAAAAAAAAAAAAATCCCAGGTCTAGCAGTCGCATCTCGCTTTAATGCCGGTGAATATTTGATCGACGACCAACATCGTTCAGGGCAACCCTAAACTGATGAAAATATAGAAAAAATTTGGGCATTGTTCACTCAGAGTGTGGTCCTCCTGATGAAACTGTTAATCAGGTGTTTTACATCGGAATTTTGCGACGCTTGCAAGACTCAGTAAGGCAGAAACGCCCTAATGTGAGCGAAATGGGGAGCGCTAGTTCCATCAGGACGATACCCCAGCACACACTGCCCTGTCAGTGCAATATTTTGGAGCCAAAATGGCATGACACCGCCTCTAGACCTCCCGTATTTAACGGACCTCGCCCCGTGTGACATTTTGATGTTCGCCCGTAAGAAAGAAGTCTTGAAAGGAAATAGTTTTGTGAATGTGGAACGTCCTTCAAATCAGACATTGTGAACAACGAGCAATGATTTTGAAGCGCTGGGCGAAAAAATGTATAACATGCCGCTCAATCTTTAGCAGACGGTGCCGGTCGGCAAACTGACTCGGGAAGGATGCCGCTTAGCACTGCTAGAGGTGAAAGCTGGTACTACGAACACCTGGCCCTCCTGAAATTCATTCCGGTTACTTTTGGGTCCCCCCTCATACTTTTTCTATTGTTGAAACTTTGGTTCTGGGCCCAGTATCTTGCTTTGTGTGAATGATATCCCTTTTTATTGTTATACAAATTTTATTTCCAGATTTGTTTGAGAATGGTGAAATGACTGCAGTGTTGCATGTTTTGAATATTTATTATGGTTGTATTGTATACATAACGTTGTTTTTTGGTTAAATGTTCTCTGTTTTCACATAGGTTTATTGCTTTGTTTCATAATCAAAGGTGTCAAAAAGAAGCCTGTAAGGTTGTTTCTGGTTCCAGAAAGGATAATTACTATAATTATTACAGATTTATAGTCCAGTGCCTGAAAAAGATTCCTCTTCAAAATTCTATTTTCACAATGTTTCAAAAGTACATTCGATGTTGTTTTCAAAGGTTTAATTATTTTTAAAGGAAATTATTTTCAATATGAAATTGTATATCAGGCTTAAAAATAAAAGAATACAAGCAATGGCCACCTGTACTCTATCTCCATTAGAGCCACTTTATATACATACAATATGGTTTTGGTTGTAATACAGTTATGTTTGGAGCTTTCTACACTGCTTATATGAAATGTCCCCATGCTTGGAAAGTGCCAACCTATTGTTCTCACCAGAAAATTGAAAGATTTAAAATAATTTAATAGAGGTGTATAAGTTCTCCAAATGCAGTGCATAAAAAGCTCGGCTATGCTTGTTTTTAAAATCTAATTGTACGTTAATACTTGTTTTTACATGAATGCTTGAAATTTAGTTCAAGAGTGGTTTTCCTTGGTAGTCGAGCGGCACGAACTCGTGCCGCAGAAACGTAGGGTTTGTTTAAAAGTATACATAGATTGCATGTGACATGATTTGCGGCCATGCCAGTATTTTATGCGCCGCGAGGGTTCGGTTAGCCATGTTAGTTTCACACCGCGGAAGTTGTAGTTGAAAGAAACCAGTAAGTAGAAATAAACGTCAGTACCCAGCAATGGCGACACTTGCAGGCTATGGTGTTTGCAGCTTTCAGCGATGGTAGTACCGTGATGTGAGAATCGCGCTCTCTAGCTCCTGGATGATCGGCTTCACAATGAAGGTGACTACGTGTACCTTCCTAACGTAAAAAAAGTAAGGCTATGGTACTTGGAGCGCGTCTGCGACTAGTGTGCTTAGCGTCCTATGCTGCCCATACATCCAAAGTGACCCCGAAGTGGCAACAAATGACGTCACAGAAGACGGAGTGTCATGATGTTGCATGTTACGATCCTGTCGGTTGGTCGTAGAAATGCTAACTAGAAGCTGCGAGTAGCACAAGCAAACGCGAATGTCGCTGTCGTCATGGCGTCCCAACTTCTGGCTGCTGAAGATTTCCATGAACTGCCGCACTGGAGAGCGACCTGCAGCAGAACAGGCGTCTGCCACATAGACCACGGATGTGCGGACGCCGCCAGGATCGCGACTAGTGACAGCATGACACTTCTATGACGTTATGAGGCGGAAATCGAGGGACCATTTTTTGTGCTCGGTAAACACACCAGTCAGAGACGCGTTCCAGGCACCAGAGTAAGGCGCTAATACTGCTGGTATATAGCAAGACTAGAATTACTTACGCGTCGCAGACCCAGCATCGCACCGCTGTCCTACGAGGATTATCCAGATGACAGTCATTTTTATAGGCGCCAGTGTGCCCCCTATCTGCCGTGAAAGTTGCGAGCACGACTTGCTCTATACTTACGACTAGAGTTCTTGTATAGGCTCCCTACGGGAGCCAGAGTTGCGCGTTCACACCCGGAGTGCCGGCTTTCCTGCATGGCATGTTGATCCCGCTCGTCACCTGACCGAATTCGGCGAGTAGCGGCGCCGCGCGTTCGAGGCGCGCGGCGCGCTCAAAAGCAGGGGAACGTACGCCGGGGCGCGTGCAACGTCTACTTTGCTGCACGACACTTGATCCGGCGCCTCACGTGATCGCGCAACTCTGACTCCCGTAGGAAGCCTATACAGGAACTCTACTTACGGCCACTCCATCTGGAAACACTCCAGCCCGCACCTCCCGAAGGGCCTAAAGCCCCTCTATCCTGGGAAAAGTGGCGCCATTCTTTGAACTAGCCGCCGCGCACACTATTGGCCGGTCGTCACGTGACATCTGGCTTTCGGTTTTGGACTTCCGCTCGCCATGAATTTCCCAAGATGCTGCTACGCCGCAGCTGACGAGCTGCTGCGCCTGTAGAAGAGTCGGCCGGAAAGCTTTTCAGTGTTCCCTCTGGAACGGAAAATGAACCTCGGAGGAAGATCTTGCTTCACCGAATCGATCGAAAAGATTTCAACCCGACGGGGGCGGCAAAGTTATGCGAGGTGAGTGCTCCGTATAAAGCTCACCAGCATGCAAGAAGACAGACAGCTGTTTAGAGCGAGCTATGCACTCCATTCCACCGTAAACGCGAGCGATGTAATAGCGAGCGCAACATTGCCAGCTTGGCATGCACGGACGCCCGTGCCGTGGAAGCAAAGGCCCCTACGCACAGTTGCGTTTGAGAGCGTTCAACTGCGTTGAGTCGAGAAACGAAAGTGAGTGACCGGCACATTCGTATGAAGCGTGGAATCCAATTCAAGGGATGGCTTGGCATGCGATAAAAGAAGTACGGATGTCCTGCGTTCTCGCAGTCGCAACGCAGTGAGACGGTTTCAAACGCAACTGTGCGTAGGGGCCTTAAGTAGTTCAAAACGGCCTGCTCCTGTTCGTGCTTGTGGTGGCATCGGCGCCGCTCCCAATTACGGGTGCGTGCGGTGCGGAGTACGCGCTCTCGTCAAGCTTTGCGTACGTGCTCGCGTACCATACTTTGTTTCGCACACATAGCTTGCAACGCTGCCGCGGCTGCGGACCCGAGCATGTGGATGTATGTGTACTCCGTTTCAATATGAGTGCGAGCGGAGCCAGTGCGACAAGCACGAGTATGTCTCTGACGACGCTCTTACTGGACGAGCGTGTGTGCTTAGCCCGCTCAAAGTGCGTTCGCTCTCGCAGTGTCAATAGGGTCTCCTTCGCTCGCAGTCTTATTGAAACAAAAACGCAAGCAAATAAAACATTTGAGATCAACCCCACACGCGCGAGCAGCTTTGACAGCGCAAACTTTACGTGCAGGTCTTTGGCAGGCTAACCTGGGATCTGCAGACACGGGCGTTTGAGGTGGCGTTACATGATCTGCTCTCGACTAAAATCCGATTTCTTCAATCTATTACAGGACCACTTCAGTATCGACCAAATCAAAACACTAATCATGCAAAACAAAGGAGAGCAAAAAATTTAGGAAAGATGCTCTTTCAAACATTTCTTTTTTCGTTACCTTCAACCAAGAGAGTAAACCACCACTGCAAGGAAACTGGAAATGTAAGTGGTATGTACATCTCACAAACCAATTTTTCATTCAGTAAGACACATATCTGTTTTACAATACAAATTCAATACACAAACTGATGATTTTGGATGCCTCCTTTACAAAATGCAGTTCTATTTATTTGTTTTTTATGTTGGCTCCCTAAAGTTACCGAGGCACCCCCAGCAAAACCTGAATAGAACACCACAAGGCAATGCCCACAGTACAACCGCAGCTGCTCTTTAGTTTGGCTGTCTGATACTATTACTTGGTCGACCGAGGTACACCTACCACTAGTGCCATCTCTGTCCATTCTAGGAGTGTGTGTCCATTGGAGGGCCCCCAGCAAGGTCCAAGCGGAGCTTTTCCCTCGGGGCAATCTGCCGCAGTGATCGCAGCTGTCGGTGAGTTTGGCAGTCCGATATTCTTCCCAGGTCAACTGAGGCTCACCTATCACTAGTGCCATCTTTGTCAATTCTAGGCGAGTGTGTCCTCCTGAGACCCCCCAGGAAGTTTCAAGCAGTGCTGTACAGAACCTAACTTTCCCAGCTTCGCTATAGCAGCCTAATATGGCAACCCCCCCCCCCCCTCCCCCAAGTTGCTGGTGAGTTTAGCACAGTGATACTGTTTCCAGGTCAACCGAGGCACACCTCCAACGACTGTCGTCTTTGCTCATTTATTCGTTCTAGAAGTGTGTTAGTGTGTTGGTGAGTTTAGCACAGTGATACTGTTTCCAGGTCGACCGAGGCACACCTCCAACGACTGTCGTCTCTGCTTATTTATTCGTTCTAGAAGTGTGTTAGTGTGTTGGTGAGTTTCGCACAATGATACTGTTTCCAGGTCGACCGAGGCAAACCTCCAACGACTGTCGTCTCTGCTCATTTATTCGTTCTAGAAGTGTGTTAGTGTGTTGGTGAGTTTAACACAATGATACCGTTTCTAGGTCGACCGAGGCACACCTCTAACAACTTTCGTCTCTGCTCATTTATTCATTCTAGAAGTGTGTTAGTGTGTCGGTGAGTTTAGCACAATGATACTGTTTCCAGGTCGACCGAGGCACACCTCCAACGACTGTCGTCTCTGCTCATTTATTCGTTCTATAGTCCGTTGCAACCTAAGAACGAAGGGCGAGGATAAGACGGGCCGGGGAGGAGGAAGCAGACGGAACGCTGGAGAAGAGAGGGGGAAACCTCCTTCTCTCTTTAGCGTTCCGTCTGCTTCCTCCTCCCCGGCCAGTCTTACCCTCGCCCTTCGTTCTTAGGTTGCAACGGACTATAGAGGTGTGTTGTGTGTTGGTGAGTTTAGCATAATGATACTGTTTCCAGGTTGACCGAAACACACCTACAAAGACTGTCGTCTCTGCTCATTTATTCGTTCAAGTGTGTATCGTCCCATGGCTGCCTGAACAAGGTCTGAGCAGCGCTCTACAGGCCCTTGCTTCTCCAGCTTGTCCTGGACAGATTGCCGCAGCAACAGCTGATGAGTTTTCATTTTCGACTGCTGCTTATTTCCTGGCAGAGTGCAGACAGTTACACACTGTTACTTACATCCGATTTTATTGTCTCACTCTTAGCCACTTGACAAGACTAAATAATAATCTTTTATTCTTTTTCAGGCACACTGTTTACACTTGGCATCAGGCCGTATCATCAGAATGCAGGTCTTTCTGGTGTACTGATGAATAACAAAGAGCTACAAAGACAACTATATTCTATGCAGATAAAACTTATAATGGCACAACGACAGGAGTATGAGGTGCAACGTGATGAGAACAATTTAAAATTTGGACTTAAGCGCTTTCTCGTTGCAGAAAGTTCACTATGAAGAGGACTGCATAAAGTAAAGGCATCCTCGAGAAAGTTTTTAGGATTCATCTTTCTTGGGTTTCCCATGGTTTCAATGTGGTACTAGGGAATTGGGGTAGCCTTTGCCTGTAAAACGCACACTTCATTGGCATCTCCAGGACTTCAGGTTTGTGTCAGACATAATTCACGAGCTGATGGACTCTTTAGCATACAAGGTGAGTCAAACTTGCAGCATATAACACACTCATGCATCCTTATCTCGAGTATGCATCTGAAGTCGGATACCTGCAGACCCGTCTCATCAAGCAGCTCGATGTTTAACCCCATGTGGTTTGTACAATTTATTGTCTTTGGCTATACCATACCAGTAACAGCATTAGAAGGTGTAAGGGCTTTAGAACTACTTTATGATATGTAACAGTGACTGCACCTGTCAGTAAAGCAACCTGCACATTCGTGAACTAATAAAGTATTTTGATGGTGTATGGTGCATCTCTGTGTCATGATCTGTTATGTACTCTGCATGTATTTACTTTTAGTGAATACTTCTGCCGTGGCCGTTTACTTGGCTGGCAGTTTTGTGAAATGAATAAAATTGTGACTGATTTTGTTCTCTTTAATGTCATCTGTGCTTGTGTATTTTCATGGAGATTTTGATCTCGCATTCGCTTGTTTTGCATTGCTCTCTAGATGAGATTTGAATTATTTTTGGCTCAATCATTCCCTTTTACTGAAATAACCTGCAATTGCTTGACTCGATTAGGCGCCGAAACCGAGCGCTGGTTTCCAAGTCTGCACCAGGTTTCTAGACCTAGGACGCTGGCCCAGGAGTCTAAAAGCAGCGTAAATCGTAATTAAACCTTTATTTGTTTTAGTGTGAACGATAAACAAAAGAAACAGACACTGATAAAATTACGAAGTAACAAAACTAAACGAAAACGGAGTTTTCATGTCTAAAAACGGTTTCATCAATTAAAATAACGAAAACGGTATGTATTACGCTCGCAAGAAAAGCGACACCGCGTAGCCCCGTAGCGAAAGGCCCGCGGTGCCGCAAATTTTTACAGCATGCACAGAATACACGCACAGAAATCGTCAACCACATCACCGCTGCCCCCAAAAGAAAGAAAATAGCATCTTGCTTTCTAGGCCGCCAAATTGTTTTTAGCGCCCGTAGGCCAAACCCTCCCGGAAGCTCGCCAAGGTCACGTATTATAAAGTAGTCAATCGTTTGAAATCGTTGAGAATAAAATTGCAATTTGGCGGTTTGATATGATGATTAAAAGCGACTTGCAATTCCTGTGAAGCCGAACCCTCACGAGACACTGACCTAATGCAACTCGGTAGGGACGATTATCCAAAGCACTTTCGGGATCCACGGTAGGACGAACAGATCTCGAGCGGCTTCAGGACGGTCGGATACGAATGCGGGCTCTAAATGAGCCCATCGCCACACTTATATGACGAGAAAAGTCCACACGATCGGCAACTCGCCCGCTCCAGCTGCGAAGCCGAACACTCACGAGACACTGACCTATTGCAGCTCGGAAGGGACGATTATCCAAAGCACTTTCGGGATCCACTGTTGGACGAGCAAATCTAGCGCGGCTTCAGGACTGTCGGATACGAACGGGCTCTAAATGAGGTCACTGCCACACTTATATGACTAGAAAAGTCCACACGATCGGCAACTCGCCCGCTCCAGCTGCGAAGCCGAACACTCGCGAGACACTGACCTAATGCAGCTCGGAAGGGACGATTATCCAAAAGCACTTTCGGGATCCACGGTTGGACGAACAGATCTAGAGCGGCTTCAGGGCGGTCGGATACGAATGCGAGCTCTAAATGAGGTCACTGCCACACATGTCTGACGAGAAAAGTCCACACGATCGGCATCTCGACCGCTTCAGCTGACCGAGACGTCGAGACGCTTGGGAAATTCCAGAGGGCGCCTCCGTCGCAAACCGGAACTCAGAGGTTGGGTAAGGAGGGTTTTTAGAGGAGAAGGAAAGAGAATGCGCCACTTTTCCCAGATACAGGGACTTTAGGAGGGCCGAGTTTCAGCGGCGCCTCGTGGCGGGGCCTGGAACTCATTTTTTTTTCTTTTTTTTTCCGTGTTGCACTAGGTTATGTTGGCCTCTATGATGTTCGCGGCGCGCGGGCGCAGCCAATACTATCTAATGTTGGCTGCACAAACCAAAAAAAAGCTAATGAATGAATTGGACTCCTTCAGTTTCCTTTACATAGAGAAAAACATTTTACAGCGTGAACGCGCTTGAAATCAGAAAGTGCGATCAGTTGGCACGCACCCACGGATAACAGAAGAACCAGACGAGGTAGGAGGACCGAGTTTTTGAGCCGCCTAGTGAAAATGCCTCTCACTAGGCGGCCCTAAAACTCGGTCCTGAGCCGGGAGCCGGCTCTTTCATAGGGCTTGCTCAGATGACGTGGTCGTAAGTAAAGAGTTGGTCGTGGTTGCGAATATCGCGGTCCTGGGAAGGATTCGTACTGCTTGGAGGATGACTACTCAATGGTCGACCTCAAACGCAACTCAGATTTGCGGACCCCAAATATACGGGACTAGAAATCCCGAAACTGCTATGAAGCTGCCCAAATACCGTGGTCAAATGAGTCGGACAAGCCTCGTGAACGCGTTGTGTTCTAGCCACTCGAGTCTCGAACCCAAATGTCCCTATAGGCGGCAGCACATAGACGCATTTGGTCCCGCCAAGAGCAGAGGGCCCTAATATGTTGTTTTCTGGACATCGCCAAGGCCTACGATAGTGTGCCGCATGCACAGTTGATATGTCGACTACAACAACTTGACATGCGACCAGAGTGGGTCACCCTCATCAACCGCCTATACCGTGGCAACACGGTTAAGACAATGTTGGGTGAGGCTAACTCTGAGGAAGTGCTGGTGACAAGGGGCTTACGCCAGAGGTGCCCACTCTCTCCACTATTGTGCATGCTTTACGTAACTGAACTCAAAACGCAAGTGATCCGATCTGGACTGGGCTTCTCGTTGGCTCACTTAGAAGATGGTCTGACCGTCGAATGGGTTCCAGCCGGACTTACCTACGCAGACGATGTAGCACTGACCGCGGCATCTGTCTCCGACATGCAGAAACTCATAGATATCTGTACCGAGGTAGCAAGAGGAAATGGATTGAAATTCAACGCCAACACGTCAGCAGCGGTGCTGTTTGGAGGTCCACAAGACCCCACATTCGGCAGTCTTCGACTCGGGGTGGACTGCGTACCTGTAGTGAACTCGAACAGGTACTTGGGCATTACTCTCACAAATACAGAGGTCTACTTGCAAGATCACCACGCCCCTCTCCACCAAGCAGCCATCAGAGGAACCGAAATTCTCCTCAGACGGAATCTCTGGAGTTGTAATAGATTCGTTGAAGGCGGTTCTGGTACCAGGACTGACTTTGGCTAACGCTGGGGTGTGCGTCCCTGGAGATATCCGAGCTCACATAGAACGTAGGCAGAGGGAAGTCGGGCGCCAAGCACTAGGCTGCCATGGTACGGTAGCAAATGAGGCTGTCCAGGGTTATTTGGGTTGGTCTTCTTTTGAAGCCCATGAAGCTACAAGTAAAATCGCTTACGACGGACGTCACCGACATATGGACAGCTGCCGGTGGGCCAAAAGATTGTTCAGGTACACTCATCTCACTGGGCTGTGGATCCGCTGGCAGAAACGCCTATACCAGTTCGAAAGCAAGTACGGCTTCTTTGCCGACCTTTTCCAAGCGTCGTCGGCCACAGAATGGGAGAGAGAGGTCTGCAAAAAGATTCGCGACCAGGAAACACAGCAGTGGCTCAAAGATGTCCAATCGAAAACTACGCTAGATGTGCACGTTGCACACGAGAGGACCATCGACTCGGAGGCTAGGCTATACGATAATAGCCTAGGTAGTCGTCTGCTATTTGAGGCACGAGCCGGGGCACTAAGGACGCTGTCTTACAGACGACACTTCAATTCCACCGTGACTACGAACGTGTGCCGGGTGTGCGGGGCCCACGACAAAACAGTAGCACACATGGTACTGGAATGTGCAGGACTCCGGCCAACCCTGTCACGAGACAACGACCGAGACCTTCAAAGCCCCCTGGAGCTTGCCGATGTATTAGGCTTCACTGTTTCTGGAGATGGACACTAAACCATTGAGGTTAGGCCAGCCGCACCAGCGGACTGGCCTGCCTCGATCGAGACTACGGCCTCCAGCGGCCCGCATATGCCTTCTGTCGAGGCAACAAAGAGACGATTAGAGGACTGGTAAAAAAATATCTACCTTAGGGGGCAATAACACGTAAAGGCCCCCAGGTTTGGGCATGAATATTGTTCGAGCCCGCCCGATCTAAAGGGTACAGTCGCATCATCATCATCATCATGGTAAGTATTTTGTAAAGCCCCTGTATCCTGGGAAAAGTGGCGCTATTCATCGTTGTGGAAATGCTCGAGACCAGAGCCGTGCATTGGGAGAGTTTGGCCATACATTGGTTTGAATAGGCGAGCATCTCAGGGCAAACCACAGCCGCGATATAGCCCCCTAGCGGTGATCATGAGCTCTAAAAACGCGACTCGACTAGCTTTAGCTGTTTTAGCGTCACTCGAGTAAACAGGTATAACTCTTGGTGACTGAAAACTTGGCGCATGTGAGGTTTTCGTTATGCCCATATCCAAGGGTAGAATAAACGAACGTGCGCTCCAAACCAGGGCCGACCTGCTAGAAACAGCGTCCCAGCTGAAACGGGAAAAGAAAGCACTGCCAAAGCCAGCGCACGAGCCGAGCGGGACTCCGCATTTCGAGACGCTCGCACGCCCCACCCTTTGCACTGTTTCTTTCAGCCAGTCTCAGCTGAAACGCATTTCTAGCAAGCCGGCCCAGAGCAAACTGTCACCGAGAGGCCGAAATTGAACGCTTCTATTTCACGCTTTAAATGTCGTTTCCAATAATGGGACGTTGCGGTCTGCGGATTGGTCGAAGCTGTGTCGCACCTTTAGTTTACGCTCTAACCGCGGGGGGAGTATTCGGCGCTGGCGGCGGCCTTTGCTCCGCCCATTGGCCAAACTCTCCTAATATACGGCTCTGCTCGAAACACGTGCTGCGCGCCACTCCTCGGGCTGCGCTGTGCCGCCATGATCTTCCCAAGGGCTGCATGATGCACGTGCCTCGTGCATCAACGCACCTTGCTTCTACTTTTAAAAAATGAAGGGGCTTTAGTATTTGGTAAGGTGCCTACACGTCTGTCTGTCTCACGATGAAGATATATCATTTGTTGCCCTGGGCGGGCCAGCACATGACACTGGCGCACTCAGTGCGTGACTTACGCCTAAAACAGTTACGCGCTTGCCACTTTATGCACAATGGCTACGCGCTCGCGAAGGCTACGCGCTCGAGCAGAGTACACTGAATTGCGCGCACTTCAAAGTACATAAAAAAAACAATTAGGTGTAAAAATGGCTTAGATGTCACTCGCCACTCAAGGAAAAGTGCGTATGTCTAAGAAGGCACTGCACAATTTGGAAAAAAGGTACATTCAGCTATACTTTGTCTCATCTGAATATCAAGTCAGCAAAAAGAATACGCGAGACGATGGCTTCGACTGGCGCTTCCGTTGCATGGGCGCTCGCGCAGCCAAGGCAAGATTAAAACCATGAAGCTCGCGCATGTAGTATTTTTGATTAGTCCAAGTTACGGTGAGTATAATCGTAAAGCGCGCGTGACGGTCAAATATCACAATCATCATCGGGTTGTGATACTCAGACAACTCACGAGACGCGTCTCTACCGACCATTCCATTCAACACCACTTTCCTCGCCATATTGGCAACAAGGTTCCTTTGTTTCTGAGAACTACGCTACATGCCAAGCTATTCAGCTGCGTTATTATCAGCGTGGACGCTCCCGAGCAGTCTAGACTTGCGGTTATTCACGGTGACAGAGCCAGTGTTTATGGCCCAAGAAGGACCTCAGCCTGTGCTTGCCCAGCCGTGGAAGAAGAACGTCATCAAGCAGGCCCTGCTAGTGATACTGCTTCTGAACGGTCAAAGCAGAGCAGGTAAGCACTGGGACTGCTGTCGAATGCCAGAAACGTACTCCGGGAAGATTTACACGAGGCTGCGAACGTGGCTCTTCTGAGTTGTTTCAGCGATATTGCAGTGTCAGGTTGTTCACCTACGTTTCCGCGCATGACTCGACACATTTTCTTTTTACTTGAGGCGATCTAAGCTTTGTCATTCTTAAGATTCCCACTACATTCAAATATGCTGTTTGTTAGCTAAAGATAAATTTTACGCTATTTGTAGCTCTCATCGGTCGAACAAGTTCACCAATCAAACCGAGTGGAGGCTGATAGTTGTAGGGCATCGGGCCCCAATGGAACTCAAAAGGCGCGCGCGGCCGCCGATACTTGCTGCGCCACCTGTTACCCCCTGAAAACTCACGAAATTTTGGAATGGAAAAGGCGACTAAGAAAGGGTATTTATAGGAGCAGGAAGATTTCTTATCTTAGTAAATTCGTCTGGATTAGGATCTCCAAACCCCGGCCGGAGGAAGTCTTCCTACCGCCCCGCGGCTTGCCGCGGTCCTTCCAATGAATCCCGGACCGCTGCCCGCTTCCAAATCCCCCGGCCTCCGTCGTAAAAAGATGTGCGCCTAATGAGAAGGCGGCGCGACGCGTTCCAAATGCGCAAGTGAAAATACCAGAAAGAACGAGAAAAAACTGCACCGTAATGGGCTTTTCTCGCCATAACTGAACATTGTCATCATCATCATCATTATGCTGGTGATGCTTACTGGCTTTTTGTACATGTAACTATGTTACAATTCCTTCGCGTTTAATGTATATTGTGTCAACATTTGATTTATCATTCTCATTATCCTCGTGCAATGCGCGAACGTGTCGAAGTATCTATATCCTTTCATTTACGCCTGGTGAGTTTTCGTGGTCGCAATTGTTGCGTAATATCATAGTTTGCTACATATAAAATTTTATATGTAAATATATGGTTTCATCCAACTTTGGGTTACTTTAATATCTGCTCTCACATTCATTTCTGCGTCTAATATATAATCTAGGTATATTCGTTTAGACTTTCCTTCTTTCTGATTTCTCTTTTTCTCAATTCCGGTCCTCGATACCGTGACAGATGCCTAATCCGGCGCCTTAGCCAAAACGTTTAAACTAACAATTACGATTTCTAAGTGAGAGCTAAAAGTAAAGGAAATGAACTGCTTCTCTCTGCCTGCACCACCTGACGGTGTAACAGGTTTAATTCAATTTAAAATATGAAAATGAGGGCCGTAATTGGCCAAAATTTTCTTTAGTTTGCAATGCCACTTAAAACAAAAATCAGGGAGGCAGTTGAACTTTGGCGTTGCAACGAACTCGGAAAACTCTTGCAGGCCTTCATGATTTTTTTTGTATTTTTTTCTTTGTTTATTTGTGTTTTGACAGCTGAGAAAACGCGGGGCGTGTGTCCTAATGTTAATTCATGCTCCTTGCTTCCTAATTGGCTCATTGATGCTCTGATCGGCGAATGCCTTGGCTGCGATGTGATAATGAGATGCTCGGGGGTTTTCCACGCCCTGCGTTTCTTACGCTCAGTGACTAATACACGGGTGGCAACTGAAGGAAAGGAGGAGATGAAAGTGCGCCGGGGTCGTCGGATCACCGAGCTCCGGTTGGAACGATTAGTGGGTAGACGCGAAGCCAGTTGCCTTTGTTGCTACTTAATCTTGGAACCCGTTCGAATGTCGAATGCCGGCGTTCGAACACCAAACCCCGGCGTCCGGCGTTTCGTGTTCGCGTGCGAACGCGTTCGAACACCGAGTAGGGGCAGAGGCAGCTAGCGTTGCGTCTACCCGCTAGCCATTCCAACCGGAGGTCGGTTTTCCGACGTTCCCAGGAGTTCTCGCGTGTCCTACTCTCCCTCGGTTGCTACCTGTATAGCTCAACTAAAAAAAAAAAAAGTCCGTTATGCAGTGCTTTTAAGCTCGGCGCTACGGGTTAACGCTTGTTTTCGGGTCCATGCATGTCGGACATCTCTTAATAGTGTGAGTGCATTCGACGAGTCTGTACAACACCACCTAGACAGAAGGCCTCCGCATGGTCTCCTCTCCCTCTGTGAAACGTCATCGAAGTCGGATCGCGCTAACTCGGCTGTTGGGCCCGAGCCCTGACCTTCGACGCGCTGATTGGACACTAGCCCCAGCCGAACACTGACACAGCACTCGTGCCCAATCTCTCGCCTCGATGGATCTGACTGTGATGACGCGTGCGGAGGCCTTCTGTCTAGGTGGTGTTGGTCTGCACCGATTATTCCCGTCTCATCTTACAAGAGTTTGACATCGCTCCGTTTCCTTCCCCTTCTCCGGAAGCAGGTCGCCTGAATCCCTTCGTGCGTCACTACGAGCCCCTGTCCTACCCACCGCAACACTCCTTCGCTTCCATGCGAAGCCATGCCAAGTCCAAGCGCTCTGTTCCGGACACGGCCGATGCAAATGTCCGCTTCAGTGCATACGGAAGGTCTGGTATACAATCGATTCAACTCCGTACGATTCGTGGCACTTGTACTAAGAAATTGTGTTTTAACGGAAGCGGAGTTGGGATTTCAGTTGCCGTCGCGTTGTCATTGCCAAAGTCGCACCCTCGTCTTCAGCTAACCTTAGCGGAACGACGGTTGCGTTGTAACGCAGTTTCTACCACAGTTTTTGTCTCGTGGACACGTGACGTTTGCCAGGCCACGGGTGACATGAAACCACGCTGTCACATCGGGCTGTTACGTCACGTCACGTGACCCTGCACTGCAGCTTGACGCCCAGCGTTACGAGATATAATAGTTTTTGGCGCTGTGTCGTGACGTGACGTCATGGTGTCACGTGACACCATGACGTCACGGGGCTTGAAGTCCAGCTGGTCAGATTTGCGTATATAGCGGGATTTGTTTTCGAGGCTTCATAATTTGTTTAAAAAATAAATAAACCGTGAATGCTACACTAATGCGGTCTGTGTAGGTGAGTCATACGACCAATAATACGGGGGAAGGGGAATAATCCACACAGTAAGTCGGTTAATTACCAAAATGTTGTTATGAACTTTTAAGTTATTGCAGATAAAGACATGGTTCAGTCAGGAGATTGCTGCGCGTCATCGAAAGCCACTAGATTATCAAAGTTTAGAAAGATTTGGTGCTCGTGGGAAACGCTGTGGTCCACTAAATTTACCACCCGTGCAACTGGCGCAAGGCTACAGGAGCGAAAATGCGCCAGCGCGGTTTCTTCGCCACTCATCAAGGGTGTTTCCGCACCGCCAGCGTTGGGCCCGCTGCAAGGCTGGTTGCTTGAGCACACCACCGGGCTACCCACGCGCCCCACATCTGTGAAAAATTTACGTATTTAGTTGTTTTGAATAACGCTCAGAAAGTTTCTAGTTCAATTCATATGTTCATTTTCTCTTGCTAAAAAGTGAACTACCAAATATTAGCTACCTATTTGGCTTGTCGTGACCGTCAGCTCCCTATAGATGTCTTCCTGGTAGTATAACTCACCTGTACAGACCGCATGAGTGTAGCTTTCACTGCTATTTTAAACAAAACCGGCATAAAGAAACATGAAAGACGTTTACAAATCTCTGTTAAGGCCCGTTCACACACTTACAACCCAGTACGACCGAGAGAAACGAGACGTGTTGGAACCTCTTAAAATTTCTTAGAGCGAGAGAACACACTGGCACGCTGGCTCCATCTATGCGGTGACCCTGGGACTGCATTTCACACGAGCGAAGGTTTAGCGGGATTTGCGAGGTCAAATGTGCGTAATACCTATAAGAAAGGCTCGTATATAACGTTGAAAATAGTTTTTCGAGCCAAGAAAGAAAGGATAATGCGCGAGAGAAAGAGAAAATATGCCGGACCGCCAAGTTTACACTGCTACCCAATTGATGGCGCCAGTGTGTTTTCTTGTCGTAGGATATATTAAGAGGCTCCAAGGCACTCGTTTCTAAGAGGTCGCAAGTGTGTGAACGGGCTTTACCGCAAAAGTAGAGCGCAGCTCTAATTTCGCATGCCAGAGATTTGTAAATGCCAGACAGTATTGTTTACTCTTTTCTTAAATTCATTTTCATTTGTCGTTAAGATTTGCTTCTTACCCCGCTGTAAACAGGTACTTATACCACTGCTCCTGCTGCTCTGTACATTTGACCAATATGCTGATAGTGAATGTTCGTAGGCATTTATCCTGACAAGCATTCATCATGCGGTAATATTATTACACTTCAGTTATATTTTGCGCAATCGAAACTCCTCTTTCAGTACCTGGGGTGTATATTTTATACATGCTGAGTGTACTTTCCGTTTTCGCGGCGCGCTGTACTCTTGTGACGAAGTAAGGCAACACAGCGCCTTGTGTTGTCTTACTTTGACTTCATCCTTGTTGATTTCAGCGCGTAATGCTTTTCAAGTCTTCATTCAAGACTGGAAACTGAATTATGATTATTGCACGATTTTAAATATAGTAAAGTAAAACTATTTAAGTCTACTTACCAAAGTGTCTGACAAAAGTAAAAAAAAAGTACTATATATTAGTGAATTGCTTTTTGCAAACAAGAAACCTGGAAACGATGAATTCACAAAATATTCTGGGATATAAACCTCACTAAACGATATCTCAGAACTTGCCAAAAGAAACTGAAAGCTACTGAAGTATGCAAAACTCTGAATATAATTTTTGCCGAAAATGAACTGACCAGAGCGTGCGTAACAAAGAAGTATAAACAAAACAAAACTGTTCAGTATGAAAAAGCTCACCAGTTGTTTGTCCGCTGCCTTCAGTTCTTGATCTGTGCGTGCATTCTTGGTTTCTGTGTTCTGTAGTTGTGCTAAAGCTCGGAACTTCGTGGCTTCCAGGGCATTCCACCTTCTGTTGCGCAGGGACCGATCAGTGTTTGCGGATGATTTTGTGATGGCTACATCAAGCAGAGGTGTCATCGACGTCAACCTCGACCACATCTACTCGGGCGAGCTCGATGGTAACTGCACACGTTTCCAGATTTTAGAGCATTTATATACATCACATGTGTCGCCCAGAAACCCATGGGCTGTTTAAGAGTTTTCATCTTTAACCATCACGTGTAAATATTCCGAACATGTATTTTGTTTTGCTAATTAAAGGTTTTCCGCTTTTTGTTTGTACTTAGGTTCGGTTTTTATTTGACCAGAGATCGACCTAGAGGTGGCGACACTGTAGTGCTATCATTATCATTATAGTCTGGGCAGATGGAGAAAGAAGTAAAGGGTGGTTTTTGGAGAGAATGGCAAGTTTGGACAGAAATATGGCTGTCGAATCCATAGGCCATCCGCGTTTATGCGCAATAACCTGGGGAAGGTTGCCCGTATTCTGTTGCATGGTATGACTGGGAAAACAATATTGGTGGGAAATTCAGCCTTATTTGGTGCTTTGGGGCAGATCGAATCGATCGCGTTGCGGGCGCATGCCCGACATCGTGAGCGGCCAGCGAGATTTCGGTATTAGCCAATCAGAACGCCAGAAAATAATTACGAAGCGAATCGCGCGAAGATAATATCCGCGGTTACACGGATGCGACAGTAGCGCATTGAATAGAAATTTGAAAACTATAATTGGGTAGAAGGGGAAGAAATAGAGGGACGGGACGCGTGTGATTATAGTTCCCTTTTAATTTAATAGGCTACTGTCGCATCCATGTGACTGCGGAGCTAATAAAGTCCCTGCGTTTTTAAGTTGTGAATATTGACCATTCCACTAGTTCCGTTCCGCGAGCCATTAAAGCCCCTGCGTTTTTAAGTTGTAAGTGACTACTGACAGTTCCACTATTTGCGTTCCGCGCTAACTGCAGGCTGCCGAACGCATTTTAGGCACGCGCAGTAGCTCTTTTCTGCGTAATACCGGACGCTGCACATGTTCGCAGAGCCCAGTGACTTGACATTTGTTTTCACCCGAGTGATGAGCGATGGATACCACCATGAACATTGTCTCTCTGACTGTTATCTGTTAAGAATGAACGAACATGAAACTATAATCAGTGACGGCTTGAGAGACACGGGGTGTGGGTTATTATGTTCTCGATTCTCAATGATTGGTTGGTCGTCTACCATTCTTATCGGCTGTCACAACCTCATTGGCCGAGGAGGGATAATGAGTTGTTCAGAACTTGTCGCGTTCTGCGTTTCTTGAGATGTGCAGCGACTATTTGTGGCGTGCACGATTGAAAGGGAGGCTGTGGTCGGCCCTCCACGATTGGCCGAATGCTGACTATGACGTCAACAAAGAAATTCTCATTGACGGAAATAAGAGTAATGTAAGAACTTGCATTTTGACGGTGTTGAGAGCGCTGCTTCGAGAGCGCAGTGATTTCGTGCTTCCACCATGTTAATTACAAACAGCATCCAACGTGTTGTTCGCGAGGTAATGACGTCACGAGAGGGAATCATATGAGGCCGCAGCCGAGACATCTCGCCTAAAGCCCCTCTATCCTGGAAAAAGTGGCACCATTCATTGTCGTAGTAATGCTCGAGGCACGTGCCGCGCGCCACTTCTGGGAAAAACATGGCGTCTGAAAACTAGCTCAGTGCTTCGCTGCACGTTGCACGTGCCTGGTGCATCGACGCACCTTGCGCTGCTTTTAAAACTTGAAGGAGCTTTAATCTCGCCGCTGATGCGGTGTATTCACTGCAGCGGCCATAGCTGTGTATGCAACAGCGGAGCGGTGCTGACGTCAAGCTTGCACAGTTATTTCGCCAAGTGCATTCCGCACCATCAAGACAGAGCCGTATATTAGGAGAGTTTGGACAATAGGCGGAGCAAAGGCCGCCGCCAGCGCCGAATATTCCCCCCACGCTTAGAGCGTAAACTAAATTTGTGACACAGCGTCGACCAATCAGGAGACCTCTACTCCATCTCACAAATGTCTGCAGTGAAGACAAAGGCACAGGCGCGTGAGCCTAGCTCAGCGAAACGCTTTTGTTTGTACGAGACCTCGTGCATAGGAGGCACTTTCCAAAGCTACGCGCTCGTGCCCATGCCTTTGTCTGCACTGCTAGAACAGCGTCCTGAGACTGGCTGAAAGAAAGCAGTGCAAAGGGTGGGGTGCGCGAGCGTTGTGAGACGCGGAGTTCCGCTCGGCACGGCTCAAATTATACTTCGTTTCACTTTATCTGCGAGCGAAGCCAATGCTAGAAGCGCGAGACCAGCGCCTTTTGCATTTCTCCCCAGCTCGCGCGCTCGAGCAAAGCCTGAACGCACGGAGCTTCCATGCTCGCGCTTCCAGTTTTGCCTTCGCTCGCACATAAGGTGAAACGAAGTATAGTCGTGGCACAAATTTAGAGCACACGACCATGTTTCGCGGCCTGTGGTTGGCCCCGAGATACTCGCCTATTCAAACCAATGTATGGCCAAACTCTCTCAATAAACGGCTCTGCATCAAGATAGCCGGTCTTAGCAGCCTGTTAATGTGAGCTTGTTCTGACCATACGCTCTAGACATTGTCCTCAAATATGTTGTCCAGTGACTGTCTATGGCGCGTGTCTATGGCGCGTGGTTTGCTCGCTTTGCTAAGTGACGAAAATGCACACGCTATACCGTGAATTTGTAAAAATTGGAGTGGTGTATGTATGCACGCTCACCCTTCTCTGCATCTATCACCGAGAAACGCCAAGTCGCTGGGTTGTGGACGCATGCGCGTTGTCTGGTATTCTGCACAACAGAGCTACGACGCATGCTCGAAAGGCATCCCATACCCCAATAACACGTTTGGTAGCACGCAAAAAGCCTTTATTGAAATAGTCTGCTAAAGCCCCATTTCTCCAGTCCAGGGGCCCTAATCTGGACATTTGGCGAAAACGTCAGCAAGAAATCCGGCGTCTATGATTGGCCGGTGCCAAGGTCAAGTGCGGCGTTGGCCAATCACGGCCGCTCGATTTCTCGCCGACTTTCTCGCCAAGTGTCCAGATTAGGGCTCCATGAGTCCAATCTCATCCGATATAGACTTCGTCTGTTAGACTTTTCCCTGTCTCGGTGCAACACCCCAAACAATCCAGTACGTCTATACTTTCTCGCACAGCACGGGGGGCCCAAAGACAATATCTACGGAGGAAGCTCGGCAAATGACTACGCGGAAAATATGTTTAGACGTAAAAACAAAAACAAAAAGAAACAGGTTGTGCCGTGCCACTGACATGACGTAAGCAAGCGTGAATCATCCCGCTAAATGTCTCATCGCAGGAAGTTTTTTTTACGAATAAATATACTAGGGTGTTTTAGGGAACGGTTTTTGCACATCCAATACGATTCCCTAAATATCCCTAGTGTCAACCTCGTCACTCGCCGTTCTGCCTCCGTTTTCGACCATCAGCTCTTCCGAGTGCTTTGCGGGAAAGTAGGTGCAACTGATTTCTTAAGAGTGCACTACAGTCACTGACAGCCCAACAAACGCGGGGCGGGGTTGAGTCACGGCGACCTCGCTATTATAGCCTCACAGTCGATGAGGTTGCTGCGCTAGCCAGTAACAACGCCAAAAAACGATTTACGAAGCAAAAAAAGCGTACACATAATAGGGGACGCCCGGTGATTCTTAGGATGTCATCGACAACACAAATCAAAATTGCCCTGTTGGTGTCTTCTCAATAGGGTCTTTTATGATTGGAACAAAAAATAGAGGTATGCGAATATAGCGTTAAATGGAATAGGATTCCATCATTCATGGCCTCCACAGTGCAAGGGCAAGCTGCGACGAAAACCAATTCTCTCGATAGGGTTGAAGCTTGCGATGGCTTCGAATTCGAATTGAAGCCATATAAGCATAGCCTTAAAACGACAATTTGTTACCTATTCAGCCTTTTCACGGAGGACATAACTCTCTTGATCTACCTTTAACTCATCCAACTTAATGAATGCCGCAGGTAATTTCACGTCCACCCCGGCATAGCTCGCGGTGTCTGTCAACTTTCCTAGAAAAACACTATTTGTTTTAGAGTGAGAGTAATAATACTAGGCTCATAGCTTTTTTAGCTCGGCTCCTCTTCGAAATTCACTACGTTGGTCAGCTCTGCACTTGCACAAACACAAAAACTACCTTGACTGCAAGGAAGGAATTCGTTTAAAATTTACTACTGTTGCAGTAGAGAGTCGCCTACTGAAATTTATTTCGGCAACATATCTTCATCTATTCGTATCCTCGAAAAAATTATCTGCCAAGCCACTTAGTTTTCTTATACATTAAAAATATATACCGATACATGAACCTATTAAATCGAAGATAAAAAAAGAAAAAAAATGGACGTAACGCCATTTTAACTGTCTTCCTTCGGATGTTTTGATTCTCGCAAACACACCGACGGGGAACATTATTAGGGAGTTTTAGAATGTCGTTCTAATAACTCTGATAATAGGGTGTTTTAGGAAACCGTTTTTTCACATCCAATACAATGCGATGGGCCCTCCGGTAGGAACTGCGCATGCGCCATCGCAGAAGACTCTCATATGCTCAGTTCGTACCGGACGGCTCATCGTTTTGTATCGGATGTGCAAAAACGGTTCCCTAAAACTCTCTAATGATATCGGATACTTCAACTGCGCCTTTGCTCACGGATCGAATCGCTAACGGGGAACGTTACCGGAATCACTGGAGCGATCTATTAAAACTCCGTGTTATACTTTCTTCACCCCTAAGCTGACGTGCTCGGTTGACTATTCGTACGTCTATCTCTCGCCACTTGATCCTGCTCCCGGCCGACACCACCTAGAAGACCATGCCGCAGTGCTGACATTTTTTGCGTCATCAGGGAAGGCCAACGCTGGACATAGATTGGAAACGAGTGCTGTGTCAGCGCTCGGCTTCGAGTCAAGCTTGAGCCGAACGTTGACGCAACCGTCGTGTCTAATCTGTGACCACCGTTCGCCTTCGCTGATGAAGACATCTAATTCAGTACTATGACTTTGTTACCTGGGAAGTGTTGTCCCGGCTCCGCTAACGCGCGCAGAGCATAGGTCCAGAAGATAAAAAAGGACGTGGTTGACTGATCCGGCGAGAGCCTAGCTCCCACCGCACTTTCAGCTCGGGAGTAAACGGTCTTTAACAAATGTCTTTCAACTTCGGGTGTTCGACGACCGCAAGGCGATCCCGGAAGTCGAGTGTTCGGGTCTCTGGTCAACGGAGTGTTCGAGGGCCATATTGCCACCAGTGAAGAAGACGCTTTCTATGTGGAGCCCTCGTGGAAGTACCGGGATCAGTTGGCGGCGCCTGCCGCACACTCCGTCATATACTCCGCCCGAGACGTGGAGCTCCCCCCGGACATGGAGTCCCACGGGGGCTGCGGTTTGGATCGGCTTCAGCAGCAGATGGCACGCGACGGAGTGTCTAAGGAGACACGCACGCCTGAATCCGTAGTGAGTGAATCGTCTGTGATAGACAGTTCTCATAAGTATACCGAGGTCAAAGTAATCAAGACACTTCTCCCGCTCATCATTCTTGCCACCTAAAAACACCGTCAAGTGACCTTCCCGTTTCTTTTTTACTCGGCCACCCACTTGAATAAAACCCGTTCATTTACATAGTTTAACCAGACTTGTACACTTTACAAAAATGTTAAGATTGTTAAACTGTTAACTAATTACTGTAACGATTACTGTTCCATAAAAGTAGGGGACTGTTACTTCAAGGAGTAACCCGTTACTTTCGCAACGTTACCTTAAATTTACATCCTAGGGTAAACAAAAATTTCGAGGGCATCTAAGCATTTCTTATGAGTTGTAACTGCGAAAGCCCATGATTGTTATTCTTCTTCTCCCTTAGTTCGGCTGCGACGTAGTGGCGTGAACGGCCACGTTTCGCTACTGGCGAGGTAGCAGCCGACGGCCGAGCGCACGGTCTCGTGAAGTGGCCGCGCCGCGCTGAGCTTGTCCGTGCAGCCTCTCCAGAGTTTGCCCGAGCGAGCTGTGCGGCCAGGCTCGCACCTCTTACCGGCGGCCGGGCCGCGGCGTGCGCTGCGCCGTCATGAAGAGGGCGTCTCTTCGGTTGGCGTTTTTCGGAACTACGCCGCGCGAGAACCAATGGGAGCCCCGTTCCTTGATAACGCGCTCCAGCCAATGGGAGCCTATCCACCAGATCGAGGTTTCACTTCGCTCCATTGGGACAGGGGAGTTTAGGTGCCGCTTGGCGCGGCTTCAAAGCTGATGACGTCGCTTCGCTCGATGGGACAGTTAATGCTTTCGCGTAGAAAAATAGAATGTCAATATGCAGTCCAAAAATATAGCACAGGTCGGCCATATCACAGCTTAGTGGGCCTTTAGCTACATGCCAGGTGAGGCAACGGCAGCGCAGCTTTCCTCCACTGCGACAGACAACGACAGTCAAATCGGGAATAAAATATTACCATTGTTATTAAGAAAGAAGCTGACGTCAGCTATTACTTTTTTTAGTAGTTGCTTTAAGAGGACTAGAAAAAAGAGCAAAAGGTTCCTCGTCAAAATACGCATTCTACCGACGACGCGCCATAATATCTTTTAAAAGCTACATCAAAAAAGATTACCCTCTTTATCCGGGTCACAAAAAGCTGACGCACGAAAAGGCTGACAGGGATCTGAGAACCTGGAGCTTTTAGAATAGGTGAAAAGAGCACAAAATCAAGTAAACATTCGTATTTAAAAAAAGAAATGTTCCTTTTTTAGCAGCATGTTGGGGGAGGGGGGGGGGGGTATCACATTGCTTTCGGTCGATTTTCTTGTTGATTTTTATTTCAGTCAAAGAGTGAGCCGTCCGTTTTTTTAGAGCATTATAAAAAAAAAACGTTCAGACTTTCCACTCTCGTGAAGAAGGAAGAACAGTGGAGCTGTACTCGATACACTGTGTGCTTCTTTTTCGCCGTCGTCTGTTTTTCGCGTAGTTTCCTTCGATGAATTCCCAACAACGCGCCCAACTATTCATTCTTCTATTATAGCTGGAAAGGTTGGCACCATCTACGAGCGACGGCGGAAACCATACTGGTTGTGTGCTTGTCGCCGTCGCATATAGATGGCGGTAGCTGTCCAGGTAGGTTTGTGTCGACATACACGGACACGATCCTGGGGAACCTAGCCCTTAACAGCTCTGCTGTAGACAAACAGGGTCTCTTATGTTATACCTAAAACAACTTGAAAACGAAAGCCCAAGTGCCTATGCGTTAAAGGCAAACACGTTATTTACTTTGTTTCACATTCTCTTTTTTCACATTCCCTGTTTTGACAGTCTTTTTATTTCTTTCATATGTTTTTTCCAGATTTCACGTACACAATTCCTCATAGTCCTCTAAGTTCTCTTAAATTCTTCTTAATTCACTTGAATTCCTCTTAATATGCTTTTGTTCCTCTTAATTCGCTTTATAGTCCTTCTTAATTCGCATTGATTACTCTTACTTCTCTTTAATTACTGTTAATACACTTTAATTCCTCTTAACTCACTTTGACTCCTCTTAATTCGCTTTGTCATTCTTCTTAATTTCATTGAATCTAATTCGCCTGAGTGGTCACGTAAACGTTTAGTTACCTTTCGTGTCGCCAACGTGTTTTCGCTCAAGGACATTGAAGGTCGACTGAACGATGAGACATATAAGGCTTTCGCCTAAATAACTGTCGTAGTCACTATAACCTAAGAGGGCATTGTTAATTGTCTCGAGCTTTTGAAAGTCGCGCAATTGTTTGGTGGCCTCCTCTCCAGATCTTCGAAAGCAAACAGTGAACGGACAAAAATAACAGCCTCGCACAGATCGGCTATTTCAGCTCGCGTGCGCTTAGCTATGTTTTTTTTTTGTTTTTGTTTTTGTTAAAAGTAAATATTCTGAGTTCGCTAGTTTACCTAATACCGTTATATCAGTGTACTTTCCCCTTCGCTGTGTTCGAGCCAGCTGCAATTTATAATACAACCAAGCCCCCCTCCCCCCCACAGACACACGCACGCACACACACACACAAACGCGCGCACGCACGCACGCACGCACGCACGCACGCACGCACGCACGCACGCAAATAAATGGAGCTTTTAGGCGACGTGAAGAAAGCCTCTCGGCATTCGAATGCCGTCAGGCCCATCGTTTTGTAAGTGTATGTGACAATGCGGTAACATAAAAACTCGTCTCCCCCGTCCCCCCCCCCCCCCCCAAAAAAAAAAAGACGATAGGACCAATATTTTTTTTTAATTTTTTCTTCCTTTTTTTAGAGAATCAAAACGAAAATTATAACGGATTGCAATCATTCTCTTACCTAAATAAGTAAGAGAATTGCTTTATGGTAACCTTGAAAAAGATGGCAATGTGCTCTTAAAAGATTACTGATAAAACTGACGGATTACAAGAAATTCCGTTGCTTGTAACGGATTAAGTACAAGTGTGGGTTTACTTCGACGTTTTCTGAACGACGGTGATCATGGTGGCTGATTTAAATATCTTCTTAAGCAGGGCTCCTAAAACATTCAAAGCGACCTACTTGACCTCTTTAGGATAGAAAGAAGGTTTAGCTGTCATTTTTTCAGGAACCGAAGCACCACCTGAAAATTTCCCTCCGCTTCCTTTGAATCCAGATCTAAATATATGTCTACTTTGATGATAAAATATTTTAAACATCTTCGGTAAAACAGCTATTCTTTTTAGAAAAAATTATTTCCTGTTAACTGCTCCTAGCAGTCTGTCGGTGACTCCTTTGTAGGAACTCCTTCCTGCGTGTCAGTACATCTTGCAAAACCGAAATAACCTCAACGATTTATTCTCACCGATTTATTTAGATGAACCATGGTTGATTGTTTACAACTAGGCAAGATTAAAGCATTTAAGAAGTTTGCTTCCTTTTTAGTTTATTGAGATGCATAAGACGAAGACGAGCAGCCCTCGACAGAACTTTATTTGGTTGCACTCCGCATAGCCTGCGTGCATCCCGCAGCTTTCTCCATGCTGCACGGAACTTTTGAGATAAGTTATAGTTAGGGAATAAATCTGATAATTAGAAATTTAGGTGTCTTTTTTTTCACCCGATAAAAACAGATTAGAACAGAGAAAGGGAATACTGCGGACGCTCGGCTTGACAACACGTTCATAGACCAAATTTGTGTCTCTTGGCATTTGATAATGAAGTGCTACAAGAGTGAAAATTATAAATTGTGTCATCTTTGTTAGCTTTGGGTCAGTTAAAAAAAAAAGACAAATAGGTAAAGCTTTTTTTTGGTCGCGCACGTCACTATAGGAGGGACCGGGTGGGCTGAGCTTCACATTGCCCATCATCTCATGGAACATTATAGCAAAATAAGACGACGTTACTTTACTTATCCCGTTCAAATAACCCGTTGTAAGCGTGAACGGAAAGGTTACCGTTCAAAGTGTACATCAAATGTCAGTCGATTCGTCTAAATAGCTAAGATGTGCTCTAGAGTATATAGTCTCTACGTCCAGTGTTAAAAAAAATACTCTGCACGTTACAGCATTTTTTTGCCCAAGCCAAAAACGGAACCCTAAAATTATGCAAAGAACTCGCGCAGCAGCCGGAGACCAAACATTGGTAATTTTACTGAGTTTAATATAGTAACGCTAACAAGATACTTTTCCTTGACTTGACGGTTTGCCATTTCCTTGACGTAGATGGAAGAATGACCGCGGTTGGATGTATCCTTTTGAAGTGAAGTTTTGTTAGAAATATACTCGTTTTAAACTTCCTGTGTTTTTGCACAGGGTGAGTTGATGTGGAAACATTCAGTATGAGAATTAATGTTCTTTTTTATTTACCGGTTAGAGAAAATGTTTAGATAAACTGCGCGCGGGTGCCATACGAGCCAGCAAGTGCTTTTCTCGTGAGCTGGTTGGATGAATGGTGTAAATTAGCTGGATCTAGGGAAAGTAGCGCCAAACTCCCCGTATGGTCACCCTTCTGGTTCACGGAACGAGCAATTTCTTTGTGATCTCTACGTTCTTGGTGAGCCTATTTAAACTCGCAAGGTTACTTAGAAAGACATTTCATGTACACCAAGATTTTGTTACCCCCACACGGGCGAACCAACTGCACATCTTGCACCGCCACCTCATCTGTCGTCAGTTCATGGTGTTATAGGAACCCACTGTTTCTGTATTGAAATACGCGAGGAGAAACAACATAATTGCAATAGATGTGTGGATATGAGCATAATTTATAAGTATTGCAAACGCAGTGCCAAAGACGTTTATCCATCGCATTGAAAGCGAGGAACGCTTTACGATGGAGCTCTTTGACGATCTTAGCACGACTGATTCAGAAGGACCCTTTAACAGCTTCGAATATATGAAAGGGCCGAAATGGCGATTAGCATTACAATTGAAACCGAAGCAGACAATCACCTTGCGAGGCTTCGGTTGTCTGTATGTTAATATATGTTTGTTCCCTACCAGCAGGCAGAGAAGGCATTGGCGCTTCTTTCTCAGGATTCACTGAATTTAGAATAATCGTGGCGAACAAATAAGTTTAAGTAAAAAAATTACGAATCGATATTATCGAGAATTACGAGTCTATTGATTAAAGGGGCCATGAAACAAATTTTGGACTAGGATAAATGATTTTGAATTGGGACTTTACTAATCACATATCATTTAGTTTGCCAAAACAAAGAGGGTATATAGAAAGTCAACAGCCAGCTTTTCGGTACGAACATTTGAAAATATAGCGGACTATTTTGTACTTTCTTTCCTTCGAAAGCTCTCCGCCTTTTCACTATGATACATCCGCGGTTCCCAAAGCGCGTCAGCGGTGCCAACCTGACGTCAGCCGAGCCCAGCTCACGCATTGGACACGAGAACTGCGTCACTCGGACGTATGCGTTCGTCAACAATAAATCTGTCGACGAATATTCGGATTCGCGTTCGTGGCCAATGAGTGTCCTCACGGAACTTATCGTCACTGGGGAATGACAAGTTCTATGGTGTGCATAAACAGCACGGTGGAAGCTAGGAGTCATCGCACCGGTGCCGAAGAATGTCACGGCGACGTGATTTCAGAATTCGCATTTGAGTTGAGGGTTAAAGGTAAGAAGGAAGAAGTAGGAAAATCGTTTCATGACCCCTTTAAAGACCTTAGAAATTATTTTTGTACGGGTGTTATAAATATCATTTTTGCGGTTCACTTTATAGTATAAGCTTTGTTTCTTTAAAAATCTTTAAATGGCGCAACCCAAAGTACTATAACACACCTTTACTTGTACTCGGCGATAAATCTCGAATCGCACTTTTTATACAGAAGTGGTTTGTGCTTGCGTAATAACAGTAATTAGTCATTATTTGTTTATACAGCAGGACGTGTGTCTACCTGTTCATGCGACATTGTTACCCACCGTAGAAATTTAGTCAGTGCAGCACAACTGCTAGCCAGGGGTAATTTCTTACCTTTTAGACTTTACAAAATGTGTAGAAAAGGGTGAAGCCATACTATGCTTCGTGTCACAATAAGTCCAGACGCGGCCGACGCTATACGAGCCGATGGAACGAATGAGCCAGCGTTAAAAGCGCACCGTCATGGTTTTCGTTGTTTCTTCACGTGTTCTAATATCGCTGTACCAATTATAAACATAAAAGACCCAGTGACTTTCCAAGTATAAAACGCACTCGAAAGCTTTTTTTAGTTCCTATTTCAGTGTTCGACGCAAGCCCACGAGACCAAAATGCGATAAAACTGTGACGCCGTGTTAGTGCTAACTCTATCCGTCATTCTGGCTTTAGCCTGACACGCAACCTATATGTATGAGAGTTATGTATGTCCCTCGAAGTAGGAACGAGCTTCGGCTTGCACTCAGGAGGTCTTCGTCCTCGTTTCTTTGTCGACGCAGCCCTCCCACGCCAAAATTACGTTGGACCAGCAGTATCGTGTGCGGCGTTCCCTGGACCATATAAAACTCCCTTTCGTAGGCGTGGATCCTCCAAGAGTAAACAAGCTGCAGGCAAGCGGAGCTAAGCTGGACCATCGGCGTCTGTGCACCCTCAAGGTGTGGAGTACACGTAATAACAATAATCCTATTTACTTTTTCCCAACAGGGAAGGAATCTGAAAAAAAGGAGAACTGGGAATGACACAGTGAAAATTATGCCAACCGTTGCGCGCAGATGTATGCACATAGACACAATTAGTTCTGCCTGTACACAGATATAAGAAATAGGATAAGCAATATGTGGTCATTAGTTGGCCAATTTCATGAATTACCGCTACGAATGAGTACTCCAACCGTATTTTGGTTGTCTGATTTTTTACATAGATTGTCGCAGGTTACTCGAAACAAACACTTCTGAAACGATTAGCAATGTTGCGTCGATGCAGACGTCATTGTCACATGGATACAAAATAGCAAGGTTTTTAACACTGCAGTCTTAAAGTATCTGTACACACCGACTCGCGGCGCGCTCTGTTTACAAACACGGGAGGGGAGTTGCGCATGCGCAGGAGGGGTGTGGGTCAGAGGGACCGCTCCTGCCATGTTTTCCCCTAATGCGACTCGGGCTGTATGTTCAATTACCGAAGCAGCTGCGGCCTTTCTAGCTTCTTTGTCTACGCCGTATTCTGCTATTTGTTATGGCTGACTATTGGCGCTTGCTGCCAGAGCCCGAGCAGCAGCGATACAGAGAGAACCTCTACGTTGACGGCGTTGCCTTCAAGGATCTTAACGCCGTGAGCGAGGAGCGCTGGCGCTCCCACGCCAAGTCGGACAAGTTGCTGCCACCAACCTCGATGGCGCACGTTGTCGTCTACCTGATCTTTTCGCCGATCTAATTTACGGCCGACACGGAGCAAGCGTACCAGTCTCTCAAAGCCTACAACTACTTCGAGTCTGGAAAGAACTGGATGAGCGCTATGCGTTCGAATACATTCGTTCGTCTCGGAAATTTAACTGCACTTTACTTATTTACGCTCCACGCTCGGTACGAGACTGCAAGCTCTGGACGCCTCAAGGCGCCGCGTTGTGACGTCGTCCGAGCCGAGGTGATGCCGTTGCACGAGGCAGCTTGTTATACCCCACGATGCCTAAGTATAGCGTGCAACGGAGGAAGGCGGCAACTTATGTGCAAACACCGTAGGAACAGAGTTCGGGTGATCTGGATCGGATGACGGATTCCCTACGCATAGGAGTGCCTCATTGCTGGGAATAAAGATTGCAGTGGAAGCTGCGCACTTGTCTTCAAAGAAGGCGTGCCACACAAGCTGTCGTCCGTGCGAGCTAGGTGACCATTTATTTTGCGATCCACGCAAGTTATTCATTTTCTGCATCTGTCAGCGTCGGCCGGGAACTTGTGGAAGCTTATTCCACTACATTTGCAGTATCTGTGGGCACAACCAGCAGCCACGCAGCTTTGCGGCATGCCGAAATGCTGCGTCGCACATGCAAAGCGGCCGCTGTTGTGCCCGCACATTGCGGGGCTGGTCGATCGCCGCCGTAACTCAGTGACGTCAATCCCGTGCGTCGCTGTATATCTTATATGCGAATCTAAGAATAAAGACTCTCAACCGAGCGAGTAATAGGAGTTAGAATTTCTTTTTTATTCACTAGGCTACAACCGCGGTTTCATGACTCAAAAGGCAATAAAATTCATATACTAAACTTAACCGGAACATGCTTTTATGTTAACTAAAATTTCTCCGTTCTTATGAAGTACCTAATTGAAAAAAATAATCAAACGTGCAAGATGGTCAACACCAATATGGGCTTTGAACCTTGCAATCTTGCAAACCAATGCAATGAACATGGTTACTGCAAAGTACAGTATCGCCGCATAGAATATCACTACCTTCATAGTCTTAGCTAAAGTCACTGGATCTGGGAAAGTAGCGCCATTGCCTTCCCACCTGCTAGCCGGACACAAACAAATACCAACATACAGACTACAAAACCTCACAAGGTGATAGGCTCATTTCTGTCGGTTGCCATGATGATCGCAATTCGGGACCCTTTCAAAGCTTCGAAGTGTGAAAGGGTCGGTAAACCAGTCGCACCAAGATCGCTATGGAGCATCATCGCACTGAAAGCGTTCCTCGGCCAATATGATCGTCTTTGGCACTGTGCAGGCAATAAACTTATCACTAATGCTTATTTCCCCAAATATTGCACACTGCTGAAAGAGTTTTAATTTTTCAGCGTTGACCCTAATGCCGTGATTCATGAGGCGTATGAGCACCTGCTGCACTCTGTCATGACACTGCATGTATACTCTGTTTCATACTTAGCGTGCAACGCTGTCAAAGCTACTGGCGCGAGCGTAAGGCTTGATCTCGTTGATCATTTGCACGAGTTCTCGCGCAAACAAAAGCACAAATGAAGCCACGCGCTCGCGCCAGTAGCTTTGACAGTGTTGCACGCTAAGTATGAAACAGAGTATAGTAATCACCTGCAACAACTACGTCATCTAAATAGCAGGCAGTTCATGGCATACCGTGTAGGGTCTGATTCAGAACGGCTTCAAAGAGAGCCGGTGCGCCTGCCACGCCACATGGCAAATGCTGGAACCTAAATAGGCGCAAGTGCGTGTTGAAAGTGAGCAATTCCTGTGCTCGCTCATCCAGCTCAGGGTGGAGATACGCCTTTGACAGGTGCAGCAGCGAAAGCATTCTCCAGCCTCGTAAGGCTGCGAAATTATCCTCGGGTAGCGGCAGAGGATAGTGGTCAACTTCTATGGCAGGGTTCACGGTGACGCGGTAATCACTACAGATCCGAAGCTCCTTGCTCTAGATTTGCCATTTCCTGCTCCACGTGTTCACGCAGAGCGTATGGCACTGGTCGCGCTTTACATAACACCGGGCTCGAGTTCGCTTTCATAACAATGCTTGCTTTAAATTTCCTCTGCCGAGTATGATTACCTTGTCACAATGGTCTCGTCCGTGTAGCAGAAAGAACGCGGTCATAAACTGAACATATACCCATTTCTAAGGGGTAAAGGCGGGTTCACACAGCCCTGTTTTTTACGTCTCGTTACGATAGCTTACGTACAAGTCACCGGGACATCTGCGCTTCATATTGAGCATGGCTACCAGTTCAAGGAGATAGTCTGGCACTCGGCGGTGAAGACACGAATGCTTCAGGTCACTAATACCCCTGTCAGGCGGGCATTTTAAAAGCCGTTAGAACAAGCTTTTTAATAAAATTGGCGAACCAGCACATGCCGTAGTGCACGCGCGCACTCAACATCGCGTCTTGACTGAACGATGTTATAAAGGAGCTTAGTGAAAGGGACCTTCAGAATGCCGTCTGACATGAGTATTATGCGTAACGTAAAAAATCGGTGATGTGTGAACTGAAGTCACTGGCTCCTGAGAAAGTAACGCCATTGCTTTCCCTGCCTGTTAGCCCAACACAAACAGATGCTTACGTAGAGACGACCAAACACCGCGAGGTGGTTAGCTGATCGGTTTCAGTTGACATAGCGAACGCCATTCCGGTCCATTTAAAATATTCGAAGTTTCGAAAGGGGCGTTCTGAACAAGCCGCAACAAGATCGCTATGAAGCATCATCGTACTGATTGTACTGAAAGCTTTCCTCGCCAGTGTAATGTCTTTGCACTGTGCATGCAATCTACAAATCAATGATGTTAATCTCTACATATCTCTTACAATTGGAGTCTTGTTCTTGCGTATTTAAAGATATAAAAATTATTTTTCAATCCCGCCAAGCACCGGTGCCGCATGTGGTGGCGGTGCGAAGACATGTGCTTGTTTCGCCTGTGTCCGGATAACAAAATCTCGGTATTCAAGAAACGTCTATATAAAGCTACCTGTTCCAGCGAATTTAGATGGGCTCACAAAAATTGAAGAGGGCAAGGACAAACTGCTGAGTCCATGAACCAAAATTGTGACCATAAGGGGCAACTTTGCTCTATTTTGCCAGTATCCAGTGACAGTGGGAACCAGCGCTAAAGGGACATTGACACCCCCAAAAACGTTTATTTTAGTTTTTTTGCCAGGCAATTTATTATGGTCAGCGTCACGTATACTTTTTATAAAGTGAAAAGCGCAACTGTTCGAAACAGAAACCGAAATTGGACTGTGGAGGGAAAAGGAATATAGAGGAGGAGAGAGTTGCCGGAAGTCGCGTGGCGTTACAACTTTTTTTTTCTTCGATCAACATATTTGCAGTTTTTTAGAAGCCACGAAAATGGGTCTCATTTTTTCTTCAATTTTGTATATTGAGTGTGTGCCTTCGGTGAACCGGGACCTTGATTATATTTGGTGGCTGTGCATAAACCTTAAAGAAACGCACGTGGCCACGGAGAAGAGGGTGAGCCTGACTCGAACCGGCCGGTTCTCGATGGGCGGTTTTCGTGCGAAAGAAAAAACGAATTTTGAGCCCCAAATTGTGTTCTGGGTAGTTGGGCTTTTATATGTCATGTACAAATAAATACAAAATTATTGTAGAATTGAATTTTTATGGAGGATACCTTAGATTTCGTGTTCAATTTCGGCAAGTTCAGGGAAACCTCCTACCACCTCTTTTCATTTTGGCAGAGCGAACGGCAGGCAACCTCCTCACCCGCGTTCTCTCTGCTCAGATGGAAAGAGGTAAGAAGAGCTTCCCCTGAACTTGTAAGCTGTCACCAACTGTAGAGTTGACGAGCTGCCAAAAGCTTTCGTAAAAGAACAACAACACAACAGAACAGAAGAAACTGAGGAGAGGATTGTACAATAAAGAAGAGGACCCCCCTTGTGCACGTGCATGCAAGTGCGTGCACACTGACATATTCAGTGTTCTATAAACAGTCTTACGAACCAGACTACGTCTAGGGACCCTCTCTGCTTGCACAACAAGGGCGCATTGACGCTTCGAAAAGACTTGACCAGTTGCCAAGAACTTTGGAAGTAGGAAAATAGAGAGGTAGGAACTGAGGATAAGAAGACTCTTTTGAAAGACACGGCGGCGCGTACGAGGCGCCCTAAACTCGTCAAACACAATGTTGGAGCAGAAAGTTCGCGGAACACGCAGATTGGACGTTGGCGAAAAAAAAGCGCGAAGTCATCGTCGTGATTGGGCAATCGGTGCGTTCCGTCAACTTCGGCCCCAACTTTGAGTTTGACGAGTTTAGACGCCCGGGAAAGCCAAAACTGGACGTCCCCCACCGCCGCGTTCCTCTCAAAATTCAATTCTGCATATGATGGATTGAAGAATAAATTAAAATACAACGGCAAATTATTTGTCGAGCGATGTCCCGTCACTGGGGTTGGGCATAGGCCTTGAACGAACCTCGAACCAGTTTAGACCTGAAAATGCCGAGCAGGTTGATGCCATTGCGGTTTGAAACTAAGTGAGAGTACAGACTCCCTTGTTTAAGACTGACAGAGTAACCCTAGAGCAAGGGGAAGAAAGTGCGAACAAACACAACCTTACAAGTTTCGTGCTTGTCTGCCCCTTGAAATGTATGCAGGTTAAGCATGTTAGTCCATGGCACTTGTTCCGAAGGCAAGCGTCATGTGTCGGTTCCTCGAAAAGATATTAACGTATGTTATACGCGTGCGCGAAACGCCCCACAGAAGTTGTATAGCTCGTACGCCCGCCTCTTAGTACCACATTTATGCAATAAAGGTCGGCTATTTTTATTCAGAGATATAAAGCGTGCTATATGCCACTCCAGCGACCTATAGAAGACGCTACTATCGGGAAAATATGGCGGTCTAATAAAGGTCGTGCCGTGCCATGTGCCAGCTCAACGCACAACGCTGGGGCATCAGCAAGCTAGCATTGGGCTCGAAATGATCTTCCCTGCTTTTTATCCTCCACGTTTCGAACCTGTGGCGACGTGGTGGCGTAAACGAGCTTCCAGAGGCTTGACGTTTTTTAGGGGCGAAGCTCCTTAGGGTCTAGCCTTGTCCATCCGTCCGTCCGTCTGGCGTCCGTGCTCACAAAAATGAAAGAATGTTTGCGCAGTCGACAGGATTCAAACCTGTGCGGGGAGACCCCAATGGATTTCTAGTCCATCGCCTTAACGACTCGGCCACGACTGCGGGACAAGTAGGAGGCTCTGAGATGTGGTAGTAACTCAAGAGCTGGGGATGTCATGGATGAAACGTTGCATGTAGCCGCTCAATGTCTATACAGGAGAGGGTGCTGCGGTCAAATGCGTATGTAATCGCGTTAAACTTTGCATGCATGGCTCTGCATTTCACCGACCGTAAAGCAGTAATAATGAAGTCAAAACGCAACCCGGGACTTAGCACTACCTATGAGCAATAAAAAAAAAATCAGCACCATTAGCGCTACCTACGAACAATAAAATCAGTATCATCAGCACCACCAGAGCTTCGCCCCAATCAACATCATTCACCACGTGGAGATGCGGTCATTGTTTTAGAAAGCGATTAGAGGACTGCCTACTGTACTTCCACGGTGCTGATAAACTAGGAATGTCTGGCTCAGGCGGTTGTGTAGGTTGCGTGCAGAGCAACTTGGACGCAAGCTAATACTACAGTTACGACAGAGCAGACATGTACAAGTTACTCAAAAAAGTAATTAAGGTTAGCTACTGAGTATTAACCTGAAAAGTAAGTTTAATAGAGTAGAAATTATTCAAATAAAAAGCAATTGAGAAAATTACTATACTTCGTTTCACCTTATCTGCGAGCGAAGCCAAAGCTCGAAGCGCGAGACCAGCGCTTTTTGCGTTTCTCCCCAGCTCGCGCGCTCGAGCAAAGCCTGAACGCACGGAGCTTTCGTGCTCGCGCTTCCAGCTTTGCCTTCGCTCGCACATAAGGTGAAACGAAGTATAGTTAGCGTAAAAAAAGTAGCGAATTACTTTTGAAGTTACTTTTATATATTTTCTTATGGTAAAAAGAAAGTACATAGGTTTTGATCCGTTGGCGAAATTTTGCTAGCAAAATATTATGTACTGCGAATGTACCCTTTCTACTTTGGGGTTTAGCACTGCCGGAGCTTGATTTTTCAGACAGTGTTCGCTTGTCCAGAGTGTTGCGTAAAGGACATCTAAAATGTACCTGAATGAAGGTACAAAGAAATTGAGAGGTTATGTAGTTCAAGTAAAGTAGTAAGTACACCATTTGCGATGTACTTGAACTAACGTACTATAAGTACAATATATTTCAAGGTAAAGTACGAGTACTTTTAACACGATCTTTCATGATGCCATTTCATTCCCTGTACAGTGTTCTTTTAACTGGTATGCGTTGCTCCAGGGGTAATTCTGAGGTGCATCGGTTTTTTACGGAAATCACAGGAAATATTGTATAAAGTCAAGTCTCCACAGAATAGTTACTCTCGCTGACGAGCTATTTGACACAATCAATTTACAAGACACTTATTTCTGTCGGCCTTATAGCCGCCCTTTACTCAGAGAAATGACCAGATGACGTCTTGAAAGAGCACGGTTACAGACGACGATACGCCATTTTTTGTTTTCAAATTCGGGGAATGTACATTGAAGTCGGGAGTTTACTTTACTCGGAAAGTAGCAGAAAAATACCACAGTAAAGTACAAGTACATGCTCGGAAAATGTACTTCAATGAAAGTAGAAGTTTTGTAGAGAGTAGTGCTTTAAGTGCCTATGTACTTAAAGCACTTCACAACACTGCTTGTTTATCGTTTTTTTATATAAAAACGTTGGAGGAATTACCAAGGTTTCTTGAACGATCTTTGAATTTTTGAAGATCTGCATATTCTGAGTTTCGGGACGAAAGGCAACGCCAAAAGTCACCTTTACGTTGCCCTTTAGCACATGATTCTTCGAGTACAGCACAAACTACGGGAGCACCAGATGAGCTTCAGAGCGGGTGCTGTATTTTGTTGCCTCCTCTGAGTGAGGATGCAGTGTGTACACCTCCTGTAGGGGACGAGAGTTCTTACGTTGGGGAGAAGCGGGTACCAGCCCTTTCATCAAATGGGTCAAGTCTCCTTGAGTTTCCGAGACACAAAGAAACGCCAGTCTTCGGCGCTAGTCCCGCAGTTACTCGGCCTCTCTTACGTCGTGTCTGTTCGCTCCCCGCGCCTCGTAGCAGTGTTGTTTCAGTGGGGTGCTCGTGCAAATTGTGGGGGATTTCGGACTCTCCCAACAACTTTCTTCCCCCCCCCCCTTTCCTACGCCATGTGCTTCCCCCCTCTTTGCAAATATCAGCTGATCTTCCAACCCCTTATCTCTTTTTGTGCAGGAATGTTTGTTGATAGGCAAAACAACCGCTAAAATTTGAAAGTAATTTGTAGTTTGAATAGAGGTTACTCGGAAAAATAAATAAACTACTAATTACCGAAATCAAAATGTAATTGAAAGTTACTAAACTACTAAAAAAAGTAGTCAAGCTACAGTAACTTGAGTGGAGTAGTTCAACGACGTACACGTCTGCGACAGAGTCACTGTGATAACTCTTCTCTCGCGCAGACCACTGACATGTAAGCACGGAAGCCACAAGAGACGAGCAGAAATCGCGAAAGAACCTGCTTGGGCCGGTCCGGTGTTTTTCCGCTAGGGGCCGTCTGTTTCGCTGGAGTCGCGAATAATGCGGCAATGATCGCGAAGTTTAATATCCTCATTCCTTGCCCAGTATAGACCACTTTCGAAAGACTGTTTGCAGCTGTGGAATCCCTGCACAATGGCGAACTAAAATCGCAACGTCACGGTAAACCTTATGCGTTTGGTCGGTGCAGAAGCAGAAAACTCTACAGAAAAAGGTGATAAGCGCAGTGACGTTGCACTTTCGACACTGTTTGATTGACTTGTCAGTTCCTGGTGCTGGCCGACCTCGGTGTTCGCTTTCTTGCGGAATGATTTGCAGGTTCCGAAATGTCAGTTGTTCCGCCATTGTGCAGTAATTCCGACCTTCTAATTATCTGCACGTGACTTTCGAGAGGGTCCTATTACATCACAGGCTCAATTCTTAGGACTAAATAATTTTTCGGCCTTCTCATTAGCCAAGAACCCTCCGCAAATCACAGCAAATGAGTTTCTGCATGATCTGCCGGAAAGTGAATGCGTGAACATTTCTTGCAATGCATGACTTAGAATGTTTTTACACCCGCTATCCACGGCGCTCTTTTTATGTACGCCAGCGAAAATACGAATCTTAAGCTATAGTCACTGATAAAAAGTGAACGGCAGGGCTTGTCTTTCGACCGTCGGCCTCCAGCTCGCATACTGCTTGCCGCCGTGGTTTTGCTGGGCGCGAGGGCGTGGTCGAGGTGTTCCACCGAAGCGCAGTAGAAGGTGGGAAGATCGCGCTGGAGGAGGGATGACTGAAGTATAGCCTCCTAAATACTGACAAAGCCTGGCAGATTGCCACGAGAAGCGGCCGCAAAAATTGAAAAGGTGGAGTGGCAGACAACGGATGAGAGGAGAGCCACGTCACTAGCACCCCGCTGCGGCGAGGCGCCGAAACACACTTCTCCCGAGCAAACAAGTGTGTTTCGGGTCCTCGCCGCTGCAAAAAATTGTGCGCTGACGTCCAGGTTCCCCAAGAAATGGCTCTTTGGGGCTCTGTGCTACCAGATCCTCGCGCTCCAAATCCGCGACCGGGCACTCTATGGCTCCGTCGTCGAACTGCCGGGCGTTGCGAGTATAGAGGAGGCTATGACTGAAGATACTCCCTGCCCTGCGTTCTCACCGTGTCAACGACTATGCGAGTCGAAACTGAGGGAGAGGAGGAGACGAGAGCACGCGGGGTTGTCAGAACGTCGAGCTTTGGCTGGAATGATTTGTATGTATACGCCTCGCAAGTGGGCTCATTTTCGTCTTCTGCGCATGAGAAAGGAAGTAGCGGTGACGTCAGAACGCCGAGCCCTGATTGGCTGATCGCGACCCCCCTATCTGAGCGTCGTCTGCTCCTTTGCAACGTCGTCTGCTCGCAACGTCGTCTGCGTCTGTCTTACCTTTCCTGCGACTTTCGGAAGTGCAGGTCATTACGAGCGAGCTCGACTTCGCCTTTCAGAGAGGGCAGACGAAATAAATCCAGCGGTAAGTTGTTTTTAACAACTAGCAGACGCGCATCAAGGAGAGAAGTCAAAGGACTCACTGGCGAGGTGTCCCGAGGCGCCGAGGTTTGTTTGCTAAGAACCGAGAGTGAGCGTGTTAGTGTCCGCAAGTTCCCTCCCATATACTTTTTCCCTCCTTTCGTGTGCGGCGAGACTCCTCACTTAACGGCGTCGGCGGGTTGGCGCAGTTAACGTCGTCTGCTTTATGTCTGCTAGTCAAAGCGATGGCTGCTTTACCTTTCCTGCGTCTGTCGGAGATTCACCGCTTTTTCACCGGCGAGAGTCACCGCTGCCTCGGAAAACAAGGAGATGACAAGAGGAAGAGATTGACCTCTTAATCTAAAATTGAGGTCAGCGATCAAAGTATAATACGGGAAGGGTTCACAAGGGTCGTGCGGGCATATTCCATTCAGCACGCCAGCCGGTCGTGGGCAGACGGTCTTGGCCAAGGACTGTCGGAGCACCGCTGCGCCGCTGCTAGGCCTATCTGCTGAGCTCGCTTGGACGGGGTCAGTGGAATCGTGGCCGTTGGAGCATTTCCCGGGTGTTTGTGGATCCAGCGTTCTTGTTCGTCGTGGTCTATTTCAAGAACGTTTTACTTTTTTTCTTGCTGCTTCTAGTCGGGACGCGTGAGAAGAGCACGTACAAAAATAAACGTCCGTTGGTCGTCGCGACCAATTAACTGAGCGACGCTGTCGGCCATGCTGAGTTGATCGTAAGAAGTGCGTAAGACAGCTTCGGAGCTGTCGTAGGATTCCGTCGTAACCTGCGCAAAACTTACGATACTTTCGTTTCGTGAATACGAATTTGTTCTTACGTTTTGTCTTACGCACATTTTTGGCGTAAGATCGTTTCGTGAATCTGGCCTCTGCACTTTCGAAAGTCGCAGGAAAGGTAAGACAGACGCAGACGACGTTGCGAGCAGACGACGTTGCAATGGAGCAGACGACGCTCAGATAGGGGGGTCGCGATCAGCCAATCAGGGCTCGGCGTTCTGACGTCACCGCTACCCCCTGCGCAAGAAGCAGACGAACTTGCCCTCCGCATAGACGCAAAGCCCAGCTGCTTTTCCCTCACTGCGCTCGTCAAACGCATTAGAACGCCAACGCGTCAGACGCCTGACGTCGGCATTCCGCGTTCTTCTAACGCGTTCTACGAGTGCAGTAGAGGAAAAGGCGGCTTCTGTCTCCACTGCACTGTTTCCACCACTGCACACAGCGCAGCGCGCCGACGTCCTGCGTTTGGCGTTCGTGTTCAAACGCGTTCGACCAGTGCACCGGAGACAAAGGCAGCTATTTTTGCCTCTACCCGCTCCTTATTATCGTAGCCATTGATATTGCAGCGTTACCCTGGAAGAACGCCGATGAACGAATCACAAAGCAAGACGCGCGAATATAAGCTACGCCCCGCGTTTGTTTAAGCTGTCATCGACTGTAGAAAATCGGCTAACTCATCGAGCATGATTGATTATTAGAGTACTGAAAAGTCACGGGGGAGATTTCAGCGAGTGGGCAGTGCTTGCCTGTTTTGCCTCAAATGGTCCGAGCTTAAAGAATGCATTCTTTTTCTTTTCGTTACGTTTCCAGATTGTCGTGGATCACACACTGTACGAGCAGTACCTGCAAAACTCGGACGACGCATCGGCGCGAGAGGCAATCGCGTCTTCTGTGGCAACACACGTGGCAGCCGCCTCTGACATCTACATGAGCACGAACTTCAAAGGCGTCGTCGGCATCCGCTTTGCTCTCCACATTCTCAGGGCAAGTCGCTATCATGAAGTCGATCAGGACCACTTGGCGTCTGTCAAAGATGTCGAAAAGAACGTGGTGCTGTAGGGCAAAAGAATACAGAAACAAGAGCGGAGCCAAGGAACGCTGCGGGGTCGCCTGAGCCAGTGCAGTCTCAGAAGGGCACTGCACGACCTCGAGGTTGAACGCCGCCATAGCCCATCTTGTATAGGGGACGGCGTTCCAAAACGACGTTCCTGAACTCATTTCTTTTAGGAACGCCGCCAATTCATTTTGCGTCGATGGAACGGGGAGTCGTTACGTTTGCGGGGGAACGGCAGGAGGAACGGCGTAACTTTTGGCAAATTTCACCTGAATTTAGTAAGCGTTTAGGCATTTTATTAGCGACTGTTTCAACCTTCGACTTCAAGGGATAGAAAACTGTCCAAGTGATAGTCAAACAAAAAAAAAAACTGCAACGAATGGGATCGTGATGACACGACGTACACGGAGCGCAAGTTCGTCTGCTTCTTTTGCAGGGGTTGTGGGGTTGTGGTGACGTCAGAGCACCGAGCTCTGATTGCTTCTGAATGAAGGATAGTCGGTAGACCGCAAGGTAGCTTTCTTTGGTGTCTACCCACTATCTTTTGATCAGAGCCAATCCCAGCTTGGTGTCTATCTGACGTCATTGCAACTCTTGCGCAAGAAGCAGACGACTTGGTCTCCGCATAGGTCTCACGCGAATATTTTACACTAGCTTGCTTTATTTTATCTATGAATTAGTCAATGATATCTTTAATTACAATACGCAAATGTAACGTGAAAGTAACAACCATTTCTTATCTTCAAAGTATAACGGGAACGCGTGTTTGAACCACTGTAACCTGCAACGGTAATTCGTTCTACGATTGAAGGGGAACGAGATACGAGCTTTTGCTTTTGTTTATGAGACGAACGTGTACAACACTGCGTGCAGCTTACGGCCACATGACATGCTCTAGATGCTGGATTGGCTGGTCGGCTCATAGCGTCCACCGTGAACCAGCTTATAGCATGAGACGAAACATAGCTAGCGAAGCTGAGTGGCGATAGCCATTGCAAACTTCAAACTGCACGTGAAATTCGAAGCAGCGAAGTGTATAGCCCTTTAAAAAACGGGTGAGCTCACTAACAGTTCGAGAAATATTCAACCTGTTGCATCTAATGAACGGTTTCAGTTGAGAACGAAATCAGTAGAACGTGCTCCAAAACACGATGAAGCGAAGAAGCTAAACGCCATCTTTCTGTGCAGATAAACGACTCGAGCAGCTGTCGGGGCAGCAATCCGTACTGCTCGAGCATCATCGACGGGCCCGTCATGCTAACGCGGCTTGCAGAGGAGAACCACGACGACTTCTGTCTGTCCTACGTCTGGACCAACCGTGATTTCTCGGGAGGCCTGCTTGGCATCGCATACGTGGCTCACCCCGACGGTACACACCTTAGATGGGCAAAGTAGCGCCACCCTTGTGAGTGTTCGATGAAGTCCGTGGTTCGAATGCTGCTGGCTGGTTTCTGATAACGCCCCTGAATAAGAAAGGTAGCGCCATCTTCTCCCTCCTGTGACGCGCACACCTTTTATTTCTATGTTTTGCTTTTTTACACCCGCGCATCGACTGTAGTGCCGCCTGGATCGGGCCAAGATAGCAGGCTGCGTTCTTGAAAGGATGGTGTTACTTTTCCGTATAAAGGGGCTTTAGTTTCTGAGGGAGACTGGAAACAGGCTTCCCCTTTTCCGTCTGATGCAGAACTGTTTGTTCGTCAAATTTTGTTTTAAGATACAGTCACTATTCTCGCGGATAGCTTAATAAACGCAAGGAAATATTATACATGAGCAATGTTATGTTCACGCATCTTGCTCTGTTACTCGTTCTAGGGCATTTTCTGCGGCTAAAGCACCAATCTCATTGGCGACAGAGCAATGGGCGCTTGTCCTTCTTCTCTCCTTTGTGTTCGTCTTCTGTGTTGGTGCATACAAGTTTGCCCAGTACCATGAACAAACTAGCCCAACAACAAGTCCCGCGATAATAAGGCGCCCGGGTCTCGCCGCACCTTGCCTTTCCTAAGCTCTCAGCGACTCTTGTAAGAGACATAAAAGTAGTCGCCAGTAGACACCTTCAGAAGTCATAGCCTCGGAAAGGTGGCCGGTGTTTCTGCGTTTTGTTGGCGAAATGATACTAACGGTTAATCCACATTTCCAAGGTCGGATGCCTTGTGCACGGTTGGGATGTCGTGGTACAGTGATGTCTCGTTAATATGGACGCCCCCGTTCCCCCCCGAAATCGTCCATAATGTGAGTTGTTCATATAAACGAGACAAAAATGCATGTATTTTCCAGTTTGTCCCCGAAAATAATGTAAACTAAGGGTCCATATTAACGAGACATGACTGCATCAACATTGAGTAGCCTTCTCTGATTGGGAACATTATGCTAGCTGAGCTGTGGGCTGAAGCCGCACGGCGGCCATCTTGAAGAAGTTTCATATTCAAGCCCTAGATGGGGACACCTACCTGTGTGGCCGAGGAACTGTGGTATGGCTCTTGGCACCGATGTTCCTACTATAGTCGGTTACGAGTTAAGGAGGTAGGAGATGCTCCTCCCACAAGCGTGATGCGCCGGTTCCAAATCCCTCCGCAGTCGAAAGAAGAGTTCACTGGAAACGCTCCTTGTTCCGCATTCAATGGATAAATAATGGCCACAGAGTGGTGCCAACGTGTCTTCGACCCCCACTTTTTAAGAAAGCGATCTTTGTATTGATCAGAGGGGGAAGCGAGCCCCTGAAAGCAGCCTTTGTATCCATCGGAGGGGGAAGCTAATCCCCGAAAGTCGTTTTTGTTTCCATCGGAGGGGGAAGATTCTAATCTCCCTCTCGTGGCTTCCACAATGCTAAGTTAAAGTTGAAAGATAAAGCAAATATGTACAGAAAGGCAAGACCTTCCTCGCGCGTTGGCCGCAACGTCACGGAAACGATGGGACGCTATTGGATGTGGAGGTGGCGGAGGGATATATGATTCCCTTTTAGGGGCTTTTGCCGCTACCTTCTTGACTTGTAACCTACTATAGTCCCCTGCGCATGTTCCACGTTCACCGCGTGCCCTCGCCCGCGTCAGGCGCTGTCAGCGCTGCCCAGTTTCTCGGTGACTAAACAGGCCCAGTTAGCCCAGCCAGCTATCTATCGAAGGATGCCAAGCTGGTTTGCTTTTATTCTCTAATATGAGCTTCTGATCAGCAATGCAAGGATTTCAACATGGTTTTGTGCAAAACATAACTGAAAGGGGTAGTCCACAGATTTTTCGAGCTACCTCAACTAACTATATTTTCTGACTCCCCGGCCTTTAGCCTTTTCGGTATGCTATTTAGTATCGCGAAATTTGTAATAGGTATTCTGAAATCGGCAAATGAAAATGATGCAAAAAACAAGATTCAAATATACGCGCACTTTTCAGTGCCATGACGTCAGTGGCAGGCAGGCTTGCCAGTCGAGCAAGCAGTCTAAAAATAGAATATGCCAATCATGTGTTCCGTGCTGGAGCGCGGGCACTAGAGAGAGCTTCCAAAGCATTCATTTGACACCATGAAACTGGCTTCGAATCTGTTGGGAACAACTTCTACATTCCGAAAAGTGAACCCCTGCCTTCCACTGACGTTACTTTTTTTTTTTTTTGTTGCCAGTAGAGACTTTCAGTTTGAAAACCACGGTGAGGACCAAAACTGTAAATTCAATAACTTCGGGAAAAAACAATATTTTGACCTAATATTTGGGATACTATTTTACGAAGTTCGTTGGTTAGTTTAGCAAAATTTCAATCAAATCGGAGACAATGAAAAAAACTGTGGAGTACCCCTTTAAGTGAGAAAAAAGTCTTACGACTTGGATTGCTAATTTTTTGTGAATTAATAATACATAGTTGCTCGCCACAAACGTATATACAACAGGCCCTCTTTTTCTAGACAGGGGTTGACAAGGATGTCTGCTCGAGAGCTCGCGACGCTTGGCTACTTATTTATTTGACCAGTATGATAACAAGTTAAAAGCGATTGAATGTTACAAAATACCGTTTTGCATGGAAGGCGCTGCATAATGCTTAACTTAGAGTACCACCATAAAAGCTGTGCCTAAAGAGAACGGCATTCCTTTAGATGCCGACTAAGTTGGACAGTTTGAGTAGATCCTTGTGACAATTCTGACAACTATACTGGATACTTCGCCGCGCCTTTGCTCATGCATAAGATACTGCTATCAAAGCGTAAAAATATATCTGCGCGTTTTCATCTCAATTCGGGCACGGTTTTGGAGTGAATAATCTTTTTTTTTTTTTTTGACCAAGAATATGTATTTTTAGATCATTCTTGAAATGAAAAAGCGGAAATGGCAAGATTGGCAAAGTTTGTGTTGTTTTCAAGGTATTGATCATTAAGGCGTCCGGGACTCTCGGCAACTCAGAACAGCATATATGTGAACCATTTATGTTTGCGCGGTTCGTTAAATTGTTTTCTCTCCCGCCTTCACATTTATGTAATTAAGTAGGCGTACCCACCATCTCTCTATTGCAGTCTTTTGTAGCTTAAATTTCTCACAAAAATACGTACATTTTTTTTGCCGCGAAAATATATTGCCTTACATCTATGGCAATATTTGAACATGTTTTCTTTTTTATGTAATTTAGGGGCATTTTCACAATTTACGAACAAAAAGTTTTCTCCTTATTATAGTTCTCAGAACTATATTTGGCATGCATATTTTCTAGAAAACGTAGAATGAAACTGTCAAGGTTTGGTTAGAATGCATTGTTTTTATATTTATGTTTTCATATTTAGCCTATGCGGCACAGAAACCTATGACACGGTACGAGCGCTAGTTGCACCTCGCAAGCCGGTAGAAGTCAGTTGCGAGGCTATTATGCTTCTACTACGGGATCATTACTATTCAAGGCCATCTGAGCTCCTCTGTCGAAGCAAACTTCCAAAGGCGTAATCAACAGTCAAATGCTTCCTACGTGGTAGCGCTAAAGAAACTGGCGGCTGATTTTAACTTCGCCGTGTTGACAACGACTGCAACGCCAGCAACAGTAACAGCGAGAGCAGCAGCGAGAGCAGTAGGGTCATCAACGCAACATTCAGGAGACGCCACGCCTTCAAATGCAACGATGCTCTCACTAGACGTGTGTTGTATCGCGTCGGCGACCTTGCTAACTCTTGTATGTTTTGTTTGTTTGCTGGAACGCTGACGCCATGATGCCAATAAAAGATTGCGGTGCTTGAGTCTAACAGGAAGAAAACCACGGAATACGCCTACTGCGTTTTCGCTACCGGCTGGCTCGGGTCGCTTGCTCGGCCGCCTTCCTTTGGCCGATACAAAAAAGTGGCGACGAGGAAAAGCCATGAGTTTCGCGGGGCTTACGCCGCCTCCGACGTTCCTATAAACGCCCGGGCAACCGCCTATCCCATGGAATCAGTGGAAAAGCCTCTTTTTCACGTACTTGGAAGCGTCGTGTGCAAGTGACTTCACTCCGCAGAGACGTATAGCGATTCTTCTGCATTCGCTCGGCGTGGAAGGGCAACGCCAGTTCAGCAACGCCCCGGCTCCCTCAACTACACCTGTAATGCCTGTACAGACTGCGGTCGCCGCATCTGGAGACAGCAGCAAGGGGACGCCCACCGGTGGGAAATTGCCACCCGCGGACGATACGTTTCAAGTCGCGCTGGCTACATGTGACCGCCTGTTCTCAACGGCGAAGAACGTCCTCGTCGTGTGTCACCGGTTCAAAAAACGACTGCAGAACCCAGGTGAGTCTACTGAAGCCTACATTTCCTGCTTACAAGAACTTGCAAGAACGTGTGAATAAGACGGTTCCCCTGAAGTTGCAGTTCGAGACTAGTTCGTTTCAGGAGTTGCGTCGGACAAGCTACGTGAACGGTTGTTGTTCGAAGTCGCAGGACTGACCTTGGAAAGGGCAGGTGCGATAGCGTGCCACTACGAAGAAACGCTGCAAGTTTGCAAGAATTTTCAGATTTGAAGGGAGTGAATCAGATACGGAAATCGAGTATGAACGCGACACGAACACGGGACTCTGCTGCGCCACGCTCTGCTCCGGCGCGGGACGCGAGGGAGCGTCGATGCTATCGCTGCGGGTCTGCTCAGCATATGGCCAATTCTACGAGTTGCAAGGCCAGAGATAAACGCTGTTCGAAGTGCAAAAAAGTAGGCCATTTTCAAATTCTCAAGCAGTGTGCCGAAGTACGAAAGACGAACAGAGCGTCAAACAAGTTCGAGATCAGGAAGAGGCGCGCACGGCGCTCCTACACGTAGCGACGAGCGACGCGCGCCGCGGCATTTACGTCAAAGTTCAAGTCGAAGGCGTGGAAGCTCAGTTTTTAGTAGATACAAGATCGTCGGCATCTATTATCATGGAAAATATCTACATGATGCACTACCAAGCGACTATGCCGTTGACCGCGCCGTCTGTAACCCTACTCGACTACTCTAGCGGCGAGATTTCAGTGAAGGGTTGTTTCCTCGCTAACGTCCTGTATCAGCAGAGGTCCACATGCGTGCCTTTCTACGTTGTCCGACAAGGAACCGCAGTGCTCGGACTGGACGCAATTCGGAACCTGGACTTGTGCATTCAGGGGTCTACCCTACAATGCCTGCAGACGTCTGTACAAACAAGTACAAGTTTCGCGCGTCTGCCGATGGAATTCCGTGCAGAATTCGGCCATCTGTTCGAGGATGAAAGTGGACGCGTAAAAGGGTTCGCACACCATGTCAAGCGCAAGCCTCGATGGCAAGGTTCGACATTGTACATGTTCCTTCTTAAAGTACACGGAAGTGACGTCTTCACGTCTGATTGGTTGGAAGCAAAAGTGACGTAATTTCCCTAGAAAAATGTAGGCGGAGTCGGCAAAACTGGGCGGAGTCGGCAACCGGACGTGACAACATATTGACTTTTCGTTTTGTTCTGAGTACGTTTCAAAAGGTACTAGCTCCTGAGTAGGTGTTTTTCGTTGTTCAATTTTCCAAACCGCGTCGTCGTCGGGCGATTATGCCACTTTTCAACTAACTTAGTTATTGTTTTCGCCGGGAAGACTTACCGACAGCACCGCGCAGCATTCGAGCTCCCGGAGGATTGCAAGCGTGCGACGCAGCGCCGGCAGCGCGAGACAACGTTGGCGCGAGGAACCGGAGGTGAAGAGACTGCGAAACGAATCTCGTGGACGTTCACGACTCTGGAGCTTCAAGTGTTGTACACTTCGTTTCTACGACACGGATTGCGTCCAAAGTTTGGAGGCGAGTCACGAGCTCGTAGCGCGGGACTGAAGACAGTCGGCGTCTCTGTCCGCGTCGCGTCCGGCACTCTCGTGCGTCGTGTCGGGGTCCGGCGCGGCTGGCTCCGCTTCCCCGAGACGCCGAGCGAGAGGTACGACGTGGAGACGGGCCTCCGGCCGCTCGGTAGGATATTCGGCGTCATCGGTTGCGTGAACGAAACGATGATCGCCATCGTCGGCCCGTCCAAGAACGATCTCACCGCCATGAAGGCGGTGCACTGTGCCGCAAGCATTTCTACGCCCTCAACGTGATGGTGGTAAGTACGCTGGTATTACGTACTCAAAATCAGTTCCATGTGCATCAAAAAGAATACAGCGTAACGCCGGTACGGTGTGGATAGGCCATTTTATAAGTGAGAGGTGCGGGCTTGTGTTCTCCGGCAGGGGCGGACGCAGGTATTTCTAGAGGGGGGGGGGGTCAGGTTTTTGGTCAGCGTATCATATGTTAACCCCCCCCCCCCCCCCCCGTTTCCACGCCCTAAATTTTGACACATGCAGAATTCAAGAGGGGGGTCAGGTCATCCGGACCACCCCCTCTGAATCCGCCCCTGTGCTCCGACTGCACGAGCGTGTGCTATAGAGTATGTCGTGACTTTTAAAACGTGCATCCTTCCGCCCACTACATTATGTATGTTTGAAAGAAGTGGTTTCTTGTCATCATATCTTGCGTCCACGAAGGTGTGTTGCAATCATGTTAATAGTGTTGTCAAAAGAACTTGAAAGGTTCTAAAATTGAGACTGCGTTTTGAACCATGAGTGGAACATTCAGGTAAATTCATGTCGGTATCTCTGTCACACTTCCAGATGCGTGACGCCGAATGCCGGGTAAGATGCATAGAGGCACGGTGCACTGGGTCCGTGCACGACTCCTTTGTGTAATGCTTCTCTTGGCTTTTTGGCAAAATCAAACAAGGGCAGCTGGTAGACGACGACAGGCTCCTCCTCGGTGAGCATGCTCGATTCATTCCTCTTGTATACGGTGGCTGTGTACCGCTTGAAAACGACAGTACCACAGAAAATGTGCTGTACCAAACATGAAAACAACTGTGCAGGCCCTGTGTCTATACCTCTGGCACGCCTTTGTAAATACTATCCGAAGGAGCGTAGTACCAGGAAAACACAAAGTTGCAATCAGCTCTTTTCGCTGCTTTCTTGCCGTTAATTTTAAAAAGAACGGATTATAATAGATTCCGTCCTCTAAACGCGCAGGCGACGACGACTACAGCTTGGAGTCATGGTTCATCACCCCTGTCCCTGGGATCCACGTGACCTCCATTGCTTGCTGCGGGTCTAGTAAGGCACATTCCTCGGTCAGGTCCATTGTGGAGCGCTGCAGTGGGCTGTTGAAAAACAGATTCTCGTGTCTGCAAAGGCACCGGACTCTGCATTACCATCCATCAATAGCCACGACCACCATTACAACGGCACGTGCAGTGCTGGACAACACCTGCCTTGTATTGAGTGAGCCAAAACCGGAGTCGGGTTGCGATCCTGAAAAGTGAGAGTTGGAGTCTGAGCCGAGCTTGGAGGGGTCAGCATCTGATGGCGAGAGGCTGGCTCCTGCCAGCCTCACGCCATCAGAGGCTGGCTCCTGCCTGTCCGAGAGGCAACGCCTTGTCGCCCGGTTCGAGACCTGCTGCAGCCGTGCCCATGCGCAGCGCCACACACGCCTGGATTGCAGTCCCACCCATGAGGGACGCCGCCGGCATCAAGGAGTCTGTCGTCGCGACGGTGGTCTCGCCCCAAAGGACGCCGTCGGGGAGCCCCTACTGCCCTCGCCACGGTGATGCCCAGCACGGACGCCACCGGCTACGGGGAGCCGCTCACCACCACGACTGCGGTCCCGACCACCAAGGACCCATCTGTTTCCTTGCCGTCAGTGAAGCCCTCCCCGTGAAAGCCGTCAAGTGCACACTTCGCTCGCTGCTCCGCAATCATGGCCGTCCATAATCTATGCAGTCTCTTCAGCTCCAACACCTTGCACAGTTCATCGCACAGCCACCATGGCTAGGGCCAGCTTGAACTTGAGAGAAAAACATATCGCTGGACTACCAACTATAGTTTAACACTTCTTCCTCTTTATGTGCCTCAGCCACCTGTTTCTTTTTGTTCTTTATTCTGAGAGCTGTAGATACAATTTACTTTGAAACAACCCGCATTTCAGCGGGACGTAAAACATTCCAAACACTATTGCTTTTCTTATCGAGTTTAATGGAAAGCACACTGACGCATGCTACTTTGTTTCCTTCGATGGCCATTGTTTTAAATGTTTTCGCATTTCTCGTGCATAGAGGCTTTTTCTTCTTGCAAGAATGGTGATGCTGCTGAACACAACACTGCATTTACAGATGCGGCAATGGCCTGCTGTAGTTCCCTTGACAGATGCTGCATGCTCTCTTGTCCTATCATTTACGCACCTGCCAGTTTGACCAATGGGACATTTGCCACGTGATAGGGGAATGTAATAAAAAAAACCTATGTAACACGGGGCATATTGTGTCTTGTAAGAAATGTCACACATTTTCTTCTGGTTGAAGTTGCAATTTACTTTGTCTTGTTAGGGTACACTGTGTGGTGGGCGAGGAGGTCGTTTGAATTGTGAAAGAGGTCTGGGAAACGTATATATGGCGATGGTTGTTCAATCAATTTCAAGCCATGTTAGAGACTTCATTGTTCCGTCCGTTTCTTTTTATTGTTCCTACGTCTCAGGGTTGCTATGCATGTCATTCACCAGCTCACCTGAGTTTTATACCTTTGTTCATATAATACGCCGAGTTTGGAGCAGAGCACACAACCTTATTGCACTGCCTCGCAGCTACTTCCTTTTAATTTATGGGTTATGGCATGAATGTAGGGTACTACAATTTTTTTGCTTAGTTCTTGTCTTCTCTCTTCCATATCTGTGTCAGCTGATTTGTGTTACAGTTTGGTGCAGATGTTTTCAGGTGCGCATACCAGGAAACCAATCGGATAGCCAGAATCACGTAGGCAGGAAAATTGCCTTTCAAAACATTGCCCATTGTTCTGGTGACAATATTTCTTTAAGGCCGACACAAGAGCAATGTAGGAAACACTGCGTTTAATAGTTTTGGAATGTTCAGATTCAAACAAAAGAAATCCTTTGCACGACCTTGGTTCATACTTCCAATATATGTTTATATCTTTAAATTCAGGTGTGAGGTCGAGGAACATGATGGACCTGTTCACAGGTATTTCATGTGCTGTGTTTAGAGACGGACGGTACTACCCCGGATATGTGTTGAGTGCATGGCGGTAATATCGATAGCCTTTCCATTTTATGAGCAGAAGGCATGAAATGCGTGGGATAATGACAGAGAAGGCTTGCGGGTTGCCAAACCGACAAGGGTCACCTGTGTTTCCCCTGCAAAGAGCTGAGAAATACTTTAGACCATCTGCAGACCTGTAAAGACCTATTTCTTAGTGTTTATTAAACCAGGAATATTGCCATTTTGGGTATTGTTTCATATCCCTTGTGCTTTTAAACATACCGTTAGTACCTTCTGTATTATGACTACATCACTCAGGTGTGCCTCTTGATGTTAGTAATAGGATTTGTGTCAGGATCTCTCAAGGCATTTCAGGTTTCTCTCTCCCCCTTACTTTTTGTCATGGTGCCTATTTAAGCACTTTTTGTAAAATAAAAATTTCAGCTGTGTTTGAGACCTTTCGGTGTATGTGTCCTTTTTTACGTGGAGTATCAGGGTTTATGTTATGTTGCACAGCTAGTTTATTGTTGAAAGGGCTTTATTTTTAGAATGCAAAACCGTAACTTGAAAACGTAAAATGATATGAAAACAGGTTTTGCAATATTTCATTCTCGAAAGTAAAAATGAACACACTAGCATAGCACAACGTAAACACTTGTAGATTCTTAAATCACATGTTATGTCAAACATTGATCTCTTTTTTGAACACGTTTTGCAGCACACTACCTCTAGGTTGTATTTCGTAACATATCTACTAAGATACACGAAGGTATGATGTACTAATAACAAAGGCCTGCAATATTCGAGACAAGATTAAATGCAGCTAGACAAAGCGACCTATTTTTCGCGGGCTGAATATTCCGCGATTTAGGTTAAAGCTGAAGTTTTGGAATAATTCGCGGGGTCTAATTTTCGCGACGCGGTGGGATCTCAATATAGATTCCAATGTGTTGACATCTTACCGGAATTGTTCACGGGACCTAGGTTTTGCGAATTGTCGTCGATTCGCGAAAATTAAGTCGTTTACAGCATATACAAAAAAGACGTGGCGAAGTTTGCTACTGAGGTATTCCAGACAAGATGAAAGTAGTTGCTGTTGCAAGTTATGACTACACTGTAGGTCTCAAAAAAGGTGAGCGCGCAGGCGAGCCCGTGAAAAGTGGGCATACCTTGATCTGAGACAGGGAAGGAAAAGAATAAAAGGCACGTCTCCGAACACACAGCTGTTTCTAGATACGCTGTGCGTTGACCGCGTCCCTTTTACGTATCTTGTTTCTTCCCTGTCTCAGGGTAAGTCATATCAACCGAACGTGTCTTGGGTTCAACAGAGCAAGCAGGCGTCTTTGTCCACGTCGTCTGCTTGCTTCCGCGCCTTCATTACGCGCCGGGACCACGAAACGCGGGAGCTTTATGTGCAGCCATCAAACCCGCGATTCTGGCTTGCTCATGTTGCTTTAAAGAAGGCGCGAAGCGCGCATCCCGCATTCCTTGTAATATGGAAACAACTTTCTCTTCAATTAACTCTTAAATGTATTGCAAAAGGACACAAAAAGAGGTTTGTTTTAACAACGCACAACAGGGTTTTATTGTTTTTCAATACTTTTACCTGTAGTAGAACAGATGCGACGGCCAGCGACGCACAGGATTGGTTGCCGTTCGTTCACTAAACGCAGGAACTGCTCCCCGCGTCGTAGTAAATCCTACCCCGTATCCCGCGCGTAGGGACGCCTCGGGGACTGCGTAGCTCCTCCGCTCGTTGGCTCCGGTCGTCGCTCAAACGGGTGACAGGTGTCAAGTTTGCGATAACGTAGCGGCGTTAAAGTGGGCTGAGCCGCCACGTGAGTGTTGCTAGGATACATTCCTCCTTTCCATTACGTCACTTCTATGTACCTTTTCTCAAATGTCGAACCTAGCCATCCTGGTGTGCCTCCCGTCGCAGCGGAAATGCGCCGACTTCCGTTAGCTCTTCGAGAGCAAGTGTCGGCAGAACTACGGCGTCTCGCGCAATGTGGCATAATTGAAAGCGTGGACGCTTCCGAATGGATTTCACCAATTGTTGTTGTCCGCAAGCAAGACGGTCGCATCCGCCTGTGTGTGGACTCACGTGAGGCCAACAAAGCCATCATTGTCGATGGCTTCCCTCCACCTCACACGGAGTAACTCCGGCACCAACTGGTTGGTGCAGCCCAATTTTCAAAAATCAACTTAGCGTCGGCCTATCACCAGCTGGAGTTGACACCGGAGAGCCGGGACCTCACGACCTTTGTTACCCATGAGGGTCTCTTTGGTTTTCGGCGGGTGTGTTTTGGCCTCGCATCTGCCCCTGCCACGTTCCAGAAGATGATGACAGCGCTACTAAAGGGATGGAAGGGGGTACTGTGCTACATCGATGATGTCATCGACTACGGGAAGTCAGAGGTACAGCACACCTCGAATCTTCGAGAGGTCCTACGCCGCATCGCTGCTGCTGACTACGCCTTAACAACAAGTGGGTCTTCAATGTCCGGGAGCTTACGTTCCTGGGACATGTCGTCAGTCACATGGGGTTGGCACCTCTCCAGTCAAAGGTCAACGCCATCGTCAATGTACAGCTGGCCTAACAATGTCACCGAGTTACGTTCCTTCCTCGAACTCGTTGGCTATTATGCCAAATTCCTACCCCACCATGCGGAAATTGTGGAGCCTCTGCGTAAGCTGCTGTGGCAGGGTGTTGGTTTTTCTTGGGATGAAGAGGCGGCGCAGAGCTTTCGTCAGGTGAAGCTACTTCTTTCTACCTGCAGAGCCATACATATGTTCGACTCCTCACTTCCTGTGGTAGTGACTACGGATGCCTCTGAGCACGGACTGGGCGCCGTGTTGCAACAGAAGTTTCAAGGCGAACTCCGCACCGTTGCCTGCGCATCCCGAATGCTAACTCAAGCCGAACGTAATTATTCGGTTGGGGAGAAGGAAGCGCTGGTGTGCGTCTGGGCATGCGAGTACTGGCACGTTTTTCTGTGGGGGCGGAAATTTGAGCTTCGTACAGATCACCAGGCCCTGGTCACCCTACTGTTGTCAAGAGGAACGGGTCGCCGGACGACACGCATTGCAAGATGGTCAGTTCGCCTGCTGTATTGCCACTTTGACGTGGTGCACCATCGGGGGAGTGACAACAAGGTAGCGGAAGCACTTTCGCGGCTACTTTTACCGGGGCTTCAAGAACAGGAAGAGGAGATTGTGTCTCTGGTATCCTCATGCGTGACGAAACTGCAACTACAGGAAGCGATCAAGTCAGACTACATGCTTCAACTGGTAATGTCCTTCGTCAAAGCACAGAGGCCTTCGAAACGCAACTTCAACTCTGAGCTTCTGCCCCTCCCATGTCCGGGAGGAACTCGCGGTCATGGATGATCTCCTGCTGCGGGACGAGCGGTTGGTAATTCCGGTCTTACTGACCTCCACGCTACTGGAACCTGCGCATGAAGGATGCATCCCGGCGTTGTTCGTACCAAACAGACACTTCGTAACCAGTATTGGTGGCCGGGACTTGAGAAGCAAGCGGAGCAAGTAATCAACTGTTGCAGTATTTGTCAGTCAGCCGACAAATCCGCCAAACCTGCAGTGGCACCGCTGCAGCCAATTCCATGGCCTGAAATTGCTTGGCAAAAGCTGGCGTTGGATATCATCGGGCCCTTCGGAAGGGCCAAGGAGAGTTGTAAGTTTGCAATAACATTAATAGACTTTTACTCAAAGTGGCCAGAGGTGTGTTTCGTCTCGAGCGTGACATCGGAAACGGTGATGAAGTTCCTGACAGTGGTCTTCAGCCGTGAAGGGTAACCCGACGAACTTATGACCGACCCTGGACCACAACTGACGTCTACTACGTTCGAAGATTTCCTTCGACAGCGAGGGATTAAGCACTCCTGTTCCTTCATTTACTACCCCCAGAGTAACGGGCAAATAGAGCGATTCAATAGGGTACTGAAGGACCTCGTTCAGCTTGCATCATTGGAGCAACGCCCCCTAGAAAAAGCAGTACTGGAGTACCTTGCTGTTTATCGGAGTACGCCCCAGGCAACGACAGGTATGCCACCGGCTGTACTGCTACACGGGCGTACCCCACGGACCATGCTGGACATCTTTGGGTGGCCTAGCCCAAGATTCTTTGGTGACCCCAGTTCAGAGATAGCCAAACTACGGGAGCGAGTGAAGACTAAGCAGAAATACAGCAAGGAGTATACGGACCGAAAGAGAGGTGCGAAGACTCCAAAGTGTCGTCCAGGCGACTCCGTGAGGGTGAAGAAACCCACTATTGCCAAGAAAGGTGACCAGTCCTACAGTAAGTCACTAAAAATTGTGGGACAGAAGGGTCCAAGTTCTTTTATTCTTGAAGATCACCACACGTGGAACGCTTCAAAGTTGTCAAGTGTACCGCAGATGCCTGCAGGTGATACGCAGAGCTCATTCAAGCCCATTTCGTGTCCCTCGACAAGCGTATTGAGAGATTTTAGTGCTTCCGAAGTTTCAGATGAGGGCGAGGACGTGGAGCAGCTTGAGACACCCCTGGATAGCGGAGGAGACCCTGTAGAGGAGCAAGTGCTAGGGGAAGATCAAAGCCGGCCGCTACCGTGGAGGTAGACTCGAGAGCGGCGACCACCAGCATGGCTTCAAGGTTACGCCAAGAAATAGACATTCTTTTGATTGAAGTTAACATTGCGTAGAAGTTAGATATCGCATTGAAGTTAACGTTTTGTAAGGGGGGAGAGATGTTGTATTGCGTCGGCAACCTTGCTAACTCATGTTTTGTTTGTTTGCTGGAACGCTGACGTCATGATGCCAATAAAAGATTGCGCTGCTTGAGTCGAGCAGGCAGAAAACCACGGAATACGCCTACTGCGTTTTTGCTACCGGCTGGCTCGGGTCGCTTGCTCGGCCGCCTTCCTTTGGCCGATATTACAACGTGATACTACAGGGCCTCTTGGTCTGCGCAGTTCAAGATGAACGGTTGAAACGACGTCTGTTTGCTGAACCAAAACTCACGTTCATTCAGGCTTATGATATCGCCATTGGACCTGAGAGTACAAAGCAACAACAGCAGGAGCTGAAACTTTCAATCTCCTTAGATTGTCGGCATCTGCGAATCGGTCATCCAACGCCATGCAGATGCAACATCGACTCGGACCAACCGGTAAGAGAATGTTGCCAATGCGGCAGTCAAGATAACCTGTTCATTTCGCAAAACATCGTGCCGACTTTGAAAAAAGGCGGGTTACAAAGATTGAGAAGGCAAGTCGATATAAGGCATCGACTTTGGCTCAACAACGTGAACCAACTTGGTGGTCTGTGACAAGAGAGAAGATATTCTACAGCCACCAGTGAGTGGTTTCGACATGCAAGAACTGAACGCTGTCTGTACTAACGTCCCAGTACCCAAGCACCTAGTAGCATTCAAGGTAGAGAGAGCGAGAGAAAGCATAGGAATTTGAAATGAACTCGGAAGGAGCATTAACAGACATCAGCCAAGATAACATACAGACAGACACAGCCGAACAAGCCACCTCCATTACAGCAAGAGGACATTATGTTTCAGACATGAACTGGTGAATGACTTCGAGTTCTCTGTTCAGCGGAAGTGCACGTCAGGCATAAATCTAAATACTTCATGCTGCCGTTGCTAGTCACAACACGCACAATATGAGCAGGATGCAATCGAATGGGACCAAATAGGTTCTCAGCGCTTCAGATTCGAATTGGTGCCATTAACTTCCTTGGGCAAGATACGTCCATCAAAGCGGTTCTCGAAGCGCATGAAGGGGTGTTTAAGCCGGACATCATAGGTTATCTTGGTCCCCCGGTGCCCTTGCAGCTAAAGAAAACAGGGACCTCGAGGCTTCTTAAAGATCGCCAAGTACCATTTGCTCTGCGCCCAGCTGTTGAATGCGAACTGCTGGCGTTGCAGGAGCAAGGCATCATAGAGTCAGCTCAGCACTCAACATGGACAACGCCAGTTGTAGTCGTCAGGAAAAAAAGATGGATTCGTGAGACTCTATGGGGATCATCGTAGTACTGTGAACGTCGCACCAAAACAGGTGTCGTACCCGCTCCCGACACCGATAGAGGCTCTTTCAAACCTTCAAAGAGGGACCAGGGCCGTATATGTAGAGAGTTTGGCCATTCGTTGTGAAGTATAGGAGACAGATGAGGAGGCGCCACTGGCCGAAAGCGGGCAGGGAGCGTTTCAGGGCGTCTTCTGAAATTCAAATGTGGCCAACCAGAATCCGGATATAATACCCTGATAGGAGTCGCGCGAAACAAACTTGATTAGGTCGTCGGAGTAACTCTCGGTGGCTGAAAATATGGTGCACGTGATGTTTCAATCACGGTCATCCAAAATCATGGTGAAAGATTGCGACTAGCGAAACGATCGGCATAATCCGTACGCCAAGCGCCGAGGGCCGGGAATCTGCCGTCCGAGCGGTCACACTCTGTCCAAGCAAAACAGAGTTGAGCGGCGTATTCGTTTCTTACATCTTTCTGCATGATCCCTTGCCATTGAGCGGGAAATGTTTGGTAAATTTCTCGCTTTTGAGGAGGAGGGGAAAGTACGGAGAGGAATGTATGCCCCTCCTCCTCCTCCCCTTGTCATCATCTCCTCTTCCCTCCTTCCAACACCTCCTAGAGAAGAAGGCCGCAGCGCTCTTCTCGTGACGTCGCAAAGGAAGGCCATCGGGGGCGCGCGTCGAAGCGAAGGCAGCGCGCGTGGATCGACCGTCGTAACGCGTTTTTAGTCACATAACGCGTGTCATATTAGCTAAAATGAAAGCTGCACATAGCAAGGGGTCTAGAAAACATTCTATTACACGAGCAAAATATTACACCGCTAAATAATCGGTACGAAATGCCACGAGGTATGCGTATAAGACGTTTATAGAAAAGTGTGATTGTTTTAGGTCGAAAGCATTGAGTCACGCAATTATTGCTGTAGGAATGCTTATTTTCTACAGAAATACTTCGAAAAAATGGCAAGACACGCAGTGATTGGAAATAGCAGAACAGATCAGTTAAAAATCAGGTAGACGTAGTCAACGCGGACAAGGCAAGACAAGTGTCACCTACGATCATGTAAGCGACGTTATCGCGTGCAGTCGCTGAATTCTTGCATCATACCCCGGCCACATGGCAAAATTAATGTAATGTCGATCGAATGACATTATGGGGACGACAACTCCACTTGCGGGGCTCGCATAATCACTTAAGACCGCGAGCAGATTAAATTCTATATCACTGAATGAAAATATATTAACCTTTCCGTGTGGCAGGGGTACTAAACTTACTACTGAGGCAACTAATTTACTACTCCCTATGGGCTCAAGCTGCCTTAGAACAAAATATAACTTATTTTGTATATAATAATACTATTACCTTGATACAGTTAAGATTCTAGTATAAACGCAGTAAAGGAAATAAAATAATATTAGTATAAATAAACACAGAACCACAAACAACGCACTTTCAATAATCACACAAAATTGTTTTCCTCCTTCAAGTGAAAACTAGATTACCGCGCGCATTTACAAATATCGACGCAACTGCACACGAATAACGACAAAGAACAAAATTTCAATCTATCACGCGACTAAAAAAAACGATTGCAGCATTTTAGTTGCGTCCTACATGACCAAGAAAGCCCGTAAATAAGATGTTTCTCACCTGTCGATCGTTTCCATACGTCCCACAATATCCGTGACGAAAACATTTGAACGCGAACTCTAAGAAGCCTCTCTCTATCGAGAGAAAGGTCTATCGATTAATCGACCTGAGTCATCGTTGGCTAGTTGTCACACATGTACCTCAAACCGTAGCAGGACTTGTTTCATGAATCCACGTTAATGCCATAGTATCTAGCGAACACAAAAGAACTACCGGCGACTACGGAGATGACAGAAATACGACGGGAAACAAGTCTCAAAACAGTACCACAAACCAGAGCAGCTGCGACGAAAGGCTTGACGTTGTGGACCCATCTCTTGCTCGTGTGCGCTCCCTGCGACAATGACTGGATTTTTTTGGTTTCCTTCCCTTCAGAAAGGTCTCAGTGTTCCTTTTCAGACTGTCAGCAGCTCACACACAGCGTAAATTTACCAGAATCGGAGCCCGTATAAGGGAAGATGTGGCATCGGAGGATCGGAGCCGGTTCTTTCGAAAAGTGTGGGGAGTTGCGGGACTGCACATAGTTCCGCGGTTACGAGGGTACTCATAAATGTAAATTTGGTACTCTCAAGCTTGGTAAGGCGTTGTATATTACGTTTATATGATATATATAATAAATTGTACAAGAGAGAGAGAGAGAGAGAGTGAGAGAATGCACTTTAATATTGAGCACAAATTAAGTGTTCAAAACATCCATGGCTTGTAACACCAAGGCCATTTGGTCATCCGGTTCGTCTGACGCCAGCCAAGCACTCCAGGAAAGGGGAGGGGGGTTAGGGAGGAACGGTGTGGATAGTGCAATAGCGCACTGTAGGAGACAATGTTCCAGGTTGGCGTATGGGGAGGGGCAGTTAGGGCATGAAGGATCACAACGACGTCGAAGAAGAAAAAGCCTAGCGGGAGTAAGAACGGTGTTCGTTTAGATTTTTCGGAGAACGTGAGTTTGTGCCACATTGAGGTTCGAGTGGGGTCGAGGTAGTCGTTGTTGAGAGTTACGGAGCTGCTTGTAACAGAAATTGATTGAGCGTTTGTAGATTAAGGCATCGTCACTGGTCGAGGGGCTAGGCCACGGGATCACAGGCGCTCGGATTTGCATTTCGCGAGTGAGTTGATGAACCAACTCATTACCTGTGATCCCGCTGTGACCAGGGACCCACCGAACGGTGACAGAGGATGGGTGTAGTGCGCGTAGAGCTTCATCGATGACCGATCTGAGATCTGGTGGGATTTTGCGTTGGTGGGATTTTGCGAGGCGATCTTGGCAGCCAACAACAACGCTGCTGCAACTAAAACCCTGCGTTTACATTTAACAGGACGACATCGTATCACCGGCCCATCATCTTCCCGTGATCTGCCCGTCATCGTTGCCTCTGCCACGTGCAGTACAACCACCCCTGCTTCCGGCGAGGACAACATCCGGCGCCAGCAGCCCTCAAAAGCAAGGCGGCAGCGGCTGTGAAGGCATAGAGAGGCGATCTTGGCAGCCAACAACAACGCTGCTGCAACTAAAACCCTGCGTTTACATTTAACAGGACGACATCGTATCACCGGCCCATCATCTTCCCGTGATCTGCCCGTCATCGTTGCCTCTGCCACGTGCAGTACAACCACCCCTGCTTCCGGCGAGGACAACATCCGGCGCCAGCGGCCCTCAAAAGCAAGGCGGCAGCGGCTGTGAAGGCATAGAGAGGCGATCTTGGCAGCCAACAACAACGCTGCTGCAACTAAAACCCTGCGTTTACATTTAACAGGACGACATCGTATCACCGGCCCATCATCTTCCCGTGATCTGCCCGTCATCGTTGCCTCTGCCACGTGCAGTACAACCACCCCTGCTTCCGGCGAGGACAACATCCGGCGCCAGCGGCCCTCAAAAGCAAGGCGGCAGCGGCTGTGAAGGCATAGAGAGGCGATCTTGGCAGCCAACAACAACGCTGCTGCAACTAAAACCCTGCGTTTACATTTAACAGGACGACATCGTATCACCGGCCCATCATCTTCCCGTGATCTGCCCGTCATCGTTGCCTCTGCCACGTGCAGTACAACCACCCCTGCTTCCGGCGAGGACAACATCCGGCGCCAGCGGCCCTCAAAAGCAAGGCGGCAGCGGCTGTGAAGGCATAGAGAGGCGATCTTGGCAGCCAACAACAACGCTGCTGCAACTAAAACCCTGCGTTTACATTTAACAGGACGACATCGTATCACCGGCCCATCATCTTCCCGATGATCTGCCCGTCATCGTTGCCTCTGCCACGTGCAGTACAACCACCCCTGCTTCCGGCGAGGACAACATCCGGCGCCAGCGGCCTTCAAAAGCAAGGCGGCAGCGGCTGTGAAGGCATAGAGAGGCGATCTTGGCAGCCAACAACAACGCTGCTGCAACTAAAACCCTGCGTTTACATTTAACAGGACGACATCGTATCACCGGCCCATCATCTTCCCGTGATCTGCCCGTCATCGTTGCCTCTGCCACGTGCAGTACAACCACCCCTGCTTCCGGCGAGGACAACATCCGGCGCCAGCGGCCTTCAAAAGCAAGGCGGCAGCGGCTGTGAAGGCATAGAGAGGCGATCTTGGCAGCCAACAACAACGCTGCTGCAACTAAAACCCTGCGTTTACATTTAACAGGACGACATCGTATCACCGGCCCATCATCTTCCCGTGATCTGCCCGTCATCGTTGCCTCTGCCACGTGCAGTACAACCACCCCTGCTTCCGGCGAGGACAACATCCGGCGCCAGCGGCCTTCAAAAGCAAGGCGGCAGCGGCTGTGAAGGCATAGAGAGGCGATCTTGGCAGCCAACAACAACGCTGCTGCAACTAAAACCCTGCGTTTACATTTAACAGGACGACATCGTATCACCGGCCCATCATCTTCCCGTGATCTGCCCGTCATCGTTGCCTCTGCCACGTGCAGTACAACCACCCCTGCTTCCGGCGAGGACAACATCCGGCGCCAGCGGCCTTCAAAAGCAAGGCGGCAGCGGCTGTGAAGGCATAGAGAGGCGATCTTGGCAGCCAACAACAACGCTGCTGCAACTAAAACCCTGCGTTTACATTTAACAGGACGACATCGTATCACCGGCCCATCATCTTCCCGTGATCTGCCCGTCATCGTTGCCTCTGCCACGTGCAGTACAACCACCCCTGCTTCCGGCGAGGACAACATCCGGCGCCAGCGGCCCTCAAAAGCAAGGCGGCAGCGGCTGTGAAGGCATAGAGAGGCGATCTTGGCAGCCAACAACAACGCTGCTGCAACTAAAACCCTGCGTTTACATTTAACAGGACGACATCGTATCACCGGCCCATCATCTTCCCGTGATCTGCCCGTCATCGTTGCCTCTGCCACGTGCAGTACAACCACCCCTGCTTCCGGCGAGGACAACATCCGGCGCCAGCGGCCCTTCAAAAGCAAGGCGGCAGCGGCTGTGAAGGCATAGAGAGGCGATCTTGGCAGCCAACAACAACGCTGCTGCAACTAAAACCCTGCGTTTACATTTAACAGGACGACATCGTATCACCGGCCCATCATCTTCCCGTGATCTGCCCGTCATCGTTGCCTCTGCCACGTGCAGTACAACCACCCCTGCTTCCGGCGAGGACAACATCCGGCGCCAGCGGCCCTCAAAAGCAAGGCGGCAGCGGCTGTGAAGGCATAGAGAGGCGATCTTGGCAGCCAACAACAACGCTGCTGCAACTAAAACCCTGCGTTTACATTTAACAGGTACGTGCAAGGCGTTTTATTTCCAACAAAACATTTGTAGCAGCTGCTTGGATCGCCTCTCTAGCTGTTAGTGTGCGGTGTCATACAGTATGCCTACTAACCAGGAACTAGCGAAAGAAATTAGTGAACTCAAGGCTGAACTGAAAAATCAACAGGCTGAATTTGCAAAAAAATTAAGAAAAGAACTTGAGCTGGCAAACAGCGAACAGTTCCGCACTTTGAGGAAAGAGCTGCTCGAGGCCCAAAATAGTCTGACCTTCATGAACAAGGATGTCGAGTAACTGAAATTAAACTGTGAAACCCTGAAGAAAAACAACACACAATTGATACAGACCAATCAGCAGCTGGAGACGAACAACACCTCACTAAAAGAACAAGTTGCTCAACTAGAGCAGTACTCCCGTTTAAACAACCTTGAAATCCGGGGTGTGCCCAACAACCCGGACGAAGATCTCGGAGTGCTTCTGGCTAACATTGGCAAAAGTATTAACTGCCCCATCTGCCCCATCGCTCAGACTGACATAGACATCGTCCATCGAGTTCCCACTCCAAGCCAACCAAACGCACAAAACAAAATCGCTAAATTCACCTCAAGGAATGTCAAGAATGACTTTCAAAAGAAAGCACGCCGTGCGCGCCTAACCACAAAGGACTTGAACTTGCAAGAGCAACCCAATCATATCTTTTTTAACGATCATCTTTCTCCGATAAACAAGAAGCTGTCTTTGGAGGCCCTACGCCTTAAAAAGGAAAAAAACAATGGTCGTACTTGTGGACCGACCAATGCGTGATCAAGGCCAGGAAAACCAATGGGAGCACTGTATATAAGATTGTTTCTCAGGATGACCTGAGCGTTTTCGTATAACTTCAAAGTGTTTAGTGCTACTTTCTGTTTTTCCTGTTTCTGCCATGAATTAATCCTTGATTGAACCAAGCCTTTTTTATACACAGACATCTGCATCATCACAGTTGTCGGTCATTCATCTGAACATCAGAAGCTTACGCAGTCATTTTGACGACTTGCTGTGCTTATTATCAACACTCAAACATGATTTTCATTTCATTGCACTCTCTGAGACTTGGCTTAGCAATAATACGAGTAATAACTTTAATATACCCGGCTATAATGCACTATACAGTCATCGTCATACGCAAAGTGCAACATTCTCGTCTTCATTGCACGGCGGAGTTGCACTTTACATTAAAAACACACTTCCATTCAAGCTACGAGATGATATTAAGATTACAACTAGTCTATGTGAATCATTATTTATCGAAATTCTACCAGACCCTACATCGACTAGCCTAATTCCTCACAAAAGAAAGAACACAATTATTGGTGTCCTCTACCGTTCACCGAATAACGAAGTCGAAGATTGTTTATTCACCTTGAACAACACTTTTAATAACATTTCAACCACGAGTTCCGACGTTCTTATCATGGGTGACATAAACATCGACACTTCAGCTGATACATCGCTAACTTACAGATACCTAGATTCACTTGCCGGTCATGGAATGGAACAATGTTTGACAGCAACTACCCGATTTGGTGACACAAGACACAGCATTTTAGCCCACATAATCACTTCTTATCATTCACCTGATTTCACAATTGGCACCATCGCTTCTGACATAACAGATCACACACCCATTTTCGCTGTTTCCAAGGCACATAATAAATCTAAACAATTAACAGAAACAATTCAGTTTTACGATTACCCGTTAATACTAAATATACTAGAGACGAAGACATGGGAGACAGTCTACCAAGAACCTACAGCTAACATAAAGCTAGAAAATTTCTTAACAACCTTCAAAGCTTCCATCCAGCAAGGTACCAAAACTAAAATTCTATCTCGCCGATCCGTCAAGAAAAATCCGTGGCTAACAAGTGGGCTACAACGGTCCATCAATCATAAAAATAACATGTTCAGAAAACTAAAACACAATCCCTTTATCCAAAGCCTCCAAAATAAGTACAAGTTGTATAATGTTATTTAAAAAAAAAAACAATTAACACAGCTAAACAACAGTACTTCTATAACAAGCTCGCCAAGACTTCTAATAATCCTAGAGAGTTCTGGAAAATAATTAACTCTGCACTGAATAACAAAGCTGCTGAACCGACCGTGTCAGCCTTAAGCACTAATCAAGGCATAATTACAAACAAACAGGAAATTGCTAATTCATTAAATGACTACTTCACAACGATCGACACAAATATACAGTACCTTCCATTCCCTGATTCAGCCAATGACGCTCCAAGCATAGTTCGAAATGATAAAACTTTCTTTCTTCATCCAGTTGACCCAAACGAAGTTTGTGAAATCATTAATACCCTAAAAAATACATCGTCATCGGGATATGATGGAATAAACACTATAATGTTAAAACATTGCAGCCCCATCATTGCGTACCCTTTGAGCGACATCATAAACACAATTTTTACGACTACCACTTACCCTGATGCACTCAAAATTGCTAAAGTTATCCCCATATTTAAAAAGGGGGACAGGCTAAAACCGGAGAACTAGCGACCAATTGCGATTCTTCCTGTTCTTACTAAAGTAATCGAAAAACTACTACTAAAACGACTGAGCAAGTTCTTTTCTGAAAACAATTTAATAACTCCCTCACAATATGGATATATCAAAGGAAGATCTACTGAACTTGCTTTACTTAATATGGTTGAAAGGACAAAGCAAATATAGAAATGAAATTATTAACTATGGCATTTTTGTTGACTTATCAAAGCTTTTGATTTGCTTAGTCATAACCTTTT